>JACATO010001896.1:600000-1199989 GCA_018389105.1 Nautilus pompilius
TGACCTAGCAGCCTCAAATTATAATGAAGGTATCCCAGGATCCAATGGTTCCAGAGCCTGGCCTCAAAGGCCACCTTTCAAGGTTCAAAGTAAATACAGCTTCATGGTACTCATTCAACTCAGGAGTGACCACAAATTTCGATTTTTCAACAGTCAGCCTTCAGGGCCATTTTAAAGCCATAGGTGGCAGGGTTTCAGCAATTCCAATTACACCATCTGATTTTCCCTTTGAATTCAAGAGAACCCAGTTCCCTATAGAACTCAGCTTTGCTGTGACCATCAATAAAGCACAGGGCCAATCACTGAAAGTTGTTGGCCCCAATTTGGAGAGTCCAGTCTTTTCTCGAGGGCATATGTATTTCGGATGCCCAAGAGTCGGCCAAAACAAAAATCTTGTGTCAGTTTTTGCCCCATGGAAAAACTAAAAACATCATCTAGTGTACATAATGTTAAGAAATGCATCATTAGCATCAATTCAGTGTTCACTGATGACTGTGTGTTTAAACAAATAAAATTTCTGTTTTTAAAATTGATATAAAACTTTATATAAAAGCTATTCCCCCACCCAATGCAGAGCTGGGTGGGTAACCAAGCTGCTCTGTCTCTGTCTGTCTGTCTCTCTCTCTCTCACACACTCTGAAGGTGGAGCAGTGTGTGATTGAGACATTTAACAAAACTTTAAAAATTAATGTGAAAAAATATTTTAAAAATCGCAGTGGTAACCGGATAAGCTAATAAATGAGTAAACAACAAAAAACAATGAAAGAGAAAAAAAAATGAAAACAAAGTAGACAAAGAGTTAAAGAAAAGAAACCTTAATTTAAAGCTGATGATTCACTATAAATATATGGCTATAAGAAAAAAAAAACATTTTGAAAATGGATACACAAAAAATTGGACTGATACAATATTTAAAATCGTAAAGGTGGTTAATAGCAATTTTTTTTAAAAAATAAAAATTAGAAGCATTAAAAGAATAAATAATAGAATCATTTTTATGAGCAGCAGTTACAAAAAAAAAAACTTGCTTAACCCTATTCCTGCTGGTACTCATGACACTGGTCCCAGCAGCAATTGCTTAGCATGCCAGCCATTGATAAAGTTATCCCCAAACCCAAAGCACATTATACACAATGCCAGTTGTCAGTATATCAACTTTGGATTGTACTGTTACAAAAGGCTGTTTTAACTAATGATATTGCAATGCAGGCAGGGTTAGGGTTAAAGACTGAAATGCCCCTCAGTTTTATAAATATAATAACAAACATTTATTAGCAAATGTGCGCATTTGGAATTTAATTAACATACTTTATATGCAAATGAAAAAGCATCATTAATTGCTTGAAGTTTGGGTAGCACACCCTGGTTTCAGGTCAGCATTTAATTATGATTCAGCATCAAGGGTGCCTATTAGTAGCTGACTGTCAAATTTATAAATAGATGTAAATGTATTTCTGTATCTGTTCTTGCATTTCAATGGTGTCAAATTTGTTCAGAGATAGGTGGGCAAGACATGACAGAAAAACTGGGACTGCCCTGGCACCATCTAATAGCTGAAGATGAGGTTTTTCCTCTTTTCTATAAATTAGTATGCAAGCATGATTTTAGACTTAAGCTTAGCCCAGAAGAGGTGTGGAAGCTTGAGGTTTGAAAGGGTTACACAGAAGTCCATTCAATAATCAAAATTAACGACTTAACAAAAATGAGTGTGACACAGAAGTCCACTCACAAATATAAGAGGGTGGTATAGTAGTACCAAGAACTTTGCGAGAGCTTTAAGATGAAGAAAGTGCAAATCTTTTATAGAAGTGTGGTAGAAAAGCCCACATATCTATATTACTCTCAACATTGGCTTTTGTAAACCAGTGACCCATTAGCGGTAGCATGTTAGTAAAGACTGGCCTGGTATACGTTGAGGATATCCTTAAGTACATAGGTGCTAAGCAGGTCAAGCAGCAAATTTCACCTGCACCTGCCAAGTCAGCACTTTAGAGCTCAGTGTATGTGTGCACATGTACACAATCTGGTACCATTTAATTCCAATGGTTAAAACAGCCATCAGTCATGACAAAGTTTATCATTCCCAGTCTAGGGGAGGAAAACTCTCTGACTTAGCTTATAAAATAGGTCTGTTCAATAGAATTTCTCTATCTACTGACTTCTTCAATGACAGAAAGAGCACTTCCTCAACCCCAGGATTCTTTATGATGGTTCCTCTTTTGCTTGTTAGCCATTCACCTGCAACATTGGCTCTGCATTGTGCAGCTAGCCTTTAGAGCTGATGATCCAACTTTGGCAGTGATCCAGTCTAATGGTTACATAATTTAGTAGATTAACTTGCTACAGTGAGAGGAAAGAAGTCAAGCACAGTTGACAGCATGACCAGATGTGTGACTCAATATTTAAATGTGGTCACCAAAGATTAAAGAGGTTGACTACTGCGAGCAGCAAGCAACACTGTTGTTGGCAATTTCTTGTTGATCCTAATCTGTCCCTGCTAACTGGCATCCTGTTCCTTCATAGTTGACAAACTGAAACTGGACTCATAACTGACTTGGGTTTTGTCCCTCTTAACCAAAGAGGAATGTAGCTGCGTGAATCTGTCATGGTAATTTAAAATGTCACAGTATTTCAACTTCTAATTAAGTAATTTACCTTTGCTTATGAACATCATTAAATTCTTTCTAATTAGTACTTCACAAAATATTCATGTATTATCAGCTGTTAAAGTTGTAAAAACATCAATCATGCAGCTACATTTGTAACCTATACATCATTTTGTTACATATGATTAAAAAGTATAATTTACAATAAATTCAGTATTATTTATTCAAGATTTAAAAAAAAGTATTGTGTACAGGGTCAGATTCATATTGAATATATTCTGGACTACAAGAGAGAATTATAATCTAGTCCCTTAAAATACTTCCTTGGTGTGCATGTCCATGAACTCTCAATGGTTCATGGATCAGCATCAACCAATCAGTGAAAAGTTTACAAATGGGCAGAATTTTCAAAACATCAGCTGAAATTGATACAAAATATTGTTCGAAGCAGGATATGAAAATAATTTCATAGAAAATACCCTAAATATACCCCTGGTGTACTGATAATGATAATACCAAAATTTGTTTCTTTAAGGTATTTCATAGAATTGCTACATATTTTTAGTTATAAAATAATGGATTATTGTAAAAAAACAAAAATACTAAAATGTTTGTTTAAAGAAATCTGTACAATTCTGTACCAAATCAGCATGATGTTTAGTGTATTACAGAAGGCTAAGATAATTTTGAACTAGTGTTGTTATAAAAGGATAGAATCATTAACAGAAAAACATCCAGAAAACCCCTAAGACAATAATGAGCAAAATAACCACTTACCTGTGAAGCATTTCTGACTGTAGAAAGTCTGTGAGCTACAATCAGCACCGTTCGCCCAACCATTGCCCGATCAATAGCTTCCTGGACCAGATGTTCACTTTCCGCATCCAGGGCACTTGTAGCCTACAAGTGTGATCAAAACTAATGACTAAAACGTTTTATAAAAAAAATAATTTGTTATTCAATCATTAAAACAGTGAAACAACAATAAAAACATTTTATCTTAATTTGTTTCAGATTGCTTAAGAAATTTGTTTTGAAGATTTATAGTATAATCAAAGATGTTCATGCATGAAAACCTTGTCAGCTATTAAATTATTATTTTTATTTAGTGTAGTAAGAAACAAAATGCTACAAAGGTCAGCAAATTATGGTCCACATACCAAGGACAGCTTGCAGGCAGTTTTTTTTTTTGACATGTTGATTGCCCAGTCAGTCAGGATAACTTTTTTAAAATGCTACATGGCTACCTGATGGCTCAAGCAGATTGTGATGTGATGACTCATGAACCAACAACAGAAAAACTGGATGCTACATAGTTACTATCACTGATGATTAACTAATAACTAGAAGCCAAACAGATCATACATCCATGACATTGTGTCACTGATAAATCATATCACCAAAGGTCCAGTGCAATGTCCAGGGGATATATAAAGGTCATATGAGTGGTCTACTCAAGTCTTGTTCATGTTCTCAATTTGTCCTGCCTTCAAGCTGATCCATTCATGACAAAGGCAGTGAGCACAAGTGTCAAAATGTCAGCACACAAGAAAGCTACGTTCATTTCAAACTCCATGAATAACCCAATTTGGATTTGTGCCTACTCATGTGTCATATATTAAAGCTTATTTTCAAACCAAATGTAAAAAATCATCTTATGATAAATCTAACCAAAAGAAAATTAAAGCAGTATTTCCACACACACACACACATAAGGAATGGCAAAAATCAAGTCACAAAAAGAAGCTACAAGACTGCAATGTGTATTGCAAATCATAGTAAGCCCTCAACAGATGGAGTATCTGAAATCATTTCTCAATAGCTCTGAGAGTTTGTTCAATGATTGCTAAATAAAGAATTGATCATGTCTCAAATAAAAGAAATGCCAGTCTCTGCATAAACATTTGAGTGGTGTGTGTGTGTGAGAGAGAGAGGGAGAGAGAGAGAGAGAGAGGGAGAGAGATGACAGATTTCAGAGAACAGCAAAATGCAGCATAAAAACACAATGGTTTGCAGTGTGGCACTAAAGAGCACTGATGTTAATGACATTATTCATCTTTCCATTATTGAGAAATACTGTGCCTCAAGAAAAGATAGAATAAGAGAGAAATTTTATTGCTTGTAACTTCTGCAAGGAATAACAAAAGCTGAAGACATTAAGAAATCTTTTGTCAAGCATTTTGAACACAAGAGAGTTGATATAAAAAATTTATTTTCTACATTAGCTGGCCGCTTTATAAGGACCCTTTCAGATTTGGGCCTAACTGGAGCTGCAGATGCATGTGAGGTTAATGACATAATGCGACAGAGGTTTTTCAGTCAGTCTAATAAATATGACAGACGGCAAAGATGTTACAGCATTTGAAAGAGGCATGATAGTGGGTGCATCTCTAGCAAGTGCCACAATAACCAAAAGTTTCATTGGTAGGCTACGCCAGGGCATCAGTCATTCAAGTTTATTAGCAATGGCAAAAAAAAAGTAAAGCAGATGTCTGTTGCAAGATAGAATTGTGGCTGCAAGCATGTTCTGTCATAAAGAGAAAAAAGGCAGTTAGACAAGATAGTAGAGTTCAACTTTCAACAAAAAAAAAGACCAACTGATAGACACATTCATTGCAGGGCAACCCATGCCTATATCTCCAGCAAAACGCTGCAAAAAATTTTGCAATGAATGGACTATGGCAGTATGGAACCGCTGAGTAAACCAATGATCACAATTTGAAACATGAAAAGATGCCTTATGAAGTGTAAGGAGCACAGACAGTGGACTAAACAGAACTAGCAAAAAGTGTATAAATATTGATGTTGCACCTGCTATGATGAGGAAAGATAGAAGTTTGCAGATCTTAAAACAGTATATTGGCTATCCAATTGTAAAATTTTACTGCAACAAAGCATATTTGTGCAAAAATGCTGAATTGCCAACTTAATGGTGAGAGAATTGTTAATTTTCTTGTTTCTTGCTCAGCTCTAATTGACAGAGTTAAAAAAAAAACCTGGTGGAAGAAATGGAATATGCATACAGAAATATTTCATCTTCACAGTAATGTCTGCTGGCTGAGTTGTGGCAAAGTGTTAGATTGTTTCATGAAATTCCTTGATGCCATCAAAGAGTTTCTATCCAAGAAAAGATTAAACTGTTCTGAGATAAATGACGATGAGAGGTGAGGAAGCTTGTGTTTCTGGTCCCACCACATCATTTAAACAAATTTAACCTTTGCTTAAAGGGGCCAAAACGAAACATTATGCATCAGTATGAAAGCTTGAAGGGGTCTGTTGCTAAACTGAACTTCCACTACTTCGCCCATTTTGAAGTACTAATGTCATGCTGCGCTGTTGATGTCAGGGAAATTGGCTTCTCTATGTAAAAGAAAGAATCGGGGGGGTTTTGAGAGAGATTTAAAGATTTTAAACACCCTGGAACAATGTTTTCATTCGTCGTTAAGCCAGGACCATTTCAACAAGAATGACTCAGACATTTATTTTTTCCAATGGATGAATGCTGAACAATTTGAAACGCAGTTCAAAGGTTTTAAAAGTTCAGAATTTGTAGTCATCAAAGTTTAGTACTCTGCAGAATGAATTTGTGAAACTACTGGGAAAAAAAGGGGGGGATCCTGGGGCTTTAATTTGACCTGGTGGGCCTCACTTTCTGAGAAATTAGCATTTGAAAAAAAAAGTTGCCTCTATTAAACTTTCAGCCTCGGGGCCACCCAACATACCTTGGTGAGCAGGTATTTCCACATATTAAATTTTCTGTTTGCCCTTCACCCGCCAAATGACTGACAGTGATCACTCAGGAAGTGTGTGTGCAGCTGAAACTATGCAAATACACACCCAACACTGGAAGCCTGACTCAGGAAATGTAAGGGTAGAATCCCATTGACCAGGACTTTTCAATACAAGTGATAGTATAATAGTATTACTATTGAAGTAAGGGCCTCATGTTTCAATGGCTTTAAAATTGATGTGCATTCAATGGTAAAGTATTTTTTATCTATCATCTGCTTGTAATATGTAGTCATTGTAGTCTGAATTCCACCAGCATGGTAAACCTTTACATTGAGAGAACAAAGTGCATTCCAGCATTCCATCCTTGAAAGGTTGCCAATCCCTGTACTACACTGTGGCAGAAATTCAACTCTTTGCAGCCTGTGTCTTTTCTAGAGACTTTAAAATAATTGACTCTGCCCAGTGCAAACATGTTTTCAAAACTAACACCTGCATTCACACAGTTGCTGGTGTCTACAAATTTCTGTAAAAATGTAATGTTGACGCCACACTTGTAACTGCTGCTTACTCTCTTGAAGAACACATTCATCAATTACAAAGAAGTAGACTAAAGTAGATTTGTATTCATGGCATGTAAATGTCACCTGCAAACTGAGTAAAACATCCGTATTTTGCTAAAGGATTGTTTAACTAAGAAAATTAATGAGTATTATTATTTAAGGGCTTTTGTATGCGTATTCTAGACTTTTAATGTCTTTAACACAGAAAGGCTGGCCGAATCTGGACAGCATTCCCAAGACATGGCCTAACCAATCCTTTTAAATTATGAATGGTTACTATCCCTCCTACAATAACACCTCACACATCAGTTTTTTTCAAAATGAACCAAACCAACACACCAAAGTTTTATTTCAAATTCATTCTATTTTTTTTTAAGACATCTGAACATTGTTCTTCCAGACCTACAGGTGGTTTGAGGAATATTAAGTGTGTTATCAAACTTAAATCTTCTGAATTTACATAATTTTGTATCACAGGAGACATCTTTCCTGCACTAACTAACCCATTAAACTTATACTGAGAACAGAACCCTGAAGATAAGATTTCTAAAAAGGTAATACAAGACCTTTTCCAAGTTTATCCATCTACTCAAATCATAGCTCATTTTGTTTACTTTTCTTTTTCTGTGAACCTGGACTGGATCATAATCCAGCAGTCTTTGTAAAATAGGCTGCCCCTGTCTCTGGCTTTGTTAACTGTTTTGTACTGTGTTTCTCTTAGTAAGCCCTCCAAATTAATTTATGCAAGGTAAAATCCTACAAAAGCCTTAAGCAGAAAGGTACTGGCAAAAAGCGTTATTTATATTGTAAAAATTAGAGTGATACTAGTCTTTCTCAGGATCGTATCCTGATGACGACAACAAGAAAGAGGATTGCTGAAACGGGCTCATTCAGTTGTATTAATACTAATAAAATGATAGAGAAGCTACAACTAATCCATAAAATTAAAAAAAAATAAAAGAAGATAATTTTTAAAGTAATAATAATGAGATAAAGTAGCATTGTGAGCAGAATTCACCTCATCCAGAAGTAATAAGCTTGGATTCATTATTAATGCTCGAGCCACTGCTACTCGCTGTTTCTGACCACCAGAGAGCTGGACTCCTCGTTCTCCGACCAATGTTTCATAGCCCTCTTGAAATGACATGATGAAGTCATGAGCATTGGCTTGCTTGGCTGCCTCCACAATCTGTGCACACAAGATAATAAGCGTAAGCTAATCAACTCATCAATAAATGTTCAGCTGTATACTGTAAATATATAAACAAATCAGTTTTAAAGAATTATCTCTGTATTTAGAAAAGAAAATACTAAAAATGTTTGATAATAAAATCAAACACCAAACAGAGCAAGGAAACTTACCTCTTCTATCGAAGCATCTCTGCCAAATGCAATATTGTTTTTTATAGAAGTTGCAAACAGTGTTGGCTCCTGATTAACCACAGATATCTTACTATGATAGCAGTTTGAATTTAAAGTCTTTAAATCAAATCCTCCTGAAAAAGATGACAAAAAAACAAATTTAGTCATAATAAACAAGATTTCACCTTCAGTGCCTGGAGACAATCACACTTATAGCCTTTTTTTATTACTCAGTTCAATCTATAATTGGTAAAGTTTATCTTAGAACACTAACTCTCTATCTACATGTTTACTTAGTAATCTTTCTTTCATATCTTTTCAAAGTTCCATCATTCCCTGGTTCAATTCCAGTTTCTGAATCAACCATTTTCAGAGTATCTTAAAACTAACTCATCGGTTATCTTCAGATTCCTGATTCTTTACAATGGATGGTACTCATTATTGGTTTTCTTATATTAATCCACATAAGACTTTCTGGCTTAGCTGAATATAAACTCCTTACTCTCTGAAATTACTTCTGTAAAAAGTCCCCTAATTTTAACAAGCCTGGAATTATTAGCCCAACTTCTATGGGGTACATGCTGATCCATTAGCATTTAGTGCTCAAGTCTAACCATTACAAACAGGGGGCCATAAATGAAGTTTGGGAAAAAACTAAGTAAACAAATTAAAGGATAAAAAAAATAGAAAAACGGATGAAAACATAGCTCATTACCTTAAGTCATGATGGCTTCTGCCTTCAGGTAATAACAAAGTAAACCAAAATAAAGGCGGGAAACAATTCTACTTCCAAATTAGCACAAAAGTCCATTCTGTTCAGTTAGACTGTTTTGCTTTTCTGTTCAAACTTTCTTCTATGTTTAAAGAGAAAAGAAGAGGCTATATATGTGAGGAGAGAGGAACGAATGAACTCACCAAGGAAAATTGATCCTGATAATGGATCATAAAACCGTTCAATGAGGCTAACAACAGTGGACTTCCCTCCTCCAGATGGACCCACTAATGCAACCACCTGACCAGGCTCAACAGAGAATGACACACCCTGCAATCAGAAATGTTTTAATTCACCATCAGGGAAGAACTAACTATCCCCACAGCCTGCCACTCAGGGCAAATAAGTAAAATTTTAATTGGAAATAAGAACTAAAAAAAAAGAAGAGAGATGGAAGCAAAAATAAACCTAATTTGTTCCTTTAAATGATATATATCAGCAGCCTAAGAATAAACACTCAAACCTCATTTTATTTACAGCATCTTCAAAGTAACAATGGAACAGAAAGCTGACACCAGTCAGTTATTATGAGTTAAATTGCTTAAAGTAATGACCACACAAAATAAACCTACTAAATAAAAAAAAACAACAAAACACTTAGGCAAAATTATAAAGAAAAACTAAACAATGTAAAAATTTTAAGTTAATCCAGAGAGAGAGAGAAACTGGATCAGTAGTCGACAGTGGACTAAAGACAGATTAGTTCTTTCTTAGCTCTAGCACTACTATTTATTTGATGATATTTATTCTCTTATAAAACAAAAAGTTAATAAAACAACAAGCAAACCAACCTGCATTACTTCTGATTCTGGTCTTGATGGATATGCAAATCTCACATTTCCAAATTTCACAGCTAAAACAACAACAACAACAAAAAATCACTTACGATTTCTCGCATCAAAGACAGTTAAATATAAGTAAATAATATATGAATAACAAGTTCTATTTGTTTCATATGAGAATAAATTAAGCATTTGTTTGTTTTTAATTTATTAAGTTATGTTTGTTTGTTTTTTTTTACATTAATGCATGTATGTCAGTTGTGAAACATCTAAAATTGGAAAGGAGACTTATAAACTGAAATGTTTCCAACCATTTCAAAAGTGACCAAGGGGTTATGTTTACTTATTTTCCAACTCAAGTTTATGGTTTCTTTTTTTTTTTTATTTTAAAAAATTACACTTGTAAAATTCTTATGACGGCAAAATCTACTTTGAACCCTATAATATTTGCTTGATTCTCTCTAACTAATGCAGTTTATCTGACAAATAGTCATTTTATCATCTTATGGTAAACTTATCTGGAGTGTAGCATTTATAAAAGTCTCAGAAAGCTTCTTAGACCAAAATAATAGCAAACATATTATTAGTAATGATAATAATAAGAAGTAGAAAATGTAAAAAATCCAATTTTTGACAGACAGGATTAATGTTATTCCCATCCTCCAGCCAGGAAAGGTATGAAAATCCTGATACAGAGTTAAGCACAGAGAGGAAACTGTGATACTAATTAGTGACTGATCCAATACAGAAGACTAGAATAATGATAAATAAATGTATATATAAAACAGAAAACAGCAACATATTATTTTTGTTTTAAATTCCTTTTAATTGAGACAAATATCAAACCAAGTATAAAAAAACAAAAAAAATTTTAAAAGAAAATCAGTGAATAGTGTACATTTTTTTTAAAAATAGCAAACTTGAAATTTTAAAAATAGATACAATAGAAGTAGACTTACATCCATCAATTGTACTGGGGCAAATACCAGTGTTTAAAGAAATCTCTGGCTCACGGTCTAAGAGATCAAAGATTCGTACTGAAGCACCAACTGCCTAAAATAGAGTACAGTATGCAAAAGCAAATATAGCTGAACAACTAAAGTGTGCAAATGTATACTGCAATAACAAGAAACAGCCTCTCTGTGACCCTTAGTTTTTGAACAGAACAAACTGTTAACTAAAAACAATAGCAACTTGATAGCATTTCTTAGCTTGTAAAGGATAGGTTTATGATTTCCTAAAATTTAGCATCTTTTTGTCAAAAATCGTTTAGCGTTATAACATTAAGTAGGGAAATCTATACAAATCCTTCTGTGTCACATACTCTTTTAGTCCAACACCACCGACTATGGACAGAAGTCAAACAAAAAGCAGCTGTAAATGTGCTCTAGCAATTGTAATCAATTTAAATCCAAAGAGTGATGCCATCAGTCTGCTAGGCCATAAAAAAATCTAAACTACTTTGAAAACTGATGTCAGTATAGAGATCTATCAGCAAAGAAGCTGCCATGACAACTAGAAGACAATTTAGACTTTCATCTGTTTTCATTCACATCTGCAAAACATATCCACCTCAACATTAAACACATGCCATTGTGATAAGAAAGCTGTGTTCAACATACTTGCATAAAATCTCCATACAAAGATGACAGGAAAGCAAATGCCATAGCCACCTGAAGAGTGTAAAGTAGAAAAGCTGTAAAAACAAAAACACTTATTATCTTTAAAGAATGTAGTAATTTAGTTTTGTAACATAAACATTTGTGAACTGCTTTTTATAAACTCTATTCAATGCCAGTAATAAGCCATAATTTATTTCTTAATTATGATTGTTTTTCAGGTTTGAAGACCAATGCCACATACCAGAAAAGAATAAATACATTCTAACATAAAAATATTAAAAGTTCTCAGAGATTATAAACTTAATTTGTGATGTTCATAGCAGCCATATTAAAAGTGTAATTACCATTTAAAACTATCGCCTTAAGGTTCCAAATATTATACATTAAAGGTAAACTATCCAAGTGGCATTCAGCAGACAATGTGCAGGACATGGAACATACATACTTACAAGTTAAAAGGCCAGCACTGACTTCATTCTGGTATACCAGTTTCCCACCATACCATAATACAAGGACAATAGCTCCGCATGCAAAAACGCCAATCACACCTTCAAACAAACCTGAAGAAAATTGTAAAAGAAAAGGTAAAAAGACATGTTTTGGCTAAGCAAGCTAAAGACAACCTATACAAGTTTTATAGTATACAAAAAGTTGAATGTCCCTTTAAAAGTAGTCAGTAAGTCTGAACCACAAGTTAAGAAGCATAGATATACTTCCCCTTTTTTAAAAAAATTTTAATTAAAATAAAAAAAATTAGAAAGCACATTTCTGTTCTTGTGTACTTTTAAACAGAAACAATACTGACAAAATCAAACGAAGCGCAAAGCTAAACAGTGTGGTCTTCTTGGTTACCTCCTCCTGATTTTCAAGATCTATGAACATTGCAGCTAGAATGGTAGGTGTGGTGGTCAAGCAAGTTATCTAGGTATGGCTGGGAGCTCAAGAGGCAGTCAAAACCAGTCAAGAGTAAGCCACACACACACACACACACACACACAATACTGGACCACTTCATTTTCCAGATGTGGGAGGAAACTTGGCTGGCCAACTGGTGAAGAAGAATACACCAGATCTGCTCGCAACCAGAATTCAAACTCGATGCTTGACACTCAATCCAAGAAGTCAGAAAGTCATAGTTCAGGTTTTTCACCAAAGATGACGACTTCAGTTTACCAGCTGTGGAATAAATGTGCCACAAAGAAGATGCATTCTAGTCTATACAGAAAAAAATGATTGTTAAAAATGTCAAAAATTTGCTCCAAACAAATAATGTCAGAGGACCGAGTGCATTCAGACATTCCAAAAATACTTATAAACTTCTGTTTGTAAACTAATTAATGTGTTTTTTTAAATGTGTGTGTAACTCATTTATGAAAAAATAGTGATACTCCAGATGTATAAAAAGTAATGTTACTTTTCTTACTTAGAGAAGATTTAGTAAATCTTATACATAATTACATTGATATTCCTTTATAAACAAAAATAATTATTCACAAGTATTTAAAATGATGTAACAAAAAAAAAGAAAGGAAAACAATTCATTACTTAAATTTGAATAAAACACCCGATAAAATCACCTGTAAAAAATAAACAAAGAGAAAAAATACAATGCACAGTTATGAGAAGTAAAATTTTCTGCATAAATCATTCTTAGAAAATATGCAAAATCAGTTTCCATTGTCTCATTTTCTGAAAATCACTTCTAGAGAGTCCGTCTTAGCATCTAATTTTCTTCATTATATTGTAGTGCTATGGATATCCTCATTGTTGTATGCATCCTTGGCAATAGGGATTACAGATTCCCATCCTGGCAACAAGATCAAGGGTTTTGTGCTAATATACTGAGTGAATTGCATTACCACTTTTCATTTTGAGTGGTCATGAGCAATAGCTACTATTAGAGCTCTTCATTTTCAGATGTGGAAGGAAACCAATATGACTGCCTTGTGAAAAAGAACCAAAAAGAAACCATCTCCAGGTGTAGGGGTGCAAAAACTTTTGATTGTGCTAAAAGGTTTATGTATGGTCAGGGGCGGACTGAGCCATCGGTCAATCGGGCACTGCCCGAGGGCCCACAGCTACAAGAGATTCCCATATAAATTCTATTAAATGAATAATACTCCAATATACTCCAGATGCAGTCTGAGACAACTAATTTTTAAATTTTTTTTTGAAATTGAAACCCCCAAACCGACATCCCCTTATCTGGCGCTTTGTAGCCTCTGACATCAGCACTAAGGGGCCCAGTGAACAGTTACGCCCGAGGGCCTATAATACTCTCAGTCCACCCCTGTGTATGGTAATAAGGTAATAATGGAGAAAGAAGAGAATTGTATTTCAGAGAGACCAAAACAGGATTTTAGAAAGCTTAAATAAGTAGAAAATCAACAATAAAAAACATATAAGTTGTTCAAAGAGCACTTCATAAATATGCTATCCATATTTTAAAAGGATTTTATAAGTCCCTTCATAATAATATCATTTAAAAAGACCAAAAAAAATCAGACCTGTCTAGTTTAGTTAATATGCATCCAAAGAGAGATTATTTTAAAATTATTATTAAGGATTAAAAATTTTTTTTTTTCCTCGTCAAACTTTACAAGTGCTGAAGGAGACATAAATATAAACTAATTCTGCAAAGTTTGATACTAGAAAATAATTTTGGGGTACATTTTGAACCATAATTCTATGTGCGCGCATGCACACACACACACCTCTGTATTAACAGAAAACAATAAAAATCAAAAAGAACCAACCAAATAACAACATACCTTGAAAAAATGCCAGCTTTTTGCCCATTTCATAACTCTCTCCAATTTCTTTACTGTAATCATCAGACATATTTCTCTCAGCTACAAATGCCCTTACAGTCCTGACATTTGAAAAAGACTCTTCTGCTCTAGTGGCAGCATCAGCAAGTCGATCTTGGAAATTCTTTTGTAGATGTTTTACAAGTCTACCTAAAAACAATAACAAAACTATAATTCTTTGTTACTATCAAACAATACAATAAAAGAAAGTTTTGATCTCTAAGACAGTAATTTGCTTTTTGTGAGAAAAAGCCCTAATTAATTACAATAAAGCTACTATTCAAAATCTGCACTTTTATTTGCACATATCATAGTGTTGCATCAACTCATTGACATCAGTTAATTCATAGGTGGCAGTACAGAAGCCATTGCAAATGGAGTCTACCAAATTATGTTGAAAAAAAAGAATGCATGTGCAAGAGTAAGAGAGAGATAAGCCAAGTATCAGTCATGTAATCTGCACATAATAGAGACAAGTTGACAACTGATCTGAACACTGTTTATTTTGGATTTGTTCTGGTATTTCCATAATGTATTATATTGAATGAATGAAATCACAGGTGTGTTCAAATAGTGTTTTTCTTTGCTAATTAGGTCTCATAACTTTCAGTGCAACCCTCCTAATACAACTCTTTTGTAGATATTCAATTTCTTTTCTACTTCTGTATTATTAATGTCCAGAAACACACACTAATCAAACATTTTGCACAAGCTTTCAACATGATGAGCAATGAAAAAACATCTTGAGCTGTTACTTGTACACTATGTTGATAACTGATATCCTAAGTTACATTTGACTAAGGAAAAAAATTTAAAACTTCATTTCTTAGTATCATACACATATCTGTTTACTGAATCCAAACCCCTGTAAGCAAGGCTTCCTAAATTGTTAACTTTGCAAAAATAAATTAATTTAAAAAAACAAATGTTAGTCATGGCAGTGGGTCTGTTAGTTTGTGAATAACTGTCAAACTCCATACTTCTTGGAAAATCCTGTCCTGACTTTTAATACGGTTATATCACCTACGTGTTATCCTCTCAGTGTACATAGAAAATACATCATTATTCTGGTAAAATCTTCATGAAAAATTTTTTTTTTCCAATAGAATATTTATATATTGCCGTAGGCATTAGTGCTTCAACCTGTCCCTGAAATACCCAATGAGAAGAGAAATATTTATCAACAAAAATTTTAAAATGATTTATGTTATTGAATGGTAATTTATTCCATTCATTAACAAGTTGTTGGTTTTTTTCCTTTCTAAAGATCTGTCCAGTTTAGCAGGAAAACGCTATTCTTGTTTTATTATTTATTGATTTGTCATTCCCCCCACCTCAGTTTGCTTTTAGTTCATGACTAAACGAGGGTGTTTCATCAAGACTTACACTAATCTTCTTTTGCTACACTAGGTAAACTGACACCAGGAGATGAAGCTACAGACCTTCTCACAGCCATAACTATCGGCTCATCAATGGATTACTCAATTTCGTGCATAAATTAATCTGCTTAGTTCACGCAGTTACACGCATCAAAGTATGCAACTGTTTGGAAATCTGCGAGCTAAAAAAAATTTAGTTTCAAAACTTTCATCTCACAAGACTTTTTTCATCAAAAACAGCTTCGTTTATGGCATGACAAATTGTTTTTATTAGCAAGACTGTAATTCTGGCCACCATCATATGTCAACAAACCATACTGAACAGCTCCAAAGGACACAACAGGCACAACTGCTAACAAGACTCCAGTAAGAGCTGCATTCAAAGCAAACATTACCCCCAAGGAGCCAATTATCTGAAGGCAGTATCTGAACAGCATTGACACATTTACCTGGGAAAACAAAACATAAAAAGAAAGTCTGGTAGATGTTACCAAACTATTGTGTATAACATTCAAAAATGGTATCACAGCATGCTTTCTTACTTCCCACAGATATTTGACATAGCATAGCCATGTACCTCAACATGCCTAGTCATACGATAATTTAAGTATAATATGCTTACATCAGATGTGCTTTTTACTCATAAAACTGAATAGATATTTAGCATCGATTTTATCCATATTATACAGGCAAAACAATACACCTCACAGCCCAAACTCTAGAATTTATCATAACATTGTAAGCAGAGAATCACTGGCTACATCTCTTATTTATTATATGGTAAGTATAACTCTTGATAAGTACAATCTTAAACTCAAAATCTTGCATTCTTGGGTTTTTAAACAACTTTATTATTAGTTTTTGTTTCCTGCTTTAGCAGATTTTTTTTGTTGCTTTTGCTGCCTTTAAAACTGCTGCTTCGTTCAAAGTCTTTACACCGCAAGACTACGACACAAGACAAAGAAAAATAATTTAAAAGACATGAATGAACAGCAAGCAAACTCACCATAATGGAGTGAAAGTTCAAATTCAAATTCTGTAATTAAATAATCATAACTTATACTTTTGATTATCCAAATTAGTTGTTTTTTTTTAATTTTTAATACCTGTGACAAAAGTGACTTTACTAATTTTTTTTTTTACATGCATGGTTTTATCAAGTTTAAGTCCACCTTCACCCAAGTTTATGGCCTTAGGATACAGTATTTGATTTGCATGCAGTATATTTCAGCTTACTGTGACAGCATTCTGGATCACTTGAGTATCTGATGACAATCTGTTCATCAACTCGCCAGTCCTGAAACAAGGAAAATTCACAATCAAGATGTAAGAACTACTTCCCTCTAATAGCAATAAAATGTAGCCCAACCAGATACAATTATGGCAATTATATTTCAGCTGAACATCCTTAGTAATTGTGCCAAAATGGCGTACCTGCATTGAGAGAGAGAGAGAGAGAGAGAGAGAGAGAGAGTTGGTGGTTTTTTTTGCATATACAGAGGCAGTAAAACCAGAGAAGGGGAAGTGCCCTTATGAGAGATTTTTTTCACCCATTCATTGTCATTAGATGATCTATCTAAACAAACACTTCCTTTCAAATGCAGAAAATAAAAAATTAATTTATAATATGCATGCATAACATGAAATGAATTGTGTAACGGCGAATGTCTGGTGCACATTGTTTTCATCAGTGGCACCCTGGCAGCAGACCTGCCATATTTCCACAGTTCCTCATTGTAAGTATGTTCACATCTACATGTTATATGGAAAAAACACGTAGCCTTGGTGAAAGGTCAGATGCACATCAAAGCATATTCACATAGAAACAATACAACCACAGGAATCCACAAAGGGGTGGTGTTGAGGGGGAGGGGGGGGTAAAAATGTTAATTTTGAATTCTGTTGGATGTGGGACATAAATTAGAAGTCAACTCATTATTTGGGAGTCTAAAAGAAACCCAGCCATCACAGAGTCTTGGTAGGACTTTCATCAAGCATGTCTGACAGTACACAGATTTTTTTTTTTTTTTTTTTTTTTAAAGTTTAAAAAAGCAAAAAATTTACATTGAAGAGCTTCATACACTTTTGACAACATACCTGGTACTATCAAAGAAGGATATTTCCTGCTTCAGGATTCTGCTGAAGAGATCCTTCCGTAACCGAGCAACAAGACGCTGACCAGCAAGAGTGACAAGCCAGGCACGGAAAAATGAAGCAATGGCACCACCCACGTATATGCAAAACAATATGGTGACTGTCTGATTCAGTTTAGCTTGAAAATAAAACAAACAACATTCACTAAATTCTTCTCCTCTAGAATTACAAGCAGGTGAAAAAGTCTCAATCTTTTCTTAGTTTATTTTCACTTACAATAAGAAATCCACTGTGGTACAGTAATTTTAAACTACTGCACTAGTAGAAATTCATCTTTAAAGTTCGTGTAGTTGAGATCAAATTCCTAAGTCAGAGCATCTATACTAAATGGCATTAAAGTTTACAGTCACAGTCCACACACCCACACACACAGTACAAACGTCATTACTAAACCACTGTCCAGGCTAGATGTAATAAGGTGAAGCTTTTCAAACTCAGGATTAAATGGTCAGGGAAGGAGAGATGTGCTGGAGTTCTTTTTAACAGCCAACATCCAGCATTTCATATTCCTTGTTCCATGTGTGTGCAGCATGCCCAATAGTAGACAAAGTTGGAATAAATGAAATCCATGAAACACTGTCTAGGTCCATATGGTTTCAATCACATTTGATACCAGTCCCAAATTTGTTTTCAACTGTTGATAATGCAGGAGACACTAGCCATTGTTAGAGTTGAGGGCAAATGTTCATGTTGGCAATCCTCGTCAACCAATTAGGTTTAACAGATGAGTGTTCACATACTCTTGAGAAGATGCTATGGCATTTAAAATAAAGATATAAATGAACACTTTTGTGTGTAAACACGAACATAAATATACAGACCAGATTCTTTTGTTGTTTTTTTTTGTTCATTATCAGTTCTGCACTGACTTAACCAAAGACAATTAAGCATAAAATGGTTTTATTTGTTAGTTATCAAAAATAACAATTTACAAAAACACATGACAAATACCTAGCGTTACAGAAACACTTTCTACTTTGCCAGGCCTGACTGTTTACAGAAATACCCTAAAAAAACACTTTTTTTTTTTAAATTGCCAATTTTGACTAATAGCCATCTTCCAGGCACATTAACCAGATGCAGCTGCTAAATGTCATCTCCTGCTTAATCGGAGAGTGCCTGGCCTTAATTTGAAAGGTCATAAAGTTGCCAAGTTACATGAGTACGGGACAGTAGGAAAAAAAAAAGAAGAGATATTTCAAATGCAGAATTAAAAAAATATCAATTCACATATAATTTTATTTTAATCTTAAACCTTTATTTGTCAGTAATTCTAACCAGATAAGAAATGTTGAACAGGCTAAAAGTAAAACAATCTAATTATGATGGGAGTCTCTGATTGTAGACAAGACAATTTATTTTAAATTCATTCCTAATTATGCATTGTTTTAGAGCAATAAAATAAATAAATTAATAATAAAATAATAGCAGATATTATTTATTTTGCCAAAGTTCAAATTCAGATATATGATGAATTTTCTCTAGCACAACTTTAACTACCAGCATAGAAAATCAAAGTTAAAATAAAACAGATAAATTAAAAACTGCAGTTAAAATCTTAATGAATTACATGAATTTTAAAAAAATATATACTTTTAGAAAGTTTAAATACATAATTCATTCTTCAAGCTACAACAAAGTTTAGTGTCACTCTTTAACCATGGTAACTCAAAGAAACCTCAATTAAACAGTTTTAAGTACTACTACTAAGTTCTGCGCTTGGGGGTAAAGTGGTCATTACAAACAAACATTTTAGATAGCAATTTTTTTCCAGATATTTAGAATATTTACACAACTCCCACTGAAACTTTTTAAAACAGTTTTAATAGGTAGGTATACTTACTTTTATTGGCTGCTAAATATCAAGAAACATTTTACATCTGTCATGAGAACTCGGGGGATGAAGAGTTAAGCCTAAAAAACAGATATTTCGGTCAACAAACACTCGGTGGCCATGTCAGCATCTGCTATTTACTTATAATATAATCACTTACCCATTGACACTAATGCTGCATCAACCACTTTGCCAAAAAACAATGGAGCCACCATCTGAGTGATACTAGAAGCTAGCAAAGCTAAAAAGGCCACACTTAGCAAGCCAGTTTCCTAAATAAATAAACAAAATATATGTCAGAAAAGAAATGTGGCCATTTTAATTTTGCTTGTTTGTTTTTAGGCTGGGCTGCTTTATTTATTTCAGATATTGAAGAAAAATTTTAATATTTCTAGCATGGTTGTATATTCTCTCTCTCTCAATGAAAAGACTAGATACAAGATAGCATGTAAGTCAAATTTAAAAACTACTCTAAAAGTTATTTTTCTCATTCGCCAGTCTCTACAAGGGAGACTATCCTGGTGAGGGAGCGCGGTGCCATAGTTATCTGTTACAGAACATCATGTGCACCACAAGAAGCCTGGCTCAGCCTCAGCATAAAAATCTTTACTAAAACTCTTCATTTTTAGACATGAGAGGAAGAATGCAAATAGACTGAACTAAATCAGGTTGGAGATCCAATGTGGGCCTTCAACCTTGGCATTCCAGTAGACCAACCACTGGGCAACCAGCCACCCAATGCATGGAGTAAAACAGGTTTGTTCATAAATATTAATTAAATTTTAATTAAAAAGTAAATAAATGATCTGGTTTTCACTCAGTCACTGAGTTTCTTCACTAATAGTTTATCTCTGATTTCCTTTGTCTGTTCTCTTCAGAAAAGTGTAAATATTCATGAGGTTAACTACCCCACCAAGGAGAGAGACATTCACAAACTATTTTCTGGGCCTCCAAACATTCAGAAAATTCCAGGACCTTCAGCTTAGCTCTGACCCTGATGTGGGGGTGGACAACTTGCAAATGCATTTTCATCTAAACTCTTTTTTGTTGATGGATTTTTTTTAAAATTAACAAAGATGTGAGAGAGAGAGAGAGAGAGAGAGAAAATTTGACTAAAATGTAAGCAAGATAATTGAAATACCAAGAGAAAAAATTAAAAGAAAGAAAAGCTTGTAAACAGGTCATGAGACCAACTCATCTTGAAGATGCTCAAGCTGGTGATGATGTTGACATATGAGAAATTCAGAAATAATATAACAGTTGATATCAATCCTATTGTGTCACATACACAGGAAAAGAGAGTTATGTGGAAGCCTGTCATATTTTCCATATCTCAGTATTCAATGAACATTTGTGGCCAAAGATCCACAGAAAATCTCAGATTTTGATTCCAACAGAACTGCAGAATGGACTGTTTGGATCAAAGGTGGAAGCCTCACAGAAAGATCGGAAAGCTGTCTGGAATGTGGTCACAGACACCCAGAAACCTGTCTTAAGGAAAAGAGATGAAAAGTTTACAAAAGATAAAATATGAACGAATCTAATTTTTGGGTCAGAAAATGAATCAGTTAATGACTTCACCTGTTATGCTGAGGTGAGGCTACGGGTGAACCTGCACTTCAAGTGCGATAAGAAAAGCTGAAATTTAATATTTATTATTTCACTCAATTAGCAAATGAAAACAATTTAGATAAAAGTCTATCATGGAAACTATAACGAGTTGAAGACTTTGTTAATTATTATTAAAAACAAAACCTTGTCATTTTAGGTAAAAAAAAAAAAAAAGAAAAGAAATTGAATGAAATATTTCATTTTACATAAAAGAGCATGAAACTGATAGGTCCACTAGAAAATACCATATTTAAAACATCCCTCCTGGTCATCTGACTCAATGGCGGTTCTAATAACGACAGAAAACAGAAACATTGTTCTCGTTTTCAGTTTCACCGCCAGTCTGCCAGTCCAATAGACTTTACTGTTTCTTCTTTCAAGACAAATTTTACCTTCCTTTTTCATAAAATTAGGGGAGAGGGAACCAAAAAAAAAATTCTAATAGATGTAAAAACAAGTTGTTTTTTTTTTTCCTTTTAATTTTACTTACCGGTTTAGCCAAAGATACAAGTCTCTTCAGATTAACTTTTTTCCCAAGTGGTTCCCCATCAGCATTCACTTCCTGACCTTTGTCGTTGAATCGATGCAGCATTCTAGTCAGCGCAAGTCTTCGCATCGCTCGAAAACTCAGCATCGACATCACCATATCCAGAAGTCCAAATGTCACACTGCTGATCAACAGCACATTGTACGTCATGTGCATTTTCCTATAACCAGGCCTGTGTATAATCACATACAATACAAGTCCACTCTTGACCGACGAATAGGCAAAACAGATCAGGCTAATGATGATCACCAAGGCATGAAGACGACGTTTCCTCTGCAACAGTTTTGCATCAAACGGCTTATCTATCAGATGATAGGACGATGACTCCAAGAAAGAATAGAAAATGCAGAGGAAAAGCATCTTCACTGATGTGATTAACACCAAGTCAAAAACAGATTCAAGAATGTGAAAGTCAAAAATGTTTTCCACAAAATATGTTGTGTTGCCACCTGAAATAAAAATTTGGCCTATATTAGTAAATGTGTCATCAAAGAAAACCGGAATAAACCTTAAAGCATAAGGTTTTTATGAAGACAGTTGGTTTTAATAAAAAATTTTTAGGGTTAAAAAAACTAACTAAATTGGTTACTTTTACTGACCGGGTATTTTTAAAAAAAATAATAATAGAAGAAATGCCTAAGTACTTTCTTCCCACTTTCCACAACCTGGTAGATGGCTGAAAACTTTCTGAATGTCCACATGCTCAAAAGCCTAAATTATTTTAATATCTGAATATTTGCAGTTCCTATTATTTATACCAGTATTTCTCTTTTGCTTTTACTTTAAGTCAAACTTTACATTTTTTCCAGCAAGAAATTCCATTAATACTTTGAGAGGTCACATAAACCAACTTGTATATTCCATATTCCTGTTTGTTTGCATCTGAACTTCTATTATTTCTCCAATTCCAGAATATGAGACTTCTTTGAATCTATGTGCCAGCTTCAGTAAATAAGGCTCCATCAGAGAAAAAACTCCTCCCATCAGTTTCCTAAACCAAGAAAAGGATAGCAGGTGCAAAGAATAGCTGTGTGTCCTCCACAGAAAGTCCATACAATAATTCTTCATTTTTAGATGTGGGAGAAAAGGCATACCAAACTGAGATTGGAACCTGGGTCTCAGTCTACCTGTCCAGTCATCTGCCACTAGATCCCATATCATGAAACTAGTTGGTATTTTTTAGTTATGTATTTATTTTTCATGGACATGCAGTTTACATGGCAGACTTATGCTTGCCTAAGCAAACTCTCTACTGCAATCAGAGATGATGAATGGAAAGTGGTGGTCAAAATAAATGACAGTGATATCTTAAGTGGCAATCTTTGAGTTGTCTGAGTGAACCATGATTAATCTGAACTCATGATATTGTAACATTGCTAGTGGAGCATTTTTGCTTAATGTTTCCAGAATTGAAAGTCTAAAAAAAAATTGAAAAAATAATTGTGATTAACATCATTATTCATGAGTATTCTGATGCCCTGGTGGCATCATATTCTGTAACAGCAAAGCATTGATTCAAGCAATTGATGATACAGAGAAAATTCACTCTGTCATGGATGAACTCCAATAGCAGCAGCAGCTGGCAACTCCATATCAGACCAAGTTCTAAAGGACTCCCTGAAATGGGAATCTGGAGAAAGGAGCAGATGAACTGTCTTGTAAAACAGGGCCAAAGTTGCACCAGACAAGAAAAACTGCTCATGTAAAGCAACTGATACAAGCAGTTTTGTGCTAATCCCAATGACATTTTATCTCTCCACCTTACAAGGCAGCAGCAGGACCTGTTTTTTTTTTGGGAGAAATATCTCCTATCTCTTCTTTGTCAAATTATATCCATGTGACATTTGTGAAAAAATCTATAATAGAGTTATGGTCTCACAAGCAATCTCATCATCATTTATTGAATGCCAATTTATGCCCAACTAGTCTAAACTGTACTGGAAGACTGAGAAAGATGGTTTTTAAATCCTGGTTGGAACCAGCCTGGTTTGGAATACCTCCCTGATATGGTTTCTTTTCACTCTTCTTCATCAGCCAATCAATAGTTACCTCGCCCCAAACAATGCACAATTGAACCAATATCTGTATCTTTTCTGATACATGCAGTACCAGATTCTGTCAGTCTTCTTACTTAGTTAAGCGAGAACCTCAATGAGATCTAAAAGATGGGAAAAACTACAAAATGTAATTAACACTCAAAGAGAAAAGCAGCTAAATAACTAACCAGTAAGCCACAGGACACACGTCACTACTGCATCTAGAAACAAAAAAGCCTTCACAATGTTGGTAAACCTCAAACAAGGCATTGTATAGTATTCAGGCTTTTTGCTGCTAAGTAGGTTCTCTGTGTCATCAATCTGAGCAGGTCCATGCTCCATATTTAAAACTCTGAAATGGGCAAAGAAAATAATTAGTGACCAGCATAATTCAGACATTTAAAATGTAAAAACAACAAAAAAATGCGGGGGTTGGTTAACTAAAGGTGGGTAACTCCAGCATGGTGTGGATGTGGGAGCAACGGTGCAGATTCAGTCAGCTAAAGATATGGGTAACTCCAGCATGGTGTGGATGTGGAAGCAACGGTGCAGGCTCAGTCAACTAAAGATATGGGTAACTCCAGCATGGTGTGGATGTGGGAGCAACGGCGCAGGGTCAGTCAACCTGAGGGGTGGGGCTGAAGACGGATAATTCCAGCATAGTGTGGATGTGGAAGCAACGGTGCAGATTCAGTCAACTAAAGATATGGGTAACTCCAGCATGGTGTGGATGTGGAAGCAACGGTGCAGATTCAGTCAACTAAAGATATGGGTAACTCCAGCATGGTGTGGATGTGGAAGCAACGGTGCAGGCTCAGTCAACTAAAGATATGGGTAACTCCAGCATGGTGTGGATGTGGGAGCAACGGCGCAGGGTCGCTCAACCTGAGGGGTGGGGCTGAAGACGGGTAATTCCAGCATAGTGTGGATGTGGAAGCAACGGTGCAGATTCAGTAAACTAAAGATATGGGTAACTCCAGCATGGTGTGGATGTGGAAGCAACGGCACAGGGTCGCTCAATCTGAGGGGTGGGGCTGTGGACGGGTAGCTCCAGCATGGTGTGGATGTGGAAGCAACGGTGCAGGCTCAGTCAACTAAAGATATGGGTAACTCCAGCATGGTGTGGATGTGGGAGCAAAGGTGCAAGGTCGGTCAACACGAGGTGGAAGGAGGGCTGTGGACGGGTAGCTCCAGCATGGTGTGGATGTGGGAGCAAAGTTCTCTGATTGTTTTTAAACAGCGGGACAATTTAAGAAGAAGAAAAATTCTCAGAAACGATTATTTTTTAACAGCGTTCATGAAGGAAAACAACAACTAAGGTTAATTATTTATTATTATTATTTTTTTTTTTTACCTGTTAACGATAAAATTATATCCGTTTCTTCCTTCGACTTTTAGTTTTAAAAAAACCTCCGCTGGTTGGCCATTGTCTTACAAAAACGTGCGATGGAATACAGAACGAAAAGAAAGCATCAACCCCCCCCCCCCGGTTAGGTTAATGGAGAGAGAGAGAGAAGAGAAGAGACCGTCAGTCGGGAAAAGGTACAGAGCCATGGCGACCTTTCTTCATGGCAATTCACCTGTTCGCGATGCTACTCTGCGGTTAAACACCTCACATACACCAGGTTTTAAACAGAGGGCTCCCCGTACACCTACAAACCGGCCGGGTCACGACACCTCACCTCACCTCACCTGTGCAATTTACCACCCAGTAAACTCATCAGTTCCAGTTTTAATGAAGTGTTTATCTCTTCGGTTGTCTCCGTGCGATAATGGTTAAATGTTCGGTTGGCATTTCACTGCCTGGCCGCTCCACACTCGAACCCGAGTAAGTTTTCGGTTACCCTCAAGCTAGCTTACCCTCAGGCCGTCTGTCAGTCACCGTCCCTCCCTGGCGGAAGATTTCCCGCTAGAAGCAGGTGTAAAAGTGCCGATGTCGTCGCTGCTGCTGAGTTACTTCCCTTTGAAGTCCCTCATCACTTATTCGTGGTTCCTAATGCAGTTCACAGAGAACAGCCGGAGTTTGTAAAGCTCTCTCTCTCAGTAGACTTCCACTCATACTCTCGTTGTGGAAAGTGTGGTCTGAGTGTGATAGCTCACGGGTCCTTGAGTGTACTTGGAAGGCAGCAGACAGAAACGAATATTAGAAAGTACAGCAGCTCTCATCTGAAGATGCAAGAGGAGGAGATGGGGGGGGGGGGTTGGCTCTGTTCTAGGCTTAATACAAACCAGTAATACTGATGTTGGGGTTGATGGATAATGAAGGAATTGTTGATAAAAAAATTTAGCTGATAGGGGAGAAAGTCCACTGGTAATGTCAACTTGACACTGAACTCCAATAGTCGTGTTCAACTTCTCACGGACATATTGTCATGTCTCCGCACTCCAACAGTCGTGTTCAACTTCTCACGGACATATTCTCATGTCTCCGCTGGTGTGGCGGGTAGTACTGTATCAGTAGTCTTTAGAGTGTCTGTAGAAGTGCACGTGTTCATAAAGTTCAGTATTTTTATCAGTTATTTTAGATTTTTAGCCTTCTAAAATGGAAAAGTCTTTGTTGGGTATTAAGAGAAAAGCTAGAGATGACCAGTCTACCAGTAGTGCTGACAGAAGCAAGCCCAGGTCAAGAAAGTATGATGGAAATTGCATATCTTTGGTTTCACAAGTGTTTTTTTGTTACTGGAGAAGAATGACCTCAGTGTGAAGTTTGTCAGAAAATGCTGTCTGCTGAGAGTATGAAGCCAAGGAAACTAAAGCGACACCTGGATACAAGTCATGCAGACTTAGCTAACAAACCTCCAGCTTTTTCATTCGAAGAGAAGAAATGAAGCAACAAAATGAGTCTGGTTAAATATATAACTGTCCCTTCGAAGTCACTTTCAGCTTCTTATCAAGTTGCATACAGAATTGTCCAGTGCAGAAAGCCTCACACAATTGGAGAAAATTTAATTCTTCCAGCATAATTATGGTTACAACTATCTTGGGGTAGTCTAGTGCCAAACAGCTCTTAAGTATCCCTTTGTCTAATGATGCTGTCCCACCAAATCACAGATATAGCAGAGGATCTAAGTGAGCAATTAATTGGAAAGATAATAAACAAACCATTTGCCATTCAGATAGATGAGGCCACACATAGCACTGAGGATGCTCATTTAATAACATATGTTAGACTTGTTGATGAGGGCAAAATAAATGGGGGTTTATTCTTCTGTAACGAAATTACAAGGACAAATAAAGCTGGATACTTCTTTGGTATTACTGATAGCTACTAAATGCAAATCTCTTAGAGTGGTCAAACTGTGAACCCTAACATTCTATGTCAGGTTGTCACAGAAGACTTCAGGCTTTAATACACTGAAAATCTAGTGCTGTTTGGACACACTGTATGATTCATGGGAAAGTTCTCGCCTTGAAAGATTTGAGCCCGGTATTGGAGGTGGTTCTACAAACAGCTATAGACGTTGTGAACTATTTAAAAACCAGGCCAGTAAAGGTGAGGATGTTTGCAAGGTTTTGTGAGATGGGTGCTGAACACCCTTTATCATTTTACTGAGAGTCAAGACAGCTGTCACGGGGAAAGCTTTTGACATGTTTTTGAACTGAGAAATGAACTTTATCAGTATTTAACAGAGGAAATGCATAGTAGTGCACATGCATTTATCGACTGTGAATTAAATACGCAGTTTGCATATTTATATGACGTATTTTGTAAGCTGAACACTCTTAATACCTCACTGGAAGATGGTGATAACAATATCCTTCAACTCAATGACAAATTAAAATCAGTTATTAGGAAAGTTGAACTGTGGCAGAGTAAAATGAAAAATGTGAATTTAGACATATTTCCTACTTTAAAACAATATATTGAGCAGTAACACACGAATTAGTGAAGATGTTAAAGTTTGTATTTTAAGTCACCTTTCTTCTCTAAAATTTCACTTCCAGAACTATTTCCCAGATGCGGAAATAGAAACATTTGATTGGATAAGGAATTCATTTGATGCTAAACTGATAGCTGGTATACTCACTACTACTGAGGAGCAATTCATTGATGTCTCTGCTGACACTTCTTTGAAAATAAAATTCCTGACAATGTCTCTGTCTGAATTTTGGATCAGTGTGCAAAAATGAGTACAAAGAATTAAACGAGAGGCTATGAGAAAGAATACTGATTCCGTTTACAACATCCTATTTGTGCGAGTCAGGGTTTTCTACAGTTGCTGCAATAAAAAAACAAATACTGATCAAAAATAAATGTGGAATGAGAAACAAGAGAGTGGCTGTCTTGAAAATAGCACCCAGATTTCAGGAATTATGCAAAAGCAAGCGAGGTCATCCTTCCTGTTAAAAAGTTAGTGGTATATTCAGGCATGCCACTTTTCCAGAATAGTCCAAGATTCTGGACTGAGAGATTTGTTGAAAAAAATATTCCAGACTTATGGTAGAAAACAGCTTAATAAGCTTGATAAACCTCTGTAGATAAATTCGATTTCAGTTTGTTTCCCATGTTGTTATTACAACAACAAAGAAAAATGTTGAACGCATGCAATTTGCCCACATGTTTATGAAATGTATTTGAATTAGTTAAAAAAAAGATATTTTTAATCAGTACTCCTGTCTGTATATCTATTTCTTGCCGAACCCTAACCCCTATGAAATCATTAGTTTTATTCGTAAAGAGGGGTCACAAAAATTTTATCATCATCTTAGGGGGTCATGGTATTGCAAAGTTTGAGAACCTCTGGTCTAATCACTGGACGTTGGGAAAAGGTATCCTCAGAAAAAAGATAAACAATTGCATTTCTGCATCTGATTTTGTTACGGACCTCATCAACTTTGTGTTTTAAGGTTTTTAGAATTCACTCAGAACAGAAGAATTTAGTGAAACGTTTCTTGCAAATAGAAGAGAAATCCATTTTTTAGAAAGTGCATGCATGTGCAAAAATGGTAATGGTAGTAGATACTTTTATTAAAAACACATTTAATATTAGCAATTAGCTCTACCCAGACAGATTCTGTACTCTATACAAACTTGACAGGGTGTTCCAACTTAGAATGTTTTATTACAAGTGGCAACTGAGAATTTTCCATTACAGTTGATTACTTGAAACCTATTAGCGATGTCAACTGAGAGTTTTCCATTACAGATAGCCACCAAGTTAGAACTTTGCACTGTAAATGCAAGCTTTAAATTTTACACCACAGAATAAAATTGAGAATTTTCCAGCAGATGTAGATTCAGACTTTCCATTACAAGCACCAACTCAGAAGAACTTTTTATTACTTAGATCATTTGGGCGGCTTCAACTTCAGTCTGCGCATGTTGATAACAAAATGCCGTGGCAATAATGCTGAAATGAATACGTTCCTTCCCTGGTTAAACTCAGGTAACAAAATCAGCTTGGCATGGAGGTGCATCGGCAAGTGTCGCACCTTGGACTGGCGAATTCCTAGCAGATGCAGCATTTCTGGAAACAAACGCTGCAGAAAAAAAACAAAAAAAAACACAGTCAGCACAATCCAAATAGTGTCTCTCGCTGGCTGCATTATGCCGAGCTTACAACATTAAAAAACAACAAAACAAACAACCGAGAGAGATGGTAACAGAAAGGATACTCTAAATACAACTGAAATTTTCAGATAGAACTTTATCCATTATCAATAAAAAAAAAAAAAAACGAAGTCAACCAAAAGAACAGAAAAAGAAAACCCGTAAACAAATACAGGCATATTCACACAAACGTTAAGTATGCAAATCACAGAAAATGAACTTTAAGTTCATCAAGATTTTATCATTACAGTTATTAATGTGTCTATTTTATTCCATAAAACAATAGCTAAACGTTTTTTTTTTTGTTTGTTTGTTTAATTGTTTATTTCCACATGTTTGTGTTTTGTATTGACCCTGATATTCCCAAACTTGAACTACTTTAGTAAACATTCTATAAACACTCAGTATATATATACACATACAGAATACACATGAATATTAGTTTTTTTTTACCACCACCACCAACACATCTTGTTACAAAAGTATGAAGATATGAATAGAAATAATAATGATAATAATTTTTTTTTTATGTAACTACTATAGAGTGTAAGACCTTACACACCTTGTAATAATAAAATGGTATTAATAATTCAATTTTGAAGTGTTGATAAAATAAAGTCAAAATTAAAAAAAAAAATTAAGAATCCACTTGTTTGTCAGGGTCCAGAATGATAGTTAACCATCTGAATAATAATAATAATAATTAGAAAGTGGCATAATTCCACAGAAAACAACAGCATCATCATCATCATCAAAATGCAAAAAAGAAATTAAGATGAATCATCAGTTTTCATACTTTACACAGATTTTTAAAAAAATCTTTGGCCATTAATTGTTAGCAGCTTTAACCCAATTAACTTTGATTCACCAACTGGACAGACTGAAAATTCTCACTTATGAATGTAGAACATTAAACCCTTTAAGATGTTATTTTTAAAAAGTTTATATATATATATACATTTCTTTAAAAATTTAAACCAAACCCTTACTTGTGGAGCTAATTTAAAAAAATGAGAATATTTGTGATCTCCTAAAACCTGTGTGTTTAATCCAAAGGCTAGGTGTGTTCTTATCTGGTGCTTCACACCTGTAAAACAAAAAAGAAAAAAAGTGATTCATTTATTTAAAAATTCTAAACCTGTCATTTCTTACCATATTTGATATTACCAAAATATTTATTTATATTCTTAGAATTTGAAGAGAACAAAAGCCCACAATTAAAAGATTGTTGGAAACGACTGTCTAGGAAGAAACATAAAACAAAAAATCTCTACCCATTATACAATTTTCTTTACTTGTAAACCCAACCATGTATCATGTACTGTTAGTGAAGCAATTATTAGAATTTATACTTTTTATCCGATTTGAAAAAACAAAATCTGCACTAATTTTTTTCATGATTATAGAATGCATTATTCACATCAAACAACCACTTTACCTTTTAAAAGTGTTTAAGTAGACAACCTGAGCTCTGTTGTCTGTCTTGATAACTAAAATTATGCTGATTTCTACCAAATCACCTTTAAGTTTTCTCCAAACAAGCAACATATCTTCAGTAATAAAGATCCCATGACTGGACTGAGTTCTTACACCAAGATGGGTATAACTAGTAATTTGCAAAAAGAAACTAAAACAAAAGCAGCTGACTCACATAAGTTATTATATTACCTAAAGAAACTAGAGATAACCTGTACATATTTTAGAATTGAAATTATCTTTTCACTAATGAGAAATAGTAAGACTAAGAGAGGGCAACTACGACCAAAAATGATATTATAATGGATAACTTCTAGCACCAGAAATGAAGTATTCTAAGTAAAACTTGATAACCTCCCAAAGAATTTCATAAATACATAAAGATGGTTATAGTTGAATGGTGGCCAGGGTATTAAAAAAAACAAACATAAATCATTAAATCACCCTGGTACAGAGAGTGAGTTTCAGTAATTTATGAATGCAGATTAAATTATCATGGCAAGCAAATCTGCCTAACCTGTCTCTGGCTGGCATTCAACAAGGGCTGAACATGAAGTAGAATCAAGAACTCTGTAGTTGGTTATTGCCTTGTGGGTGTGGACAAAACTTTTTTTCATTACTAACTTTGTCTCTTCCGTGTAGTATGGCTTCAAAGTCATCTGAAGCAGAGAAACAGAAAGTTCTTGATAGAAGGTATTTAGCATCAGCTAAATAATGAAGTTGCTTTCTCTAAATTTTATACTACTAGTTATTATTAAAGCAGATCAAAGTGTCCATCATTCACATAACAAAGAGTAGAGGCAAAAAAACTAATTAATAAAACAAAATTTTCTCCTTACACGCTGATAAAAAGTATACAATCAAATAAGGAGTTTTCCCAACCTGGTTTTACTGCTGTTTTATTAAAATTTAGCTAATTTTTTCCATACATCACAGTAATTATAAAATTCTTATGCTGTAATTTCCATGACATTAACAGCAGTATAGTAAACAATGGAATTCTAAGACTCTCAGCAGTCTTTGAGAACCCAAAATGCTCAGCGCATTTTTAAGCAGACTAATAAAGGTAGGTTCCACAACCAACCCAAGATCATTCCAACCTACTCCTACACCTGAATAACATGAACTGGTAGCCTCTCATTAATAACAAACTATTCTGCTTACTGAACGAAATGCCTCGAAGCAAAAGCAAAAAGGAAGACAGCTAACTAAGCTATCACCAATTTTTTATGCCAGTCTAAAATCAGGAAAAAGTTCTTAAACAGCTAAAATGTTGGTCAGTTTGAAGAGCACCTTTTTTTAGGCCATTGGGGTATAATCCTTTTTTTAAAAAATATTTAATTTTTATTTTAAGTTGTAGCCCTCATGTCTGAAGTGAATCTGCCATTCATTCGTTTAGTTTAGAAATAAGTATTAACTGAGATTGTACATATAATAAATTTTTTAAAAAGGAAAGAAAGAAAAGACTCTAAAATAATAATAGGCACTTCTCCAGCTCTGTCACGTACCCTGTAGTTACCCTGAACTGTTCCTTCAGCCATAGGAATGTCAATTATACCTAGAATAGACAAAAAGAAAAGTTGTCAACTCTTAGAGAGAGAGAACAAGAAAACAAAACTACAGGTGAAGGCCGGAAACAAATGGCCGAAGCTGACACTGACCTCTCACCAAGGAACACTCCCAAGGTCTGACCATAAAATTTTCCCTGGCAAATCTGACTGCATACAAAAGTAATGACGGCCAGAGTGAACAATGTTTTATTTATTCACCTTGATATAAAACAAGGTGGAAATTTCTAATTGTTTTGGCTATTTTGGTTAATTTAACAAACCCAGTATCTCTGCAGCTGTATAAAATAATAAAAGAAAACCAGAAAAAAGTCTAAAATGTACCACAGACTAAAGAGATTATGTAAATTAGCAAAAAATATCAATAAAAATGGCTTAAATTTAATTAAAAAGAAAGATATTAGAGGCTACAATGCAGAAAATTAAGGTATAATTAAAAACTAATTATTATAGTTTTTTTTTTTTAAATAAATAAAACAGTGCCAGAATTGCTTTAAAATGTAATCAAATGTTTACTCTCACTCAGATCCACATATATGTGCAGTTACCAAAACCAGATTTTTTCAATAAAAAAAAAAAGCTCACCCTCTTTTGGCTTTGGTATCCCTTTTGTTATTGTCCAGTATTTCTTGATGACTTCTTGTCTCTTAAACATTCCATTCAGTTTCCAAGCCATCTCTGGGCTTCTGTAAATATAAATTCATATCCAGATGTTTCCATTGAAACTTATATCATTTTGCAATTTGCTAAAGCTTGTGAGAATCCATTTAAAAGTATTTAATAAAAACACACAGTACAATCAAATATATGTCAGCAATAATTATTCACAGAGAAATGCTTTTTCTAAAAGTTGTATAATTCCTTTGTCATGTCAGCAATGTAACCATAGTTTGTTTGCTTGTTTTTTTTCCAAGAGCAATTTGTTTTTACTTTTTTAGATAATCTGAAACATTTGGTAGTTATTGGCAGCTCTTAAATGCTAATAAAATGAGATATAATTAAATGGAAAATCCTTTTTCTTTTTTTCTTAGCCATTATTATTAATTTCACATACTAGAGGTAGGATCGACATATTAGATTCTCCAAACACTTTCTTAAAAATACAAGGTAAAATTATTTTGTTTATTGAAACCTGTTTCTAATGAATACAATTTTTAACAGTTCATTTATCTTGTGCACACAAAATTAATTGACAGAAGAATGCAAAAACTGTCTCTGATATCCCTTGAATAAGACAGTGTATATATATATAATAACTAGGAACATTCAAATGAAACTAGGCAGGGTACAATTATAGCAATCTATTTTCAGCTGAGTTTCATTTCAACAGCCCTGGTATATTATACGAAGTCTGTTGAAAAAGTATCTGACTTTATTTTTTCCCGTAGGAAGTTATGACATTAGGGAGGCAAAAGTGTGCATAGTGGAGCCACATGCCTTCATGCACATGTGTGGTTTTTGGCAGGCTTGCTGGATGCATCACTCGTCAGGCAGCCAGCGTGTGAGGTGCTGTACTACTTACTCGTCGCATTTTCATTTTGCCCGTGATGTCGGAACGTGAGGAACAACGATCTCGCATCAAGTTTCGCCAAAACCTTGATGATACCGAAGCAGAAACAATTTGCAAAATTCAACAGGCTTTTGGTGACAATGCCATGGGTGTTACCCAAATAAAAGAATGGTACAACAGGTTCAAAGATGGCCGCACATTGGTGGAGAGTGACCAGCATTCTGGGAGGCCGTCAACAAGTCGCAATACATTTGTTATTGAGAAAGTGCAGACCTTGATCATGGAGGATCGTTGTTTGATGGTGCAGGAAATTGGTAGCGAGGTTAGGATCAGTAAAGATTCTGCACATGCAATTTTAAAGGAGGATTTGGGCTTGTGCTGTGCCCAAGCTGCTTTCTCAGGAACAACAACTTCGTCTTGAGGTTGCGCAGGACCTGCTGGATACTGCCAACAGGGATCCTGAGTTCCAGAATACCGTGATAACTGGAGATGAGACGTGGGTGTATGGGTACGACCCAGAAACCAAAGCTCAGTCATCACAATGGAAGCATCCAACGTTGCCAAGGCCCAAAAAAGCACGTCAGGTCCGGAGCAAAATCAAGGTGATGCTGACTGTTTTCTTCGACTACCAAGGCGTTGTGCATCACGAATATGCACCAGAAGGAGAAACAGTTACAAAGGAGTACTATCAGGAAGTCCTCCAACGTCTTCGTGATGCAGTTCAGCACAAGAGACTGGATCTGTAGGCCTCGCAAAACTGGCAGCTGCATCATGACAACGCCCCGGCTCATTCGTTGCAGCTGATCCAAGGTTTCTTGGCAAAGAAAGGCATTTCGCTCATTCGCCAGGCTCCCTACTCTCCAGACATGGCTCCTTCTGACTTCTGGTTGTTCCCAAAAATGAAGATGCCACTGAAAGGCTCCCTCTTTGAGAGCTGAGAGGACATCATGCAGAATGCAATGGCAGAGCTGATAGCATTCCGGAAGAAGCATTCCAGACGTGCTTCGAACAGTGGAAGCATCGCTGGGCTAAGTGTGTGGAGGCACAAGGGGCCTACTTCGAAGGGGATTAACAATTGAACCCCACCAAGTACGTAATTTTTTTTTCCCAGCCTAAGGTCAGATACTTTTTTGACAGACTTTGTATATTAAACCTAGTATTTAAAAAAAAAAAAAAATTGAATTATTGTTTTCCAGGGTAACTCTTTTTAAGATTCCTCTGCAACACAAAAATTTTTTTTTAAAAAGAGGAAAACGAGTAAAACAGTTACTTTGCTAGTAGAAGTACCCCAGTAGTTTCCTTGTCTAAGCGATGAATCAGATGCAAAGTCTCCAGCTGGCCTGATTTATCAATATGTCTGGCCAATTCTGGCAAAACATGAGCAACACTGACATGCACACCTGGTCCACCTAAAAACAGTTAACAAAAGGAAAAAAAGTGACCAAACAAATGTCATTTATATGCAGTTTTACTTGAAAGTTAAAACTGTACGAAATTTTAAAAACAGGGTGACTTAGTGATTCGGGGTTAGGTCCTGGACTGCCAAGGTTGAGTGTCAGGGCCAACTTTTGTCTGATGTATGAGCCTTCCAAACCTGGTTTTCTCTCGCTCTTCTTGCCACAAGAATTTCCTCCAAGTACTTTGATTTCCTCACACATCTAAAAGATGAAGGATTCTAGTAAGGACCTGCTGCAGTAGGCATGTGGCTTACCCCTGCTTTCGCTTGGATGGTGGGGAGTTCCCTCTGGTGGACACCTTACGTGCAAAAATTCAGCTTGCCACAGGGTTCAAAGAAGAGAAGAATTTTAAAGCAAATAAAAACATTTGATCATTTAAAAATAAAAAAAAAAAACCCATTTAAAATATCACAAAGTAGAATAAGTTGTCGGCATAAACTATCACTGATGATGGCACAAGCCAGACAAAAACTTCCTTCTTGCAAATTTTTCTGCATAAATATTTTAAAACAGTCAACTAAAAATTGTAACATCAAACCAAATCAGCTGCTCCACTGCAGCAGTTGTTTAAAATTGGTGATGTGTTAACCTTTAAAAACTAGATGGCTGTTAGTTCAGGCATTTCCCACCACCACCTTAGTAGAATTAGACAACCTGTGTGTTGACAAAACTATTCACCAAAACAGTCCTCCTCAGAACTACACCATGACAATGACAGGGAACGATTGCCAAAGTACAGGTTCTCTAATTAATTCTGCTAACGAGGTGTGGAAATGCCTGAACTAACTCTCAAGTTTCTATAGCTGAAATACAAACCAAACATTCTTTAATAATATACGCACACATTATTATTATTAAAAATAATCTGCCTAATTTTTCTTTTAAAACTTCTAAAACTGTAATAATGAAAACTGAATGAGTAACTAAATGTTCAATACATTCTACTAAAAATAAAAGCTTTAAATTGTTTATAATTGCATTAAAATATAATTATCTCATGAAAGATTTCACTTACCATGAGAAGGCAAACCATAAGGTTTATCAATGGCAACAAGATCATCTGTAACGATAAATGCATCATAATTAAAAATAAAAGCTTTAGTATAAGCAGTGAATTATCCTTGAAAAAGAAACTGATTTAAAAGTTTAAGATCTATCTATCTATACGATTATCTGTTCCATATTACTACTTTATACTCCAAACTAAACAATAATTAATTCACAAATAAACAAGCACACAAAATTAATCCATTTCATTCCACATGCATTTCCTTTTACGAGTTCACTTAGAAAATACAACTACTTCTGCTGTTTCAAAAGAATCATCCAGCAAAGTTACCTTGATCATAGATAATACTGTTCTTCAGAAGATTTACTATTTCAAACGATGGCATGTTAAGTAAATCAGGAACTTGATCTTTTAAAATTCTAAATCCTTTGCTGTCCACCAATCCAACATGTTTTTCAGCTTTTTGTTTATCTGAAACAAGATGAATCAAAATCAATAGACATATATTATGATTATTATTAAAAAACAATATTCTGTTTTTAGACACAAGTAGCAAAGCAAACCCTGTAAAGCAGGGGTTCTCAAACTTTGTGATACCATGACCCCCCCTTTAAAATGATAAATGGATTTTTACGACTCCTCTCCATGCATAAAACTAATGATTTCATTGGGGTTAGGGTTCAGCAAGAAATAGATATACAGACAGGAGTAGTGATTAAAAATAATATCTTTTTTTTAACTAATTCAATTATATTTCATGAACATGTGGGCAAATTGCATGTGTTCAATGTCTGCAATTCAGCGGGACACAGCGTCATTAGACAAAGGGATACTTAAGAGCTGTTTGGCACTAGACTACCCCAAGATAGTTGTGACCATAATTATGCTGGAAGAATTAAATTTTCTCCAATTGTGTGAGGCTTTCTGCACTGGACAATTCTGTATGCAACTTGATAAGAAGCTGAAAGTGACTTCGAACGGACAGTTATATATTTAACCAGACTCATTTTGTTGCTTCATTTCTTCTCTTCAAATGAAAAAGCTGGAGGTTTGTTAGCTAAGTCTGCATGACTTGTATCCAGGTGTCGCTTTAGTTTCCTTGGCTTCATACTCTCAGCAGACAGCATTTTCTGACAAACTTCACACTGAGGTCATTCTTCTCCAGTAACAAAAACACTTGTGAAACCAAAGATGTGCAATTTCCATCATACTTTCTTGACCTGGGCTTGCTTCTGTCAGCACTACTGGTAGACTGGTCATCTCTAGCTTTTCTCTTAATACCCAACAAAGACTTTTCCATTTTAGAAGGCTAAAAATCTAAAATAACTGATAAAAATACTGAACTTTATGAACACGTGCATTTCTACAGACACTCTAAAGACTACTGATACAGTACTACCCGCCACACTGGCGGAGATGCCGGAGACATGAGAATATGTCCGTGAGAAGTTGAACACGACTATCGGAGTTCGATGTCAATCGATCGCCAATATCTGTTGATAGTTTGTCACATGATCAATAGGTGTCAGTTATACCCAGCAGAAATGAGTTTTGTTCATTTTAATTGTGTTAAAAACCCCAATCCATAATGTACATTATGCTTACAAATTACAAAACTTTATCAACGTATTTGGCATAACAACGGATCTTAATGAATAAATTCAGCTGATCGATCACCATATTTGATAATCGTTTGGCTGATGACTGGGACGAAAGTGAAATTACTACAAAAGTAAAAGAAATAAACTGAAAGTAACATATTCATATTTCTAGAAAAGTTGTTAAAGATATTTTATTATTAAACAAACAATAATTAGTATTAGACAACATGACTTTCCACCAAATATGTTTGAAAGCTGGAAGTTATGCCCTCGTTTTAGATTCACCAGTTTACTGGATAGTGCTGAGAGGCCAGATCGATGTACTCTACAGTCAAAGTTTTCAGGATGTGGCCTGGATCTACACCAGATATGAATGTATTAAGTCCTCTTGAGTTCTATGCACATTGCGCACCATCCTCGTCTTTAGAATTTTTCACTGCCTCCAGCTTCCAAACATATGTTTGTTTAATTATAATTATTGCTGTTGTTTCAGATTTTCTTTGAAATATATGAAATATAAATATTCCAATTAACATGCCAGCAATGGGCCAGTACTGGACACGTACTGGGCCAATGTAGTTTGTGGAAAAACTCACATCGTAATGGTAGGCCGGTATTGTCCCAGCACTGGCTCAATGACCTGTGTAACAGGCCAACGGTGCCAGTACAAAACGGTATATCGCCAGCATTGGCCCAATACAGGCATGTTTGTTGGGATATTCCTTTGAGTTTTCTTCAATTCAGTAGCCCCAGAAATATGAACATATTACTCTCAGTTTATTTCTTTCACTTGTTTTATTATTTTCACTTTCCAATGTCACCGACAGCATCGAGGAATGCAAGTATAATAAAAGTTCATTTCAAAATAAGATAAATAATAACATAAAGAATACAGTATTGCTGGCGGTTTATAGAACCCTTGTGCTTCTACTAAGGAAAGCAAGCAGGTCGAAAACCGATTCATAAGCTCAAAAGTCCGAGCTCAACTATCATGCCTGAGGCAATGTTTTCAAAAAATTTTGCGTCCCCCTTCTAAGATGCTTGTGACCCACTGTCTGAGAACAACTGCTGTAAAGTAACCAGAACCAACTATCTTTCCATCTTTCTTCCCTTCAGTGAAATACACCAATGGCTTACTGGTGACAAAAGAAGAAAAAAAAACATTCAGTATATGTCATTGTACAGTAATCGATTTAGGTCTGGAAGCTAAAAAGAAATTATAATGCAGTGAGCAAACTATGGAGTTAAAAATATTAAATTATAAGATTTAAAACTCCCACTTTTACCAAACACAGGCACTAAAATATACATTAAATACCACTAATGAACCATTTAGATACGATGTATCTGTTCAAAACTTAAATGAACTCTGCGGCAGAACAATGTGTGTGACAAGTCCAGATGGACCCATTAGTTTTCCGATACATTTTTTTCTGAGTTATTTCCCCTTGAACAAATTTAAAGCAAAATACATTTTTTTTTAAATTAAAAAAAAAAAGTGCGGCTTCCTAGACCATTGGCTTTCAAAATCGATGTAATCTGTGTGTTTATTTTATATCCTTTTCGTTAAAATTTATTTTTAAATGGGTATATAATACTCAGAGCAAATAATAATAATAATAATGATGATATTTATTCCCCTTGATCTCTCTCATGACGACAGTGTACTGCCAGATTCCATGTTCAGCATCCTCGACGAGACGACCCTGTGGTTGCTTCTAGGTATTTGGTGTTTATTTTGATATTTATTAAACCGCTTATTTACTACTGTTTGTGACATCTTTTAACGACTTAAAGAACTTTGTTTTTAAGAAAAGATGCAAATAAAGAAGAAGAAGAAGAAAAAACAAACTTCGCAAGACTTTAAGCAACAATTTCTGAGTAAATTCCAACATACCACCACCGTGTGGCTTTCGGGTTAATCCACGTTTTATGTCTTGTCTTATCTTCATTGCTAAATCATATGAAGATTCAGGGTCAGGTGCGTTGGGCTTTGCCTTAGATTTCCGAATTCTCGCTTTAATGAGTTCACTTCTGTTGGTAACTGCGTTCGAACCGTGTCCTGGGACAATTGCTTGATCAGACATTACCTTTACGTCTCTCAACACCGACAGACCTTCTGACGTATCGCTGCTCGACACCTGATCAGTATTAGTCGACTTTCCGTCAGTGCCAGCAGGTCCTTGTGAACGACCGACATTCCTTAAAACGACCCCCGTGTTCTCAGTCTCCGAACCGCAGTCTTCATTCTCGCTTGAGCCAAAATACTGCTCTTCTATGAAGCCTGTACTACTGCCAGCGCTGGCTTCATGATGCGAACCGGTCTCCAGGCTTTTCCCTTGCCGCCGACCTTTCTCGTCAAACGTCTCTCTTCCGAAATATGTTCTATCTATGTAACTAACTTCCGGTTCTTCCTCCCGCTCTCCCGCACTGCCGCAATCGAAGCTTTCACCACACTCGTGCTGAAAATGCCGCTCGTCAAACAAATCCACGCCCGCGGGTCGTATTTCGCTTTCCTGTTGTTCACCTTTACCCTGCTTCAGAAGCGTTGTATTTCTCCCCACATGCTTCCCTCCAGTCCCCATAACGTTGACGCTGAACCCACGGGCCTGTAACGGCGGGCATTCTCCTCTGGTCGGATCCCCGACTCCTCGCTCGTCCGAGTCAGACGCGCGAACCCGGTTATCCTTATCTAATCTAATAAACCCATATAAGGCACCATAACCCCTATCTGCCCCTTTGAATTTCGATTCCTTCTTGGTATAAGAGTATTTCTGGGAAAGTCCGGCGTCGGACAGCTTCTCGTCCCGTCCCCCAGACCCACCCTCCGACTCCCAAATGCCAAAAAAATCCTCGTTCCCCGGTGACGTCCCACAGCATCGCTTTCCACCAAAATGGTTAGTCGTCGAAGAAGTTCCTGGGTTCCCTCTGGAAGATTCAAAAAGCATCCGGGTGAACAAAGGCCGTTTTGCGTGTGATCTCCTGAATAAAAACATCGCCTTCTCTCTAACATCGCCATTCATTCCATTTTCCTGATTTCTAGTGGCTAGAGAGCGTCAATGGGATGGAGTAAAGAGCGGATTGTGCAACTTTAGATATCTACCCATTCAAAGCTTTTCATAATTTTAACTGTCTTCAAGTTAAGATAGGCAAAGCAAAATATCTTTATTAATATTGAACATGTACATATTTCGCATAAACTGAGGTATTTTCTGAAATAAAAAAATATTAATAATGCCATCAGTATTATATATGCATAAACTCTTAAAATTTACATCAAAATTTAGATTTATCAAGTCTGTACATCTGTGGACTGTCAAGATGCTATAATTACATAAAACAGACAAACAAAAAAGTCTAATTATGCAAAATATCTTTATTTTTCATATTTAAACACAACTATGATAAAGATATGTTGATCTTTTGTTTTCAGTTTTAAATGCCAAATTAAGTTTGATTACAATACATTTTGTTGGATGGGACATACAAAATATTAAAATGTATGAATGGAATATTTTGTTCCTTGCAGCTTTGAAGAATCTTCAAAAGATATACATTACCTAAGAAAGATTTCACATAATTCAGAATTCCTTTTTGATATTGAAGTGAACAAAAAAAAAAAAAACAACTGAAAAGCAAATCAAAAACCAATTTAAAAATTTTTTTTTTAAATGTAAGTTTATATTCATTAAAAATTATAGTGGACAAAATCTTGCACTATTCTGATTCAGTAAAAATAAGTCCTTTTCATCGTATTTACTGGCATTTACTGATAAAGATAGACTTCACCTAATATTTTTGACAAATAAAAGATTATCTTGTTAAGTTTTTACTGTTTTTCTGTTCTTTTTAATCATTTTAAAATGCAATTTTAAATTATAATTTTTTATCAGTAAAGATGTGACCAAAGAATATTTCTGAATTAATTTCTGAATAATAAAGAAAATTCACAGACATATTGAATAAATGGTACTATTGCAAGGTAAGTTGATATCATATACATAAAACCTACAAGTACATGAGCTAAGAACTGTCTTCATGCTGACATTTAGCTGTGCAGTGTACACTATACATTCAAGAGTGTTTAACTTCAAAAACAACAACAGTCACAATATATTTGAAGTAATTGGTGATAACAAAATTTTTAGCAGTAATTTTGCTATAGTTCCAACCATTGCAGTTTTAAAATCTCACAAATGTCAATGATTCTCAAATGAGAGACAGATCTCTATAAACGGAAATTTCAACCTCTTGTGTAAATCACATTTTTAAAGTGTATGCAATATATGCATTATAGGGCTTATCACCCACTGAAAATACATGCTGTCCCTTTTCATTTCTGTCATGAAAAATTTGTATCTTAAACTTCTGGAACAATGAGACAATGATTTCCAATTCACATTTTAATATAGTGTATGGTTTTACTGGCAGTTCAGATATCAACTGTATCTTTCAGTAAATCAAACCTGCATCACGCTGCTTGAAAAGTGTACAAAATACATGGAAAACTCATTATGGAGTAACAGACTTTGATTTAATTTGAAAATGTGTGGTCCTGCAGCAGCTTGAAACAAGAGATTCCTGCAGTGTGTTTGATTTCTATTGATTTGTCAGCACTTACTAAGCTTTATAGCCAGCTAAACAATGGAATAAAAAAGCAGCAACAAATAAAATGAACAAAATCTGAACAAGTTCAGCTACAGTTTAAAAATTCTGTAATGCATACACAGGCTTCTAATGTAAAATTTGAAAATAGCAAACAAACAAAACTTTGAGCTGGCAATTAAAAACTATATACACATTTAAATTCTAAATTCAGTATTCTGAGAAGCAATTAATCTTACTTTGGAATAGCTGGCTGTCAATATTGTTTTAAGCCAGCCATAGTGTGCATAAAAGCCAAAATTGTACACAAATAAAAATACTTTATAACCATAGTAAAAAGGTTTGTATAACCCTAAAAATAATAACAAATCATGCTCATAACTGGCTACTGTACTTCTAAATGTCTGCTTTTGATTGCTTCTGAGTAAAACTTGTCAAGATTTATACGGACTTTTCAGAAAAATTATGTTGGTGTGTTATATTCCATACTGACACACTTTTGAATTTTGGTCATTTTTTTGCCATTAAGTATGTGGACAAATAAAGAGATATTAATACATTAATATATCATTATTATGAAAATTCAGCAGATTTAATTTGACTCTTTCGAGCATAATTTTGAAATTTTAGTGATGCAAAATTTTGGCCATGGCTGTAATCCAAGTAAAGCTTCTTTTAAATGTTCATACTGCTAACTGAACTCACACAAAACCAATTTGATGTGAAGAAACACTAATAAAAGCCATGAAAAACACTGATTAAAGTGCATGGTTCACCTAGATTCACTTGCATGAAAATTCAGTTTAACTGCCTTATTAGACACCTGTTTCCATATTCTAAACAGAGACTGGACACATTATATAAAAAGAGGATAATGCATGTTTTGCTAAAATTCACTTTTAAAAAGTGGAGGTGAGATTATTAGGAGTTTAATGAATAAAATATAATTTTAAACTTAAGTGTACAAAAGAATTCTTTGACTGTGCAATTTTTAAAATTTGACTGCAAAATTGAAAATTAAGTTGTACTAAAAGTCAGATTTGGAATGCATCATTTTTTATTAAAAAAAAAAAGGCAGGTTTTTAAAAAATTTTTAATTATCTCTACCATAATTTTAAAAAGTTGTTATAATAGAAACTAATAATAAAATGAACATTACATAATGATGTGTGAAAAATATGATAAAGTGAAAACCAAAAATCATTAATAATATTTGAGGGTGGGATCCATTAAAACGTTTTCAAAAATAGTATAAAAACTATATGGACGGCAGACAAAAAAAACAGCTTTCCCAACAGAACTTACTGTTAATTACAATCTTTTACTTATTCTTGTAAAGCATACATACATAAAAAATAAAAATTATTGAGACATTTAAATATTTTAATAGCTAAAAACCTGTGTGTGTGTGTGTGTGTGTGTAAAAGTATGCACTGATGAGGATGCTAAGCAAAAGGCAAAGAAATGTCATGATATTTATGTTAAAAAATGACAATGGAAGTTGGACTAAAAATCTATTTGTGAAAAATGAATAGAAATGTGCTATTAAACACTTCCAGCCCCCCTTTTTTAGAAGGCATTTTTGTTAATAACATTACTAAATACAAATTTTTGATTGCTAAAACAAAGTCAAACAAATGCAAAATTGTAACTATGATGTGCAAACAAAATAACTTTAAAAAAATGAATTGTTCTTTTAACTATAAATAACAATTTTAAGAAAAATAAAATCATCCCACACAAAATCAAGAAAACTTTCCATGGACGGAACACAGCTTCTGAAAGATGCAAACTGTTCAAGCTAAATTAAAAGTACATTTATAACAAAATCAAAAAAAAAACAACTTTTTAATACTTTTTAAAAAGTAATAGCTGTTGTTATATATAATTAAAATGAAATACTATAGGACTGATAATGAATTCAAAACAGTTGGACAGTTCAGTGAAAAGTTGTGGTAGAAAGAGATGAATTTCAACAAAAATTAAAGCTCAGTTTTAAAGGTGTTCATGATATATGATGTGTAAATATTTTGATGATAGAATAATTATCACTGCATGGTGATTAACCAACTGGTCACTTTGTAGTTCTGTAGTTATTACTATTCAAAGAGAGATATGAAAATAAAACTAGTCAGAACAATTATATGTTAATTTTTAGTTTAAATGTCACAGACAAGAAAAAATGTACTCTTTTCTCAATCCCATATCATGGAGAGACACTGAAATAGTAATGACTAAAGCAGTTTCCATTACCTGATGTCAGTGGAGGCTTAGTGGACAGGGGATCAATATAGTGCCAAAGATTGTTGAGACACATTTTCCTTAGTATTTGTATACTTGGTTCCAGCTTGGAACATTAAATTAAATTTCTTTTTCATAATTATCGCAAAATCCAAAACTTTTCAACTAGTCCATTGGCAAACTCCTCATCCTAAGACAGATATTATGAGAAATGATGGAAGTTGATTCAGTTTTTTGATTTCAGTAAACAAAGCATAAACTAACTAGATCAAAGAACGAATTTAACAAAAACAGTAGGTATATTTATCAAACATTTTTAAAGCTTGGGCTGTTATTTCATAGAATTAAATATACCGATTTTTTTTCTTTTAGATAAACAAGCAAATTTTAAATGTTGCCTAAAAGTACTAACAAAAAGCTTATTTGTGATTTAAAATAAACAAATAAATAACTATAATTTAAATGTTGGAAAGCTCTATGATTTAAAAATAATTTAAAACAAAATAATCTATGAAAGCTTTACATTTTCTTTTTTTGTAAAAAAAATATTATTATTTAAAAATTTGTTTGTTGTTTTTTGTGAATAAGTGTACTTTACATGAAACATTAAAAAGTAAAGATGAAATTCAGGAAAAAAATATTCAAATATGCCTAGAGTTCTTAGTGTTAAGAAGTTTGTGTTCTCCTTTCTCTTTTCTGTGAAAGAGTTTCAATTACCCAGTACAGAGCTACAAGCAAATTCCGTCCTTGGTTGTAAACAGAAGCACATTAAAGGTTTAGACCATTAAAAAGAATTTTAAAAATTAATATCTTCCCTAAAGGATACAATTAGTTATTGCAACACTTCAGCCTCCGTTTTGAGCGTTCAAATACATCTGTAGCATTGCAGTGCTCGACTCCTGAAAAATAAAATGCCAAGTAAACTGGAATAACTACAGGTAAATGCAAAACATGGTAACTGACTCTCTCTATAATGAACTGTGTGATACTTAGCGTCTAGAGAATGTAAAATAACTATATTAGTTTATGTACAAAATGATCAATACAATTTTTAAGTAGAAAAAAACAAAATAACCATTTATTTCTGAATATGTTCTCCAAGAAAACTCTATATCATCTGCTGAATATTGAAGATAAAAAACTGATATCCACAGATAAAAACAGTAAACATTCAGCAATGAAGTACTATACCAATATAAGATTAGTCAAAATAACTACCACTTAAATCTTTAAACTTTAAAATTGTTTCTTTTTTTTTTTTAAAAAAGAAAAGATTACTAAAAAATTACTGGACTACATTTTTGTACTAAAAGTATTAAGGTGTAGTTACAAAGCTCAGATAGAATAGTACTTATTGAAGCAATTCTGAATCTGATTTACACTGCTACTATTAGCCAGTGTTTATAATTTGTTCCCCTCACACACAATCCTATTAGTAAAAAAAAAAACAAAGCAAAAAAAACATTCTGATGAACTTTTATTAGAGTATTTAATGAAAACAGATTTTAAATGTACTGTAATAACCTTCATGTGATAGATAGGAGGATTAAGATTGTGAGAGCCTACCTTAGGTAGCAAAATAGTTTGTCCACTTTATTAGGAACAACAAAATCGTAACATTCAGCAGTCTAACACCTAATAGATAATTGAGTAAACTGTCTATAGAAGAAAAAAAGTCATTCAAATTTCTTTGGTCATTTTTAGAACTTTGATTAGCAATGCCATACTTACTGATTAGACTGTTTCCAATTTGCCTAGTGGGAGACGGTACTTCGATTTCCCGAAGTACATCTCTGTCAAATGTTAAGGAAACTGCTCGGAAGAAAAACTCCTTCACTGACTCTCCTGCAAAGAGAAAAAAACCAAAAAAATCCACTTAAATCTAGCATCTACAATCTTATTAATAGTATAAGGCATCCTTATTTGTTACACATGCACACAACTTTTTTCTAGTAAAAATGGTCCTGCTGCTGTTATTAATGCTTTGTTCTAGCCTATAGACAAACCTAAAGGAATTGCCATGCCTGTGAACAGTAACCAAAGTGGATCTGTTCTCTGGTAGGTTATGGCCTTGACAATAAAAAAGAAATCAAAAGTATGGGCAAGATTACAAGTAAGCAAAATTGAGACTTCTAGATAGTGTATATTTATGTTTAATTTCTCAGCCAAAAGAAAAACCTAAGAGTTTCTTACAGATCATCCACACATTATATTCTAATACATTCAGGTAATGTAGCTGGTTTGTTGTTTCTTACAGGATCTGTTTAGATTACTTTAATACATACAAACATGATCTCTTCTGGCAACAGGTTTGTTTCAATGATCAGCTACCAATTGGTACAAGACCAGGTGGCTAGTCTAGCAATGAAACTCCCAACAACATGAACCGGGCAAGGGACCAGCTACTACATCAAGGTGTAGCAGGCAGCAAAGCTATTCCCTACTTGAAGTCCACTGTTTAGCTATGGGAGAAAACCAGGATCCCCGAGAGGAAACTTACACAGATGGACTGGTATAGAAGACCAAGAAACCATGTGTGTAGGGAGGTGGGGGGGGGGGGTCACAGTGATTCAAATCTGGGCCCTCAACCATTAACTTTTCTTTTTTTTTTACGAGGTAGTCAAAATAAAACTACAAATATTTTTTCTAAAATGTTTTCCTCAACAGTGAAAAGAAATCTGCCTATATTCAAAGCCTACTTTCATTTTAAAACATGGAGTCAACAATAAAATAATAACCACATTTCCAGCTAGAGGTATCCATTTTCTTTACCATGTATGTAAAACAGAAAATATAAAGTGTAACTATGAATGTCTGATTTAAAAAAAAAAATTCTTATACATGGCTCATACCAATTAAAATGATTAATGAACAAACATTTAAAGACCTCACCTGTTTTTGATGAAACAGCCCAGTATTCTGCCTCCAAATCATTAGCTAGTGAAACTGCTTGTTTTTCTACTTCTTGATAAGCAGCATTAGACTAGAATGGAAAGGTATGAAATAAAATACCTGTCCCATTGATCCACTCTCCTCTCCCATTTTAATCAATCAAGTGTGGAAGCCTTAACTGCAGCTTTTAAATGGCTAAAATGTAATTGGTCCCAATCATAATTAATCATGCTAAGTCTATTTCAGATTTTAAAAAAAGTAATAACAAACATAAATTTCTCATTTGTTTATTAACTAAACTTCCCTAAAATTACAGTTACATTGTTTGGATGTTTTATCACAGAATCATTTTGGGAATAAAGAAAAAAGATGGCAGTACAAATGATGATTTAAACAACAAATATAAGATATTTTTCATATGATAGAATTACTGGTGAAGCATGTATGAACTGATGTAAAGGAGATAACTAATGCATTTTAGTAGATGGTACACAGGCTATATGAAAGTAGTTTATTTTGATACATCATTCAGCATTGGCATGATTCTATTTTCTTTATTTAAAAAAATTAATTTCTTATGCAAAACTGCTAAAAAGATTGGGGTAGAACAGGATGCATGCATTAAAAATAAGTCTGAAATTTTAATTATTAAGATAAATTATTTTTTAAGTGCTAATATTTCAAGTCTTACTGACCTGTATTTTGTTTTAGAAGCTGCTTGTAATGGTATAACTTACCAAAAGATCTTTCTTCATTCCCAAAAGAAACTTGATAGGATTATCAGCATTCTTCACAGCCTCATCCATCCAGCTTGTTGCATTTGACAGGCTTGTGAGATCTGACAAATCAAATGCTGCTATCACCACTATAGAAAAAATAATAGTATAAAACCAGTGAAATCTGATTCTTAGTGATTACCATCATAGCAATAAATGCAATAATTTTATTTTGAAATATGTGCAAATAACTGATTGAAATAGTAAAGATGCTAAAAGTTTTCTGCTGTTACCTTGATGACAGTGCAAAATGTTCTCTTACCATGAGCTCCTCTGTAGTAGGAAGCAGCAATACACTTAAATCTTTCCTGTCCAGCTGTGTCCCAGCTATAATTTGGAAAAAAAACAAGAAATATTTAAAATATAACTCCATTAATACTACATTTAATAAAATCACAGCAAAAAAGACAAAATCTGGTTTATCAACCTTTTCCCCAGCTTATCATCTTAAGTTGAGAGAAAACAACAAAATTAAGATGTTTTCTGCTACTTTGGAAATAGAAATTAGAAGAAAAAAACTCACATTTGTAAAGTAAAGGGCACAGAAAGGACAGAAAACTTCTCTACTTCAAAATCAACTCCAATGGTAGCTTTGTAATCTCGGTCAAAAATATTGTGGCAAAACCTGCAAAGATATCAGTTTTTGTTGTTGTTTTTTAACAGAAGCCAATTGATTTTTTATTACTTTAAATCTTGTAAATATTTTAGTTACTGATAATTTTCTCATTAACCAGGCACACAGCAATTTAACCTTAATTATTTCTGCACAGATATTATGAGTTTAATTATAATAATGTGTACTGTTATAGAAAAATCTAAATTTATGCAGCACAAAACCATCTTCTTAGTGCTAATTATATTTTGTTATGTATTGGAATTTTATCTTTTTTTTTTTTTTTCTGCTTCAAAATATTTATCAAAATTATTTTGGAAATGGAATAATATAGCTAAAACAAAATTTTCAGTAAACATTGCAGGTAATGTGAACATTTAATTATTTTGCTTCCATATTTTCAACTGGAAAATGAACAAGCAGCAATTCTACTAACCTCATCTACCACCAGCTATCAAATACTATACTATCCATCATGCCACAAAATCTTGACCAAATTTGTATTTCACCAGGGTATGTGAAATATTCTAGCCAGTATATATAGATATACTTAATAACCTAAACTAAATGTCTGCTTTTACATAGGGTAGATGGGCTTAGTTGTTACAGAGGTAGTTGCTGTTATGGCACCAGTAATTCCTAACATAACTAGCCCCGATCTTCCTTGTATTTCTCTTTGACTAGATAACAGCAAGTGAAAAAAATGTCTAAAGATGAACTAATAAAAGGATTTTACAAAAGCAGCATTATTCAGGTGGCCTGCATTAAGTTTTAGCAAATAAAAGATTAAAAAATCAATAATTTAAAAAAAAAACACAAAACATGAAAGAAAGGTTTGTACAATGAAACTCACCGATTCACCAAGCATGTTTTACCAATGGACACATCACCTACCAAAACAGCTTTTGATATTTTCAAACTAAAAAGATATTTTAAAAGAGGCATTAAATTTTCAATTTTCATGTTTCTCCTATATTCAAATTTTAAATATTCATAATAAACTAAAAAGTCTTATATATATTACACAGCTTACACATTCAAGCTTTGCTTTTTAAATCAGAATACAAAAAGAGAAAAAGTTTTTTTTTACATTTCAAAAAAAAATTTCAATAATGAATTTTTTCTAATACCGACTCAATAATGCATTTATTTCTTAAACCATTTGTAGATGAATGAGCTATTTACCCAACTCTACCAGTTTTATCCTCCAAACAGGCATTTTTCACTTTGGGATTGAAATTCATCTGCTGATAAGGTGTAGCATCAGGATGAAATGCCTGAAAATAGAAACAATTTTTTTTCTCTCTCTTAATTTCAGAAAAAAAAAAGATTGCTTGCAGAATCTGTCCATTGGCTTATTTAAAAATTCTTCTGGAAGTTTTCCCTCCAAAACATTCAAACTCTTGTAAAACCATATGTGGTCTAGACTTTCAGAGATGTGAGCTCATGACTGTGACACCTACCACCCAGCAACTGACGAAGAAAAAGTCTGAAATTCCCAGTCAATGCATGAAGTCTTTAGTCAAGTTTAAACCATGAAGAACCATGTGCACATACTAGGGACACTCATGAAATCTAGCTAGATACCATTACAGAAATGCTATTTCAATTGAATTTCATTCAAACATCAAAACAATTAATTCTCAATTCTCACCCATTTACTTGTGTGAATAAATAGTTTTTTTTTTAAAAAAAAAATTAACTTTATCAATGAAGAAACTGTAAACTTAATGGCAAGCACAAAATTTTCTGTGAAGCAAAAGTAAATCATTAAAAAAGTTTTTTTTCTATAGTAGGGAAGACCAGAGATGGTTGTTACAGGGTTAAGTTGTTACGGCAACAGTAGTTCCTCATTAAATGTATAGATAAGCTATAATCAGTGTCATAAAAGTAAAAAACATATGATATTTGATTATGGCCTCATCTATATATTTAATTAAGAATTATTGGTGCTGTAACAATTTATCCCTACAATAATTATCCTCTGTCAGTCTCCCCTACATGTCATAAAAGATTTACAGAACTGAAACTTCTTTTTTAAAAATCTAAAATAAAATAACCAATCCTCCACAACTAGTTTAAATGTCAAAATTCATGTATGCAAAAAAGCAATTAGAAACAAGAATGACATTTAAAAAAGCTTTCAACTGTAGAATGTAAAAACAAATGCAAAGAAAAAGTTTTATTTCTTATAAAATACTTTTTTTATTTTTAAAATACAGAAAGCCTAAGCCAGACACATTCAGAAAAACAAATGTGCCAATGATAAATTTAACTATATACTTTTCATATTGATATGTGACAAAAACATAGCACCTCTGATTTTAACTTAGTCTGTTTAATAAGATTGATTTTCAAAAAGCTAATCAACTAGAAACTGTATAACTACTGATTTAAAAATATATAAAACTTCATATACTCAAAATCATTTATTTAAAGAACTATCTTAGTATGTTACAAATCAGATGCACCTGATATTAACATTAAAATTATTAATTATATCTTGTGTATAACATCAGTGCTTTGAATACTGATATCTGCAAAATGAAGCATTTCAGTCTGAAACTAGATGCATTTTTAAATTGTTGTTGTTTTATATTCCTACCTGAAAAAATTTTGTGATTGTTCTGTCTTTGGCTGCTGTTGGGGTTATCAGTATTCTGATATTTTTATCAGACATTTTCTTGTTGGATGAATAAAGATCAAAATATCAGAATACAGAATATGGTGGAAAATCTGAAAGAAAAATAAAAAGTTGCAAATTTCCCAGCATTTAATGCTAAATTAAATATATTAATAGGTAATTTTATTTTAGTGTAATACAGAATTTCTGTTTGTTAGAGCCTGCATATTCTTAGCAAACAGTCATAGTTTTTGGTTATAGAATTATAGGATCATTTACAGACTGGAAAATAGTGCAGAATTTATACTGAGCAGAGAAATTTGCAATACTTTTGTGTTAAGTATTAGAAGCATTTAATTTAAGATGAATACTATTCACATGCTGTTTTTTTATTTATGGAAAAACGTTAAAGAGAGAGAGAGAGAGAGATGACGTTGGTACAGAGAGACAGAGAGAGAGAGACGACGTTGGTACAGAGAGACAGAGAAGAGAGAGACGATATTGGTACAGAGAGACAGAGAGATGACGTTGGTACAGAGAGAGAGAGAGAGAGATGGCGTTGGTACAGAGAGAGATGACGTTGGTACAGAGAGAGAGAGAGGAGAGAGAGAGAGATGACGTTGGTACAGAGAGAGATGACGTTGGTACAGAGAGATTGAGAGAGAGGGGAGATGGCGTTGGTAGAGAGAGAGAGAGAGAGAGAGAGAGAGATGGCGTTGGTACAGAGAGAGAGAGAGAGATGGCGTTGGTACAGAGAGAGAGAGAGATGACGTTGGTACGAGAGAGAGAGAGATGGCGTTGGTACAGAGAGAGAGAGAGAGATGACGTTGGTTCAGAGAGAGAGAGAGAGAGAGATGACGTTGGTACAGAGAGATTGAGAGAGAGAGAGAGGGGGGATGGCGTTGGTACAGAGAGAGAGAGAGATGACGTTGGTACAGAGAGAGAGAGAGAGAGATGACGTTGGTACAGAGAGAGGGAGGGAGGGAGGGATGGCGTTGGTACAGAGAGAGAGAGAGAGAGAGAGATGGCGTTGGTACAGAGAGAGAGAGAGAGAAATGGCGTTGGTACAGAGAGAGAGGAGAGAGAGAGATGACGTTGGTACAGAGAGAGAGAGAGAGAGGAGAGAGAGAGAGATGGCGTTGGTACAGAGAGAGAGAGAGAGAGAGAGAGATGGCGTTGGTACAGAGAGAGAGAGAGAGAGAAGAGAGAGAGGATGACGTTGGTACAGAGAGAGAGACTGCAGCACATTATTTTGAAATGATCCAAAAGAGTGGCAGATAATTCTAAAAACGACTAATGATTATGAGGCAAAATACAGCGAGTTTGACTCCTGTATATCCCCATTTTCAAGCGACGTTTATGACATTTCGCCATATTGATACACGGCTGGAGGAACAACACGACAGTGTGTGTGTGTGTGTGTGTGCTGGCCCCCTTTTTTCCAGTAAAAGAGCAAACAGACGTCCCGATTTTGAAGCACTTTAAGCACCATGTCCTGCTTTCCAAATTGTAACTTTAGCCGTAATCTCAGTCAGTTCGACTTTTTAAAAGAATTAACCTAGGCGAATTTAGAGGAATTCTGTCCCTCCTCCTCCTCCACTTACTAAAGCCTCCCGTATACGAGGTTTAATGAGGTGGTCAATAAATAACAATCGTCTGATAACGACCGATTTCATCTGAAAGAGAAGCCTTCCGTACCCAGACCAACTGACTGGCTCCTTGCACCGGTCAGGGTTCTTAGGAGGAGGAGGAGTGAGACCCGGGGAGGAGTCAGTAAAGTGAAAGTATGGAATGCGTCAGTTGGCATTGACAACCGATCCTCGCAGGCCGCTCTGGCGCGGCAAATATTTCAAATCTCTAGACAGGTAATCGGTCGGCTGCGTATTTACTCACTGGCCGGAGCCCGTCAGGTGTCCTGGTAGACTCTCAGGTGCAAAGCTGGACGGGTAACGACGACCATCCACAAAGCCCCCCCCTAGCCTACTGTACAGTAAATAACCCCTCCACATCGGGGTGTCACGGGACCTCACCGCTCGCCTTCCACGCGGCACCAATGCTTGTGGCGATGGTAAATAGCGCATGCGCGTTTCGGGGGGTTCCCGGCGCTGTGTGCTTCCACCTGTAAACCCCCCATCTGCTTTCTTTCACGTCCAAGATGGCGCCGAAGAAGAAGTCCTCCGATAGTAAGCTCCTCGTTATCACTCTTTTTCCCGCGCCATGTGCGACAGGTATCCGCGTGTTACGTTAATTTCCAGGGTGTCTTTGCGTGTGCAGTAACCGCGAGGTCTGTAAAGTCTTTCGCTATGCCGTTCTGGCATCCTCGGCTTATGAACGGGTCGGGGTAAGATGGAGTCAGGGTGCCAGCTGGTCAGGTACCCTTAGTGTGGGCCACCCCTTGCTCGAGCCACGCCTAACGTGTTGGAAAACAAGAACCGGGGTGGGGGGGGACAGGGCCCTTGGAGGTTAGGGGAGCGAAGATCTCGAAAAACTCCGCAGCCCTGCTTGCAAATCGGCCCCTCCGACTTTTCCTCGTGAAACTGCTTCAAAACTTGGTCCTGATTTTTTCCACACATGCTAAACACTCGTTCGCCGGGTACACGTTACTGTGTTGCAGCATGTAAAGTGATTTCGTTGCCTGACGCATAAATCCAAACTCTGGGTAAATTTGTAGAACAAAATCTGCGAACAAGTGCCTGCTGCCAATATTCATCAAACTTGTCATCTACCCTTCATTGTTCGTTACAATATCAATGATGTCTGTCAATTAAAACTAAGTGGAGACTTCATAGAATTTGCAGGGAGTAGACCCAAATCTTTTCACTGTGTATGATGTTCCATTGAAGTCTCACTTCTTAGTGAAGTTTGTTACCCTCAAACTTTCCAACACTGAGTCTTAAACTGCGAACTTTGCTCTGATGTAATCAAGCACTCTGATGTACTTCTTAACCTCGTGAAATAAATCCTCACTCGTCGTCTTGAACATTTTTTTTTAAATTGATGTTTTGTCATAAAACCTGCACAAATACCGGTAAAACAGCTTTTTGGTCATTCTTGTAATCAGTATGCAAAACATCAGCATTTTGATTAATCGAAAGTTGCATCTGAGTATCTTATAAAGTTTTATAACACTCTCCCATGCATGGATCATAAGGGCATCATTCTGGACCATTGTGTTGAAGGAAATAAAAAAAAAAAATTAGCATGATGACTTGTAGAAATAGACATTAGCAGTGCATATATTTCATGACTGACTTCACTTTGTTGCCTTGTGTCTGTGATTCATATATGTACTTTGGAAAGCAGACACTCCACATCATCAAATCTTTGTGGCAAGTGAGCATCTTAACTTTAAAGGTTAATTGGGAATGAGAGACAAGACAACACTGTGCTCCGACCTTTGTGGCTGTATTTTTTACTTAATCCTACAAGGTTTTTCAAGAATATTCTTTCTTGTCAAATGTTTCTCTAATTGTGTTAAACATTTTCTTTAGGTCAGACTATTGTGTGGCTAGTATAATTGAATGCCGTTGTACAGAGCACTTATTTTGTTGCATATTTCGACATTGGGTTTTGAATGCTGTGTGTGTTTGGCCAGAACTAAATTTTTTAGTAATTCTATTTAGGAATCATGGCGCTAAAGTTTTTTTTTGCACGATAAAATATGGCAATGGGAAAATTATGCTCCACTAAAATGGCAATAAATGGATCTTCTTCATTGATTACTTTCAATGAAAAATTGAAGCAAAAAACAAGTTTTTTTGTTTTGTATTTTTTTAGAACTGTTGCTGCTTATTCACTTTTTATCTTTGGAGTTTTGCTTTGTTTTATGTTATTTTTACCTCATGGAATGCACATTTTGCAGAAGACATGATTATCACCTTTAGCAGATTTTGTAACAAATGCATAGTCATTACAGTATATTTAAATGTGTTTTCATTCTGCACGTCATGGGTTTTTTCTCTGGTGTCTTGCAATCGCTATCATTGGTGGTTATTTTGAAGTAAGCTACAATGGTGGCTCTTATTTCTAATGGAGAAATTGACTTCAAGATTAAAAGGATTTACAGTGCAGCTAATGGAGCACAAGCACCAACCAACCAACAAATTAACTGAGCGAGCTAAGATGTAAGTGACCAGACTTTCTTTAAAAAAAAAAAAAATAGAATGTGAGCATAACTGAGTGTCAGGTGACAATGAAAGCAGAAAGGATGTCAAATGATTCTTTGATTCTCACTTCTAAGGAAAAAATGTGCCAGTATGAAAGTTTGGATAGTTTCACAGATTTTGTTAGAACTTTGTTTACTTGAGTCACACAAAATAACATGAGCAGCTTTAATTCTGTTTTAAAATGAAAAGCAGTAAAGCATTATCTGAGAGTATTTTCTTTTAAAAAAGCATGAAAAGGAATAAAGTTGGCAATACTGGAACTATGTATGGTTGGTTATATTGGCCGAGTTGGTCCTTAACTACTGGTCATGATTTTCACCTCCACCTAATTGTATTATTTGTTAATTTACCAAATATTTTTTTTTACTTGGATCTAAAAGAAACCTGATGCACACTGACTTGTTAGTACCATAAAATTGTTCCTTAATTTGAGCAGTGAGACAGAATTTGGCAGTGCCAAAAAAGAATGGCATAAAAACTCTTTCTTTTCTTGAATGCATAGGAAACAACTGAAATTTTAGTAATTACAATGTTGTGTGTGTCAATTTTTTTTTCCAGAAAAAAAGTTAACAGAGAAAAGGGTAGAAAAATCGGGTTCCAAGAAGAAAAAAGATATCAAAACGGGTAAAAATGTTAAAGGAGTGATGAAAAGTGTTATAAAGGAAGCCAGTAAAGTTGAAGAAATCGACAAACCTAAACGTAAGAAGAAATTTGTGAAATCTGGTCCAGCGGCTGCAGTTAAAAAAGCAAGGGAACACGCTCGAAAAGCCAGAAGAGCTGTGCTGAAGGGAGTACACAACAAAAGGCAAAAGAAAATTCGCACATATGTTCGATTCAGGAGACCGAAGACACTGAAGCTTCCCAGGTGTCCAAAGTATCCCAGGAAAAGTATACCTTGGAGAGAAGACAAGTATGTTTCTAAAAAATAGTAATATCTAATTTCAAGTGTAGTTGGCAAGTGCACTAAAAATACATTTTTAATAACTCTTCTAGTTTCCACCTGTGAATTCTGAGAAAATCTTGTAGCATGGATTTATAGTTGAATTTCTTGTTGTTAGTGAGGAAGACGAGCAATACTTTAACATTTTCTTGCGGATTTAGTACCTGAATTTATTTTTCCTTTTTATATTATGCAGACTTTTTCTTTCTTGATTATCTACTTCATAAAAAAACTCTTTCAGATTTGATCAGTTCAGGATAGTAAAATATCCTCTGACAACAGAGTCAGCAATGAAGAAAATAGAAGATAACAACACATTGGTGTTTATTGTGGACAAACTTGCCAACAAACATCAGATCAAGCTGTCTGTGAAAAACTTGTATGATATTGATGCTGAAAAAGTCAACACACTCATCAGGTAGGTACCAGTTTAATTTGACAAAAAAAATCACACTTGAAACTGCTGATTAAAGACCCACTTTATGTATCCCCTTATGACATAGCAACTCTGATAGGACCAGATCTTTTTGTTCTGCAGCCCTTTACATCTGTTCACAGGTTACTGTTTAAAACTTCTTTTTTTCACTACTTTCAATTTTATAGTATTAAAGGATTTAAAAAATATATTAAAGTTACTGCCAGCACAAACAGGGCTTGTCAGGTATTAAGACTGGTGTCCTTGAAAATGTATATTTTCCAACCGAAAATACATGTTACACGTTGTTTTTTTTATTTCTAATATCAAATCTACAGAAATAAATGTGAAGAGGTTTAGAGGTGGAATATTAAAAATATGGACTTGATGGACTGTAAATTTTAGTTTAAAAATGAGGAACTGCTGAAAATGAAAATAGCTTGAGCTTTAAAGCCTGTGTATTACAGAAAAACTTTATATATGTGGGTATATTTTTGTGTATTCTCATATTTAAGGATGCCTTTATGCAGATTACATCACCAGATGATGCTGAGTAGCTACTTTGTTATCAGACTGAGCAGTTTCTCAAAGCACAGGTCATTAGTTTATATCATGTTAAATAGGTACAAAATATCATGTCTATAAGCATGGAGCTTTTTCGTTTTCAAGTCCACATACTTGAGAGGTCAACTCAAGGTTTCAATGAAACCCTCGCAAATGTTCTAGAAGCATCTCTGAACCTCTTATTCCCTCTGCAAGAAGTAGTACATACACACAGCACCTTTCCTCTGCCTTGTGACCCAGTAAACATCTGCATCACCTTTTTTCATCCTAGTTAGTTGTGGTCCTTTGCAGTCAGTTTTTCTCAAAAGCCACATGCCAAAAACTAAGCCAAAATGGATAAGCATAGGTCAATGAGTGAAAGTGACAGAATCATTGCCTAAACATGTGAAAAAAATAATGGTTTTAACACAAAAGGTGGAAGTGCTGGATAAACTAGACTGGCCTAAGTGCATCTACTGTGGGTATGCCTTTTCGCATCAATGAATCAGCATTGCGCTGCATTAAGAGTAAAGCAAAAGAAAATTGTGATAGCGACCCTAAAAGTGTAAAAGTGGGTTAAGTTGTGAGGGGAAAAGATAGTGTAAAAATGGAAAGGGGCTTATAGCCTGTAAAGCCAAAAGAATGTGTCCATTGACCAAGCAATCATATGGGACAAGGCTGTGAGTCTTTACAAGGTTTTACACAAGAAAACTAGTGGTGAGGGGACAAGCAAATTGACTTTTACTACAAGTAAGAGCTGGTTTGATAACTTCATCTATCACTTTTTGCTTCACGATGTGAGACTCCGGAGAGGCGACCTGCACTTACCCCAAAAAATGTTAGGATATTTATGTATATTCTAATATCTTTTGTTTTCAGCTTTTTCTGCAACATGTAGTGCATGTAAGTGTTTACTCATGGTTTTTAGTACAATATGTAGGGCCAAAAAGAGTATGTATGGGAGAGTCATGGTGCTATCTTAAAATTTTGCTATTTGCAGCCTGTTCTGGAATGGATCTCAAGAATAATGAGGTGTGGGTGTTCTTGGCTATATGCTGAAACTGCCTCTCCTTGTTATAAATACAGAAATGTAAAATATAGTATTTGTTCATGCTGAATAAGTTTCATACTTTATCTATAATGTAGTGTTTTTGCAAGCTGTTTTGGTCTTTTTTTTTTTTAATTTGACTATGATAGTTTTGATAGCTATGTGGAAAATCGCTATTAATGACTTTTAGAAAAGTGAACTGAGCAGCAAATGGTATAATATTAAGAAAAATGCTGTAGATTACTCCTGTTTGATTGAACATTCAGAACTAAAAAAAAAATTGTTACATGTTGATCATCCAAATTAGCAGTCACAAAGAACAGTGTATGAGGTGGGAGGTCAACTCACTGGCCATGTTTCTATACTAGTTATATAATCAAATTGTGTTAGTGGGAGGTTAAACTGCAGTCACCTTACCCTCCACAAAAAAAAAAAATGCATTTTCTTTTTTTTTTTTTATGAAAGAAAGTTGTTGCTAGTCAGAATATATCCGTCTTAAGTAATGTTTAAAAGCCTTTTCCAGTGGGATGGTGAATTGAAATTTTGAGATGAACACCATGGCACAGCATTGAGAATGATCATCTTTTTGCATTGTTGTTTGCAGCAACAACAACTAAAAAATCCTCAAAAATAAAATCACAGCATGCACTACCCTTCGTGTATAGTTTAATATATTACATTACTGATGTACATTTCTTGTCTCTTAAACAATTGCTGTGGTGTTTTTATTTTCTGTTATATTAGCAAGTTAACTGGGTAGCTGCTGTCTGGTCCATTGAAACCAAGGGGTTTCTGTTGGTCTTCTAAAACAACTTGTGGCTATCGCGTAGTTTGTGCAGATGATCATCATTCTTGGGATGTGAATCTGATAATGTTGCTGATGCTTTTAAAGTATCTGATGCACACAATACACACCTGAACAAACTTGTGTTTGAGACTGTCTCAGTAAGCTTTGTTGAGAATTGCTTTTTATTTTTAGGCCTGATGGTGAGAAGAAGGCATATGTGAAATTAGCCTCAGATTATGATGCTCTGGATATTGCCAATAAGGTAGGCTTAAATTTCTGTTTGCTGGGTAAATTGGAGAAAGTGAAATTAATGTCTGATAATGGATAACAAGACTAACCCACAGAAAAAGATATGGAAGTTTAGATTAGACTCATGGGCTTGAAACATTTAAAAATTCATCATAAAAATGTGATTTATACATCTTTAAAGTAATTAATTTAATTGAAATACATGTGTTGATAATTAAAAATATCAGCAAATCACTAGGAATCAGAGGCCCATCTGTAATCTTCGGAGTAACTGAGAACCACTGCCATTCCGTGTTGTGGCTTGAAGCACTTTTCTCACTAGTTTTGCATGCTTCATAGATTACAGTTGATTTTGACTGTTTACTTTTCTGCTCTAAAATTTCCAATAACCTGCCTTCCCAACTTCTAATAACACCCAATTTTTGATGATGATGATTTGTAGATCCAAATATGAGAATAAATGCATTCACAACAACAACTTTGCAAATTAACCAAAACCTATTTTCTGCTGTCAATAAATTTCCCTGCATCTGCTGAACCGCCTAATCTTTTGTTTTCTGGGCTTTATAACAATAGAATTGTGATTGGAAGTTGTTTACACAATAAAATAACGCCTGTTTAACCTTCCGTGTTATTGCTAGAAGGCAAACTTTTGTATATCTGCACACTGTTACTCTGATATTGCTGTAGTTGTAGACAGATCTTTGGGAACATTTTTTATCTGATGGTATTGCACAAATATCCTGGATTACCAGTGTAAAAGCTATATTTACATAATTATTTATATACACATTCTTTTTGTTTCTAATTTTTTGTCAAATGCTATTTAATTAGATTCTTTGTGTTACATATGGTTTAAATAGTGTCTGTTTTGCCAATTACCACAGCCAAGAGATCATAGCCATTTTTTTTTTTATTGTGATGGGTGTTTATAGAAGAAACAAGCTATGTATAAACATCCAGTGGCAAGAAAACAAACAGCAGTTAATTATCCATCGAGGACAAAATTCAAACTAAGAGAATTGCGGTTCTAAAGTGAAGGACATGCTTGCTGTTGTCATTGGTGGTGGTAGTTTTATTTGTTTTAAAATTTTCTCTTGATCTCTCTGAAATCCATTGGTGTATTTCCATATCCTGATATTTTAACATCATTTAGTAGTTTTGAAAATGTTTTAATGTATAGGTAAACTAAATTATCTTAACCCTTTCACATTCAGAATATGCAGTATTTAATATGCACAAATAGTCAGGCGATTTCCAAGATAGCTGCACAAAATGTGCTTACCTGATTAAAATCATTTTAAAAATTAAAAGGTCAAAGAATGACTCAAAAGTAAAAATGTAAAGCAAAATCACCTGATTGTTGTCACATGAGTGCCAATACTAATCCAATTTCTTTAATCTTCTCACTGCCATTACTTTTGATGCTAAGCCTGTCATCCAAAAATCTGTAATAGACTGTAAAAACAGTGTCATATTGATCAACTGCAGATGACTCAACTCCAATTGAATACTTTGCTCTCTTTGCTATACTTGCTGCTGTTCAACCAGCTAAATGATGAGAGATCTGAGATACAAACACTTAAGACCTCTACATAACCAGAAGGAAAGGATTCATTGTTGGATTCCATCATATATCGAGTGAATAAACTGGTTAACCTGTGGTTTATGCTAGTAACTTCACTAGTAAAATCACTTACATAGGATATCGAAGCAATATAAATAGCCAGAGGAGTATAATGTGGATCAGCATTCTTTATATGAACTATCTATAGCAGTGGTTCCCAACCGTTTTGGACTCGTGGACCTTTTTCTAATACTCAAAAGACCTATGACCCCCTGCTACACTTTCATAATTGAAAAAAAAATCAAAGAATAAATTTAGCAAAACAAAACAAAAATAAAGAGTTGTATTTGAATATATTGATGGTTTGGAGAAAATTTCACCGGGGAAGTCATAGTCCAGTCCTTGTAGCGTGCTCTGCCCTAGGTGTTGTGGTCTGAGTCTTTTTGCTTCAGGCTCCAATGGGGGTGTGGCTTGATTGCATCGGTCCTACTGTGATAACAGTTCGAGTTCCAGCCTTTGTTGCCAGCGTGTATTGTCTGTGTTTCTATGAAGGTGGCAGATTGACAGGAAGCCATTGAGGGGGGGGTGATGAAAGTGTGTTACTTGAGGGTCCTATGATGCAGCCAGGGGTGCCTTCTGTGGGAGACAAACCTTTCATCTTCGGTGTTTGGCCTCCTATCGATGATACCAGCGTATTGGACGCAGGGTAATTTTTGTATACTACTATCTGGAAAAAAGTGCGTCTCATAAGCCAGCAATACGGTACATATAAACAAAACAAATACATACTCTTGAACAGTTTCTTGACTCAGTCATATGATAAAAATTGAAACTTCCAGGGTTCCGCAACCCACTGGTTGGGAACTACTGATCTATAGTATAGACAGAATTGACCATTAAATGACTTATCAATGCCCAGCGAACTTGAACATCTGACATGCAAGCCAGTTTTGGCTGACTTAAATGGAGAAGGAATAACAAACATTTTTGGATAACAACTAGGCTGATCAAATTTATATTCAGCAACTTTGATTTGACTGGTGATTTACAAAGTTTGTGGAGGAACTTATAAAGTAACAGCACCAAATCATTAGTTAAGTTTTGTGTTCCTAGCATCTCAGCCAGCCAGCTGTCTACGGTCTCTCTGTCTCCTCTTTTTTTGTATATTTGGCATTCTCATCTCTAAAAATTGAAATATCAAAAATTTTGTTTCAAATTTTTTATTTACTTATTTACAATTTTAATTACAATACTGTCTCATTTCCAAAAAGTAATCTCACAAAAGATGTATGCATTTAACAGAAAAAAATAATTTATTATTAAATTATATGTATCTGAAACCAGAGGGAGCAGTTGTTACTGCAGGTCTGAACAAGAAATTGTGTGCAAGATTCCTTGGATGCAAAGTACCTAAATAAATTAAAGTGATTATTTGAAATAAACATTCAGTATTAAGTGTTTAATGCTATTTAGAATAATTGAAAACCTTTTTAGGAGGGAATACCATTAGATGTCAGAATTTTTTGTAGTCTACAGATAAAACATATGACTAAAAATATAATTTGTGATAGTCAGCATCTTTCCTCTGCTAAACAAAAAATTCAGGAAATTTAGAAGTGCATATACTTGATTTGTTTTAATTGCTTCAAGGTTTTGTCTTTCTGATTCTATGCTTACACCATGTTAGCTTCTGTACTCAGTTCTTGATTTCATGGCTGCTATAGAATATTTGTGTAATGTTTGGTGACTATGCAGAAATGTTTACCTTTAAGTTTTAAAGAAAACTGACTTTAGTTATGAAAAATCGTTAATTTAAGTAGATGTTTTTATGGTAGATAATTAGAAATAGGAAAACTAAAAAATTGCATATAAATGTTGTTTTTTTTTGTTTTTTAGGGAAAAATATTTATTTTTACTGACATTCTTTTATTTCTTTTGCAGATTGGAATTATTTGAGGAGTTGTCATATGTTGTCTGGAAATTTGTAATATGTTGGCTAATAAAGTCACTGAAGTAGATCAAACATTTTGTTTTGTATTTAATCACTGCTTTTCAGTACAATAGTGAGTCATGTAGCATTTTTGAAAAGTTGCATCCTCTCTTTATCGCTATGCTGGTGAATGTGCTGTAAACCTTACCACATCCCTGAACAACAGCAACCATTAGTACTGCATTTAATTAGTAACAACAGCTGCTGCTATTTTGTGAGAATTTTCCATTTTCCAAATGGCATCAAAGTTTCGTTGCAGAAACTTCAAGAATTTTAATATGAGGAATTATTTTTTTTAAAATAACAAAAATAGACAGGCATAATGTATTTTATAACCCTAATAATCTACTACTTGCAATCTTGAACAGCTTGAGGCAAGAACATGACTAGTCTAAAAAGTTTTCTTTTAAAGTTAGATTAATTGGCTTAAAATGCTGGGACACGTTTGCTTATCATTCAGTTGTACAGATCCATAATGCCAAAAATCACTTGGTAACTTTCTGAAGAAATTTTGTCACAAATGTTTATTTCACCTAGTAATTATCTCAAGTTTTGCACAATGTATCATCAAAGCTAGTGCATGCATGCATAGATATGTATGTGTGTTGTTTATTATTATTTTCTTGCTGAAATTTATTTTTTCTCTTCCATTGTCTTTGAATGGAATTTTAGTGCGCCCAAATATGAATGTGCTGTGTATGCGTTTTTATTTTTTAACATTTTCTTTGGTTCTTAGAAATTATCTAATTACTATAATCAAGTTTTCTGATCCTTAAAAAGAAGGAAAATTTTGATGTCTTGATATAAAACTGAATTTATCAGTAAGTCTAGTGACTACTGTACCCTAGTTTGGCATATGTACATACAATATTAGAAATAATTATGGAAACAAGAAAAGCTGCGTATAAAATTCAAATAACAAAATTGCATCTCTCGTAAAACTGGAAAGCTTCATAGTACAATTGTGCCACACCTGCAGGAATATAGGCAGTGATGATGTGTGTGGTGATTATGGCTCGTAAGGAAGTACCCCATGTCAAGCATATCAAAATCTGTTTAGCTAGTGAAGGTTACCCCATGCAGCAGATAGTAGCCTGATTTCATATCTAAGAAGCTGTATGCAAGAATGAGGGTGGTACATGAAAAGGTTGAGGAAGAAAGCCTAAACTCTCCAAAAGGTATGTCAAGTACCTGGATGTATGTTCCTACATGATAGACTGACCTAGCTGCAGGTTTGGGGTGTTAACGTTTCTTCAAGAATGGTAAGATTCACCTTAGTCAGAGTGCTCTCATTGGATGTGTAGCTGCCCAGAAGCCTTTGCTGGGGAGAGGAAACCAAACTTGGGAGGTGCTCCTTGCAGATCTTTTGTAATGCATTTTGAATGCTTATCTTGGTTGAAGGTACTCTATTTGTGCATATCCTGTGTGTTTCCATAATTATTTCTGATAATGTATGTTTAACTTTAGAGTTACATGAATTGGATCATTTCTAATTTGCAATCAAATTTTGTGAAGAGATTTGTATCTAGCCTAGCAAATGCATGTGTTTGTATTTTCAAATAATGCAAAATTATCTTTATAAAATTTACTTTAAAAATAACCTCTTGATGAGGTGTGTACTAACTTGAATAACACTATAGTTGTTTCACACACCTTTTATGTATGTATATATAAATTTGTACTTTTTATTCTAACATTTTATAAATCACATTGAAATAGTGGGGATGATATTTGGTTGCTTGGTTCCCCTTGCATTAAGTTTTCATTATTTATCAGTGACTAAGAAAGAAAGGAAAAAAGTTTACAGGTTGAATTCCAGTTGGCAATGGATTCTTTTCAGAAAGTCTTGGTTTGTCAGTTAATAGACTTCATCTCGTTGATCTATAAATGAATCTGTATTCAGCAAGGCTGCATCATGCATATTTCCTGTCAGTGATAAATAAATTTCCATTTTCCGAGTTTCACTACCTGTATAAAGTTGATGACAGTCAGTCGGATTGGTGTCTGTCATCATTTTTCATAGCTGCATAGTCTCTTCATTTCTTGATAGACTGCAGTGCAGACTTATTTGTAATCATCTGAAATAGAAAAGAATGTCAGGTTTTTTTTTTCTTCCTATGTTCACGTTTTAAAACAATGAATTTCAAACACATGCCACTACTATTTATGATTCAGTTTCACTGTTAAAATTATCAAACAAACAAAAATGCATTTTAAAAACTGTTTAAATATTATATTGATACTTGGAAGATTTCACCTTAGAAGTAAGAATTGAAAAAGATGTCAAACTCATGAATTCTGCACAACACTTGGTATGTAAAATTGGTGTGCAGCTGTTTGAGATTTTGGTAGGAAAGCTATGGCGTAGCTGCAGACTTGTTTTGAAAAGTATCAAAAGCTCGAATTTATTGAAATTAATGATACAGGTGGTTTAAATTAAAATATTTCTGGTACTGAATAGAGCCACCGCCTTAGCAGGCATTTCTTTACTAATTAGGGGATCATTTTTCAGCCCGTCTGAAAGTGACATTTGCCTTAATCACAATTTTAAAAATTAAATGAGAGAGATTTTCAACAAAAAATAAAATGCATATTGTTTTCTAATCCTTTTGAAAATTGATTTAACTTTTGTGTCACAAATGTCTTGAATGTGTGTGCAAGAACAATACAGTTCAATGATATTTTTTGTGAGATGTGCTATCCAGTTGCAAATACTGCTTTCATTTTAAATTATGCAAGCTTTATAATATGATTTCCTTAAAAGCTACTGATCAGTTAAATAGCTTTACATGCTATCAGAGACATAACAGTAAGTTTTGCATCTACAGGATGTTAAAAAAATTTGCACACTTCTGTAGCCTAGTATATAAAAATATATTGCTAAATAGAATTTTTGCTTTGTACACCAGATACGACAGATGTGATCCACCACAAGAGGTGTTCAAGATGTCCAGCATCTACGTGTACACACTATAGTCTGACAACATAGCTGGTTTTGTGGCGTCTATCTTGTCCTTCAACTTGCCACAACAACAAACCTGGAGAGTCTGGCAGGTATTCAATTAGTTTGGATCATCTTGTCTCGGTAACCTGTCTGTACATTTTGAAAATGCATGGTAGTGCCAACTTGCTGGTAAGACACTTTAATTGTCGTACATAGTTTTAATGCCGGGCACAGTGCTGCTTTAAGGAGGTTGAGGTACTGGCCCTGTGTTGAAGATGAATGGCCAAATAAAATTGTTCTTCACTCTGCATAGCCTTTACACACCTTGTATGATGCCTTCGGTTTTGAATTTGTTCCTCAATCATGTGACTGTAACGCTGTACGCTTGTCATTTTTGCCACGTTAAAAACTACACGAGATGAGAGGTATGCTATTGCAATGCAAGGCACTTATCATCTGTGAGCTTCCCAAGTGCACCCTAACATTGAGAGAGAAAATTCCTTTGTATGGTACCACACACAGGTGCGTATACATCTGTTTAGGTCAACCTGCATATGTACACTGTGTGTTTAAAATCACTGGTGTTGTATCGTTAAACAAACATGGGTAGGAGGAGGATGCAGATTACTGCCCAAATGTCTCGTCCATCTGGCACAACCTAACCCTGTCCTGCACATGCTAATCTGAAAGGAAAGATGAAGACGTAAAGATAAGATTTTCAAGAGTAAATATATGCAATTCACACGTGAAAACCGAACCATTTGTACGTACATCTTAGCGTCGTGTCTCTTCTCGGAACCTCCTGGGTCCCAACTCCCCTCTAATGCGGCTGCGAGTCCGCTGTGCCGTCGGTCGGTGTCAGCTCCGCCGGGGTGCTGTGGGTTTCTACTATGTTGGTCAGTTGGATGGGCTTCCACGTGATGGGTGGGGGACCGTGCTTCGGTGTCGCGGCCGTGTTCTCCTCGCCCGAGTGGAGAAACGTCGACAGTTCTTTCGCGCTCTGGCACATCAGCGGGCACGGGGCGATGCTCTCGAACCGCCCGAAGTCTACGTACCACCCGCCGGTCTTGTTGTTGAAGTACTCGATCTGGTTGAAGCGGTAGCCCCACCAGATCTCCTCGGTCACGTATGACGTCACTGTCTGACACAGCTCGCCCGTGGACTCGATGGTGCCCTCCAGGAACACGAAGAGCTCCAGGTCGCTGGACATCAGGTCGTCTTGGCGCATATTCCAGAAGGGGCTTCTCTCCGTGATCCTGTGCGTGAGGACCGACGGCCACATCAGAAATATATGGCTGCCGGAATTCATCATTTCGAAGTCCACCTTTCTTTGGTAGAGCGGGTAGGCCGTCCCTTCCTCGGTGACGTACTCCATCACGAGCATCCCCCGCGCGCGGGCGTTGATGAGGTGCGTCTTCCTCAGGTCGGCTACTCGTACCTGGAGACAGAGCTGGCCGTTTTCCTGGCAGACGCACACGTTTTCGCTGAGCATCAGGGTCTTGGCGCGGTATTTGGGCCGGGCCAGCTTGGCGAACACGAAGCCCAGCGTGACGGTCTCGAGGAGAAACCCGATGGTCACCTGTAGGAAAAGAAGCGGGATCACGCCGCCACATTCCGTGCTCGGGTACACGAACCCGTACCCGATAGACGTCTGCGTTTCAACTGAGAACAGGAAAAAGTCCGCGAACGTCTTTAGCCCCGGAATGCACGCCTTCCACAGGGGGTCGTCGCGGTTATCGAAGTCCCCGTTGGCGTGGCTCATCACCCACCAGGCGACAGCGAAGAACATGAACGTTGCAAAGAAGCTGAAGAAGAATGCGAACAAAGCCCAGCGCCATTTCATTTCTAAGATGGTCGTGTACAGATCTGAGATGTACCGAAATTGGTAACCCTCCAGCCCCTTGAACTCCACCCGGCTCTGGCCGTTTCGCTCGAGGAGAATGTGGTTGTCATCGCGATGGCGGCGTTTCCGCGAGAAGATGCCACCAATAGCTCGCCGAAACCACGTTTTCTTCCGTCTGTCGCGCACCCGGCCCGCAGTGGTGAGCATGTACACCTCGGTGTTTGTGCCAGCCGCTGTATCCATCGTGTTCTTGGTCTTCTCTCTCTCTCGTCTGCTTTTGGTCGCCTCTCCTCTCTCTCTCTCACTCTTTTTGTTTTTTTTTATTGCAGCAGCACCTTTCTGATTATTTATACGACAACCGGCCGCCTAACGAGCGGGGGAAGGAAACCGCAGACTTTGTGGAGATTGATTTATGCCGATTCGACGCCTCGATTCATCAACATGTCGTTTGGTTGATGGGGGAGGCGGGAGATGATAAATAGGTTTGCCTAATGGCGCGCTGACACTTCCTGTTGTTCCATAACGTGCAAGCCCACTGTTCGGAAGGTTTTCTTGTTTGGAGTGACGTAGAAGACGGGTAATCTGTCTCCGGGCTGCTGTAAAGTCCCGCCCGGTAATGGTGCGAATCTATCTGTTGGCTGTCAGCCGCGCGGGGGGCTCTCTTGTCACCACCCCGATAAAACAAAGACGTACCCTCAGCGTTTCACCCCTGACACAGAAACAATCTCCTTCCCGATTTAGACGACAAACCGCCCAATTATTATTATTATTATTATTATTATTATTATTATTATTATTATTACTACTTAGAAGATGAGCAAGCTGACTTCTACTTTTTTTAAAAAAGGAAAACGTTTTAAAAAAAAGAACTGTAAAATCGTATGCTGGCTGTGTTTTGGGGAACCGCACGGGGACGGGTTAAAATCAGGGTGGCCGTTAAGAAGGTTTCCGAAATTAATGATAATCTTTGACATAACTGGGATTTAAAAAAAAAAAAGAGGGGGGGAGGAGGAAACAAAAACAGTTCGGCCGACTTACAAGTGATGGAGCCGTGTTTGATGGTCCTGTGGCTCTCAGTATCTCTCGACGATCGGGTTCTCAGTGAGTGCGGCGATGCGGGTCTTTGGAAGACTCGAGCCGTCCCGTGCTGTCAGTGGACTCGATTTCCGAAGGTTTCCCGGGTAATTCCAGTAGATGGTCGTCCGTCCCTATACATCAAATTAGGTTGACAACTAAGACATTTCAAACAGTTTTCTTTAATCGCTGCCTTCCCTCCACCACCCCCCTTCTTTTTTTTTTTTTGCGTTTGAAATTCAATTTTACGGAAGTTCATTACTGTTTTTGTGTTTTGTGTAACCCTAACAGGGTATGATGCGCTGCTTACACTGAGCCGGAAATGTGTGCGCCGCCTACTATATTAACTGGGATAACGTCCCTGGTCGGCTAGACTGGACAACCCTCTCTGTGGCCGGAGTATTCAAGGTCAATAAAAGAACCTTAAGTTAAATACAGCAGTAGCCAAAGGAAAGGAAAGCTCTACATTTATTTGGTTAAAAGTCCCATCACCATTTAGCTCTCTCTGTGCGTGTACGTGTGCTGACGTCATGTATCTCTCTACTGACATCCCCTCTTTCTCTGTACTGACGTCATGTATCTCTCTACTGACATCCCCTCTTTCTCTGTACTGACGTCATGTATCTCTCTACTGACAACCCTCTTTCTCTGTACTGACGACATATCTCTCTCTACTGACATCCCCTCTTTCTCTGTACTGACGACATGTCTCTCTCTACTGACATCCCCTCTTTCTCTGTACTGACGACATGTCTCTCTCTACTGACACCCCCTCTTTCTCTGTACTGACGACATGTCTCTCTCTACTGACATCCCCTCTTTCTCTGTACTGACGACATGTCTCTCTCTACTGACATCCCCTCTTTCTCTGTACTGACGACATGTCTCTCTCTACTGACAACCCTCTTTCTCTGTACTGACGACATATCTCTCTCTACTGACATCCCCTCTTTCTCTGTACTGACGACATGTCTCTCTCTACTGACATCCCCTCTTTCTCTGTACTGACGTCATGTCTCTACTGACATCCCCTCTTTCTCTGTACTGACGACATGTCTCTCTCTACTGACATCCCCTCTTTCTCTGTACTGACGTCATGTCTCTCTCTACTGACACCCCCTCTTTCTCTGTACTGACGACATATCTCTCTCTACTGACAACCCTCTTTCTCTGTACTGACGACATGTCTCTCTCTACTGACATCCCCTCTTTCTCTGTACTGACGACATGTCTCTCTCTACTGACATCCCCTCTTTCTCTGTACTGACGTCATATATCTCTCTGCTGACATCCCCTCTTTCTCTGTACTGACATCCCCTCTTTCTCTGTACTGACGACATGTCTCTCTCTACTGACATCCCCTCTTTCTCTGTACTGACGTCATATATCTCTCTGCTGACATCCCCTCTTTCTCTGTACTGACGTCATATCTCTCTCTACTGACATCCCCTCTTTCTCTGTACTGACGACATGTCTCTCTCTACTGACATCCCCTCTTTCTCTGTACTGACGTCATATATCTCTCTGCTGACATCCCCTCTTTCTCTGTACTGACGTCATGTCTCTCTCTACTGACATCCCCTCTTTCTCTGTACTGACGACATATCTCTCTCTACTGACATCCCCTCTTTCTCTGTACTGACGACATATCTCTCTCTACTGACACCTCTCCCTCTCTCTCAAGTCACCGATTTATTCGGCCAGCAGAACGACCGAGAAAATGGTACGAACGTAATCTCCACAAGTCGGCGGTCAGCAATGAACAAAGGAATGAAAAAAAAAAAAAAAACGCGAAGAAAGGTAAGAGTCGTACGAACAAACGTTACTTATCATTAAACAAAAACAAAAAACCCCTCTAAAATATCGAGGCGTGGGTGTTGTTGTTGGGTGGGGAGACCGAGATTTGTCTTAGAAACACAAGTTAGTATAAATTATGTAGGATATTTTTAAAAGAAAACGAAAAATATTTATAAAAGCGAGACCTATGTCGTTTGATCATTAAGGACGGCCTTGAAATGTTCTGTGGTCTGTAGTATGAAATCAGTAGATGATCTGGCCAGGACCAGAAATAAGCTCCAAAATAGCCTTTAAAGGGGCAAGATTTTCTCACCCCGGCAGATGCGCTCTAGTGGCACCATCAACCGTTGTCACTGGACGAAGGCCTCAACTCAGGGTCTACTCTGAACTTCGGTCCGCTGACTCGCTTATTCGCTCCTCCAGTTTTTGTAGGTGGGCACCAAGAATGAAACGCTTCATGTTCTGCTGGACTGGACTGTATGTTAAAGCCCGGGTTTCTGCTGCTTTAGTTTTCCTTTTTTAGGTGATAACCGGTATGGGCTCAACTGTCTGAGCACTTATTTCCAGGCAGAATAGGTACACGGCCTTGGTTTTTCTCGCCTGGACTAAGCGTAGTGCAAGAGAGATTCGAGCATCTACTTTATCTGTTCTACTAATTCGACCGGCAAAGCTCCGATGAGCTCTGTCGTCCTCGTATACATCGGATGGTCTTTCTCCACAGGACAGACACCAAGCAAAATAAACGATGTGCGACCTGTCGGTGATAGAAACTCTTCCCTTAAAAGGAAGTGGAGACCCAAAGGTGTTGAAAATAGTACATTTGTTAGAATGCATATAAGAATATCTGTTGATACCTTTATCAACTGTTGTCTTTTTAGTTGTATAGTGTAGAGACCAATATAAGGAGTGACCAAATTAACCACTACTTTAGCGCACTTTGTGCAGAAAGTTTCGAATTCTCCAGTGTACGCAGAACCCTATTCTGTGGATACAACACCGAATGAAAAAAACCGAATATCCACTGTGTCTCACTATTTTGGAAATAAATGTAAGTTAGCATATAAAGAGGCAAATCTTACTATTTCGGGTCTATATCAAGATACAAAATCTAATATATAAATTATAGGTATGAAACAGTCCCACTAAACCCAGTGCTTGTGGATTTTCTAGTAATCGGGAGATCCGTACCGCCTAACTTACCATGTGACAGTGGCCTTTTCTAACTCCAGAGTAAAGATTAAATTAGGGTGTTTAGCAGCCAGCTTAAGAAACCCTTAGCAGTTTCGCAAGACGGAATACGACAGAAAAATGATCATGTCTGCAATATAGATAAGGGAGTTGGCTAAAAATATAAATGAAATTTCCCCTCAATAGAGCATCAGATGTTGCCTTAAAGGTAAGGTTGGCAGAGGTAAAGAATCCTGGTGTAGTTCCGATACTTAAACCTACGGTATATCGCAGTGTGACGTTAGTATATAAAGTGTTAACACCAAAGCTGCGCATAATTTTGTTTTTTTTTTTTTAAATTAAAACGTTGAATTAAAAACAAAAAAAAATATTTAAAAGGATCTTTAATAGCGAGAGATAGGTTTAAGATATGAAAAAAAAAACAACGAAGCCAACGTGTAATTATGGATGTTTGTAGTTAATAATATAGGGCCGATGGTATATGAACCTTTGGTATACTGTATAATATGCCGGGGTGGGAACCAACCAGTTACATCTGATATATATATATATATACTGAAGTATTATTTTGATTTTTTAAGGGCAATCTTTGTAGTCTTCTTTCAGTACTTTTAGTGTACAGACGGAGAGTTTCATTAACGCATTGAAATTTATTAGAATCAGATAATACATTAAGTACTTTATATTTAATCAGATGTGCACACCAATGGTCAGTTTCTTTTTGAGGTCAACTTTTCGATCCTAAAGGGTCAGTTTGCACATGGTTCAGTTTTATTCAAAGTTGGTCCTGTGCAATCACATACATCGCCAAGACCATTCGATAAACAGAAAGGATACTATGGGTATTTGTTGAGAAGAGAAAATGATGCCCTTTAAATCCATTTGGAACTCCATGTAAAGATTCTGGCCTGGTTTCAAGTTACAAATCATAGAATCTCTATGTATAAAACATTTCAAACTTTTTTAATGTTTCATATTCATTTTCATCCATTTCTTAATTGAAACTTAAATTCATTTTTTAATTCTGATTAATTTTCCTTCGTTTACTATATAAACTTTTTGCTTCTGCAGCGCACTGAAGTGTTTTCTCTTTTGTTATATTGGTAGAGATTTTAAGAAATGTATTTAAATATCTAGCTGACAATATACGCTAGTTAAGTTCGAAATACCTTAGGTTGGTTTGTGTTTTTGTGATCTTTTTCTTTGTTGCTTATGTTGATCGCCGCCTTGTTGTTTTTATCTAATTAAGTTTAGAATTTCCTTCTGTCACCTTCTCAGCTAGTAAAACAAACTCCTAGTAGATATGCACACTGGCGGCATAGTTTTGGATTCGCCAAGGAGTACAGAGAGTTACAAGTTTCGGGTGCATTACAACGATAATCCGCCATCTCTGCTTGGATTCAGGTGAAGAATTTAAAGAAGCACAGGTTAAGTTAATGCTAGGAAATATTCTGGCAAATCAGTTGAGACCATTGCGACTGCCAGAGAAGCAGTTTCAAGAATCTCCCAGGAAATTGTTTTTGCCGTGCCTCATAAAAAAAAAAAAAAACTGAACGGTCCCTTTATAACAATTTTGGATTCATCACTGTAGCACGCATCGAACACCGACATCCAAGAGGACTTTATAAACACCTGTACGTAATTATTGATGATTAAAGGGAGATAATTACTATTTTCGTTTTTCACAAGTAACAGCTGTCAACATTCACTCTAGATTTTTCTCTTTACTGATATCATTTGCATATGCAAATAAAAGAGAAAACAGAGCACTGATGTGACCACTCTAAATCTTAAAAAAAAGTTGTTTATTCTCTTCCTCTTTGTTCGTTTTATTACTTATAAGATTTGCGCTTAACCCTTGATTTGGTGTTATTCTCACATTGAACATCTAACCTCTTTGCCACGGAATAAATAATGCTTTTAAAATGAAGTCTTTCATCCAAGCAACATTAACCCTTTAGAAACAAGCCTAGGAGTATGCTTAAACCAATATTTCTCTAGTAGATTTGAGGTAATCTCTCCCGTTTCTTCTTCTAATTGCCTCTGAACCGCTATTTATCACAGCTGAAGTTCACTCATCATCTGCGGCAGAATACAGAAAGCGAAAGAGAGAAATGGCGCATTCGTCCTCGACGGCAGCGAGAGAGTAAGATGAGTACAAAAGGAACCCGAAAGAGAAGAGGAAATGTGAAGATTCTTTCCTAGTTCCTTATATATATATATATCTTAATAATATCCAGCATTTTTTGGTTTTATTGCGGATACAATTTTAATGTTACTAATTCATTATTACATAATACAACAAACAATAACAAAATCACCACCCCCCCCCGCCAACCCATTTTATTTAAGAAAGACAAGGGAGAGGATAAGCCACCAGGCTTCTGCGTTTTTGGTCAGTGTCAAAGATTTTTCGTTCATCAAGCTACGTCATCGTCGTGTGGATTCGAAGGCCGACGGTCCTGGATCACAACCACGATCCGAGATAGACTGGGAACCCCCACGCCGTCGTTATTGTTTCGAGTTACAATGCCTGATCAGCCCTAAACGACCATCGGAGATTTATTCGACAAGTCCATCTTCCCGACCCTCAGAATTTTCCCGCCAAATAACTTTGCAGTCGTGCTTAACAAACAAACAAGCATCTTTGTGGGGGGGGTTGTCAGTTTTTTTAAAAATTATTATCGGTAATTCTGTAAAAGACCCGCTTGGGAGATGATTAATAAGGGATTTTTTCGGTCATCTAGTGTTTGGGGGTGGGGACCGTTCATTATACTGCGAAGAGTTCACAAAACATCGCCTTCGGTATCCCAAGGCCATCGGTGAAAAATTTCTTAATGAACTCCGGATGTGCATGTAATTTTATAAACTAAATTATCATCATCGATTATTTCTGTCACCTTCCACTAAGCTGAGTCAAATGGTCTAGCTGATATTGGCCCCCCCTGAAGCCATTATATTACATACAAGAACCGCAGTAAATGAAAATAATTTAAATATATTAAAATAATAATTTTAATATTAAAATATATACTCATAATTTTTTTTTTTTTTAATTAAAATGTATACGATGGCAATGATCTTCTAGCTAGTAGACGCCGCAGTTGGCAGCATGTTACCCTCCCGCATCAACAACTGCAGTATATTAGCAAGAAAATGGCATAAAGCCACCTTTAACTTTTAAGAATTTATACTTGTCAAGTTGGTTCTTTCTCTCTTTTTTTTTAGATATGGGGAGAACCCGAAAAAACCCATGCACTCGGCTGGTTAAGAAGGAGAAGAAACTGTGCCGGAAAGAAACGCCAAATCCAACCGGTTCCTCGACCTTGGCTCTCTTTCTCTGTCTGTACTGACGTCACCTATCTCTCTCTCTTCCCCCCCCCAAGGCGATAATTAAATTTGTTTTGGTGTCGTCTCTCACGAATAAAAATTAACTGTAACACCAAACGCTTTTCGAAAATTGTAACCCCCCCCTTTAATGCCAGGTTTCAGACGTGCTTACGTATGTTACATTTAATCGCTCACGGAATCCCGTCATTAATCTAGAAGTCAGCGTCTTAACCGCCAACCCTATCGATTCTGTGCCTTTATAAACTAAACCCTACAAATATCGTTGTCAAAATTCTGTCTGTTTTTCGTTTTGATCTGAAAGATTTCCTGTCGAAAACTCACTAAAATAAAGGGGGGGGGCGCGAGAGCGATCTGATCGCCTCTTGGATGTACATACTGTACAAGCGAGAAACTGCAGTACCTACTTTTACAGGGCAGGGTTAGGGCTTTAAAACCGTAAAATACGCCATTAGAGTCCTCAATGACGGGCCTGATATACCTGAGTAGTTTACTTATTACTTTCTAAAATCGTACCTACTTTTACAGGGCAGGGTTAGGGCTTTAAAACCGTAAAATACGCCATTAGAGTCCTCAGTGACGGGCCTGATATACCTGAGTAGTTTACTTATTACTTTCTAAAATCGTGTTTCAAATAGTTAAAACAAAACAAGCAAAAAACCATAGCCTATAGGAAGGAAGGGTTTACTCTGTACGCGTCAGAGTCGTGCACGACGCTCTATGATTACACAAGTCTGACGTCACACACCTCCCAGTTTTCTCTTCAAAAACAGCTCAAACACAAGACGCGGTCGCCGAAATAGCGACAGGTCTTTATTGACAAACGACTTTGGTCTTTTTTCAATCGACTCTCGTGATGACGACGACAAATGTAGATACATGGCCAGTTATTGATACAGGAAAATCACTTTTCCGCCGATCCACTCGAGAAGACGACAGCCAATGGTCGTGGCTTTCGTCGGAATTGGTTCTTGTCAAAACGGGTGGTCGGAATAACACATTTTTAAATATAAAATTATTTTTGTGTTTAGTAAATAATTTTGTTTAATTTAAAATAGCAAATAAACAGTTTAATCAGAAACTGGGGGGGAATTGTTCCCTTTTATTAATTTTTTCATGTTGGAATATAGTTCTGGTTTTTAACGCTTCGTCTTCACCCCCGAATTTTTGATGGCGAAGAGGGTCACTGACCTCATCCCAGCCCCTTCGTTAAAACTCCTGCGAATAAATCAGAGACCCCGTTGAGGTAAGTGCGGCCATGGCCGAATAGAACGCTCGGCCTTTGTCTCGACGAATACCAATGCCACACTGAGACTGTGTCAGGGGGGGTACGCGCGATCCAGCCGGATGTAGCGCATCGTCTTGGAGGGGGGGAAGTTCGTCATGACGAAAGGAAGCTAGGTTAAGTCCGCCATGGCAATGATGATGGGGCTTACTGAAAAAAAATGCCTGATGTCAGGTCAGCGAGTGAAGGAGAAAAGGATGTCACGAGTACCGAGATGAAGGGGAACGGAAATGGGATAAGTAATTGTTAAGGAAAAAATAAAGGAGACGGTGATTACAAGTCATTAATAATTGCGGCAATGAAGTTTTGTCATTTCCATTCACCCTGACGGATGATCTAGGCCCTCTTGACATCAGGAGGGTCATAATTGATTGGTCCTATAGGTTTGAATCAAGCAAATGCCCCCTCTCCCCTATATATGTGTGGAGAGAGAAGGGAAGAAAGAAAGAGAGTACTTTCAGCAGTTATTCAGAGGCATTTTTATGTTGCATTTGCCGCTGTTTTCCCTCGCAATTTGTTTTAGATTTTGAAATAAGGGAACTCGGGTAGAATGCAGAAAGAGGGAGTAGATTGCAAGTATAATCCCAGTAAAAGTAATCTGTATGTAGAACGAGAGAACAGCGAAGGGGTTTGTGGGATCAGCTTTCTGAAAGTCAGGGCGTCCAGCTTTGGGCGTCGTCTCTTCCGGCAGAAAAGCGGGCGAACGGCCCTGGTCCGGAAGAGTGGTCAGTATTCTATCGGCTACAGAGGTCTTGGCGGTAAGAGGAAACAGTTTCTCAAAGATCTCTATATCACCCTCATCGACTTGAAGTGGAGATGGGCGGTAGTCGTGTTCTTCGTCGCATTTTTCGCATCGTTTTTCGTGTTTACCATCGGCTGGTGGCTCGTGTGTTTGGCGCACGACGACTTCAACCATCTCAACGAGCCCGGCTGGCAGCCGTGCGTTAAGGGTATGAGCGGCTATGCCGGACTCCTACTGTTTTCCATAGAGACCCAGACGACCATAGGGTACGGCTTCGTTCATCCGAACACCGAATGCCCCGGGGCCCTGTTCATGCTCTATCTCCAAGCGTCCGCCGGCCTCATCATCGAAACGGTTCTGCTAACTTTTCTCTTCTCCAAGATGGCTCGACCGAAACAGCGTTCTAAGACCGTGCTCTTCAGCAACAAAGCCTGCGTGTGCCAGGAGAACGGTCAGCTCTGCCTGCAAATCAGGGTCGGGGACATAAGAGAGAAATCGCTGATCGGAGGGAAAGTTCACGGGATTCTCGTCCGCGAGCGACTGACTCAGGAGGGCGTCATGTACCCCCTCTACCAGTACGAACTGTCGTTTGAAGCGTACGACATGGAAGACGACCTTTGCCTGATGTGGCCGGTGGTCCTCAGTCACAGGATCACAGAAAGCAGCCCGCTCTGGAACATCCGCGATGAAGACATGCAGAACGAAAGCTTCGAAATTATAATATTCCTCGAGGGCACGGTCGAGGCGACGGGAGAGCTGTGCCAGGCTCGCACCTCGTACACCCAAGACGAAATCTTGTGGGGGCATCGATTCGAACGAGTGGAGGAATTTGACGCGTCGCGCCGAAGATGGTGCATTGATTTCGGTAAGTTTCACAACATGACCAACTGTCCTACGCCCCGACTCAGCGCTCGAGACATGTCTATTGTCTACCGAGGCAGCGGAGTCTTGAAGAACTTCCAGTTTAACGGCCATTTTCCACTCGGAATTTCCAGACGAACCCAGCAGCTGCTGGACTCCATGCTGAGGGCCAACTGTAAAGCAGTGCCAAATTCGACAGACTCGGTGTGCACCATTGACACGGAAGGGTCCGGAGAACGGCACTCATTCGAACGAAGGCGAGTATAAATAATAATAATAATAATAATAATAATAATATTAATAGTAATAATTTTAAAGAAAACTGCGGTAAAACACAAAACTGGGAAATTTTTTTTTTTTAACTTAGCAAAATTAATTCCGAACCAAAGATAGTGTATACTAAAAAGATTTTTCTGCTCTATCTTGAAAAGTAGAGGAGCTGTTGCAGCATCAGTGGTTCCAAATTAAATGTTGAGATGAACTATAATCGACGTCATATATTTCGACCTAGGATCGAAGGCCAAAGCATATGACGTAAGTTATGGCTCATCCCTATATTTGATTAGAAACTGCTGATATTGTAACAACTTACTCCTGCAACAGCTGGCCCCGGTCTCTTTGTTGCACTATCAATATTTTTTTAACGATTGTCTTTAGCTTAAGTATAACATTGTTTTTAGATATCCATTTAAATACACAGCAATTTACAAGGCAGTTGAAACCTTTCCTAGACTTAACAATTTAGCATAAAAAGAAGCCGACTTAAAAAGCATTATAACCACAAAATAAAAGAATAGTTGGCACAGTGTCCAATGTTATTTGTTAACTAACGACTCTTTTGTTTCCGTTTGTGTGTTTATGTTCTTAAATAGATAAATTGATATTCTCGAAATACGAACTAGATGTCCTCGTATCCTTTAGGTTCTATTCTGTGATATGCCAATTCTTTAAATGCGTGAAGAGAGAACCTTCAGCTTTATTAAATTATGTAACCAAACTTCTGTATTAAAAATGTGCTACAATCGTGCATCTTGTAAAACCAATGAGAGATATTCTCTTTCTTTTTTTAATACTGTTACGTCACAACAGAAATGATGTCAATTCATATCCACTTAACTTTATCTGAATGCTGCGGTTATGGTAGGCGGCTAACAGCATTCTGTACCCTTGTGGAATAATAACAATTAATGATATTCTATTTCCTACTGTCGTTAAAGAGAGTTTGTTACCACGAGCTAATACACAGATTACATTACTGCGCCGTATTACGCAACTGAAGAGTTCAGGTCGTCCTGTTACCCGCTGTCATTGCCTGCTTTCTAATTGGAAGCTGAAAAGATGCTGCTGCGTGCCGCAGTTTTACATTTATTCTGGCTAAAGAATAAAAGAAAGAAGGATGTTGTGTTTAATCTGGTCAATGGGCGATCCGAATATTAGTTATCCAGGTGTGCAAGAATACTTATTGAAACTGTAAAAGGAAGATGGCCCGAAGAGTTTGCAAATTGTTACTACTGGCTCATACCCTACATTCAGAATTGTTAAAAGTTTTTAATGACTAGAGAATATATTCTTTCTTTCTTCTCCAAACAGTGAGATATTTAACTTTACAATAATAGCCTCAAACTGTAAATCATACAAAGTAGCTTAGAACTGATCACAGTTAATTTGTAATGAGCTCGCTTGGGCACCCCCCCCCACGGTTCTGTTTCATATCTAACCACCACCGTAGTTTTGCCTTTATAAAATCCATTCGGCATGGTTTTCTCAGTACTCCGGTTTCTCACAGCTAATCAAACGGACAAGCTTTAGTAAGCTTATTACTCGCTGGAGTCGGCGATAAATGGTAATTGTTTTGTTTCGCTTCTATGTGAACTTGTAACATAAAAAGGCAAATAAACCTTACCACCCGTTGGTTCTGTGGGTACGGAACAGCAAGAACAATTAATTAATCGATTGATGGCTATTTAATTTGCTGGACGCAACGATTCTCGGTGTTTTTCACCTTAAATATGGAAGTTAACTGAACACGGAGTTGGGGTTAAAGGTACGGGCTTTTTTGTTAACATTCGTACAAAAATGAAATTCTGGGGATAAATTCCGAACGGTAGCGAGTTTGCGCCCTCCCATCTCTCTCAACCACTGTATCCCCGACACATCTTGTGTGTGGCTTTGACTCTACACGCACGCCGACCTGACAGCTGACAAGGAAGCGCGGTCAGGGTTAATGGTAAAGTAACGAGCTTCGACAATAAACTGGGTTGTTTGTCGCAGGAAATGACTACGGGGATAATGCGCCCGTCACTCCGTATGACATATGGCGAGAATACCTCCCCTGCTGACCGTTGAAGAGGAGGAAGGCAGATAAATTCTGCAGGTGGGTTAGTTTATCAGGTGTCAAGAATATCCTAACTGCAAAAAATAAAAGGATCTAGCATTTCAATTCGACACGGGTAAGTGAATAAGTACGTATGGCTAAACAAAAGGGCGGGAACAGCGAGTTAACGTTCGTTGCTGATGATGATCCTGGCCGCCGTAACTTTTCAGGTTAGTAATTAGGGTTGAGTTGGAGCGAAGGTATTGTTGTCTCAAGTATCATCCGGCGGTCCATGTTAGCAATCGCGCATGCGTAATAGTTGTTCAGCTGCACCCAGTCGAATACCGGTCTCGCGTTCAAGATTTCATGAACCCCCCTCCCCTGAAAACTGTGCTTACTGTTGTTGTACCTATTCATTCCGGCGGTCAGAACTCCCAGTAGAAAGGTAACTTTGAAGATGAAAGTAAATTCCGATCTACAATTTATTATTCATTTACGTTGTGTTTGTATTCCAGGCTATCAATGTGAGGAAGTAAATTTTGGCCTGTGGACTGCCCCCCGGCCATCATCGTTCCACGAAGAAGTCTGCCATCGAGATCACACAAAACGGAATCCAGTGGGACATGGTCCCACACTTATTCCATTCCTTGACAGCTGTTTCTGTTGGAATCGGTTGGCGCGCTTTTTAATTAAAAGCCATTTTCCGCCCCCCCACCACAACTCCAAACATTAGTATCCGTTATAATAATTTACTCCTGAACTAAAAAAAATAATTCTATAACTACTATGGGCAATGCCATTGCTCCCTTACTATCTAAACTTTAGCGATGGCGTTAAATTGACAATGTTTGTGGTTTTCTTGACAGGAGAGTTTTGGCACAACATGCAAGCCTTAAAGGTGCATGGCAGCATAAAATGCACTTTTTTTTTGTTGGATATATAAAAAAATTACGTAAATAGAATTAAACGGACTATTTTGTCTGAACATTATATTAATATGCTTTTTGGGCACATGTCAGCAGCAAACTATCTACTTTTAAATATGACTAGGCTTTGTATAACTGCTGGATGCAGTGAAAAATGGCCTATTTGATAGAAGAAATCACAATTTAAGAATTTTTTTTCCAGAACTGCTACTACTATATATAATTACATATTTTTCCTTTTACTCTCTATATAGATAAATAAAAATTTTATTATAATTGTTATTTTAAACATGAGACTGCATAGTGTCCAGTTTTGTAATAAATTTAAAATCTCTATTCTGCTGATAATAAAGGCTCTCATTATCAGTTTTTCATATTATATGTATGCATGTGGGTGTTTTTTCAAATTAAAATAAACTAACAATTTGGATTTTCACAATGGCTCATACTATAAAGCAAACCTCTGCAATATTTGATAGAGTTGGTGTGTAGTGTAGACCAAGTTTTTAAAAATAAATTGGCATTATAAAATTGGAACTGAATGTTTATCTATTTTATCATTTTTAAATTTACTAATACTTGTAAACTTAAAGGAAAAGAATATTTCTTTAAATAAAAATAAATGTTAAGAACAACAGAATAAAATAAAATAAATAAATCTGTATGCCTTCTATGATTGCCATCATGGCTTTTCTTCGATGGAGCTATTATCAATCTTGTACGGCTCAAACTGATTAGATCGGATTTATTGTCTGTTTCTGATATTTCTGATCTTCCTCATCAATACTAATACTACACCAGAAGCAAGCAACTTATCACTGGTGGGTTTGTTAGAATAATTAAATTCTACAAAATATACACCATACTAATAATGATACTGCCTCTAAATAAAGTCTTGGCATAAGTCACACTTTTCATTAATGTGAGGCAAGAAAACAGACAAATACATGCAAAGGCAGCAGATTTCTAAAATGGGCAAGGGACACAGACCACATGGAACATTTTTCATGTTCTAATGTTTTTTATTAAATATAAGTATCTGAAGAAATATTGATTATAATATTAAAGAGTTGAAAACTTTCTAAAAACAAACTATAAAGTTCTTTTGCAATCAAAGCAAATCTAATTTATCAGTAGTACCCTTTGTGGATGTGGAGAATGAGTTTATTTCATTTTTCAATCACTGTATTATGCAAATATCTTTTGTTGCATTTCTACACTGTAAATGACCTTTCACCAGTGGCTACAATGATAGGAGCAAGTAGGTAACTCTGCAAAAGATGAAGTACATTTGGCAAGACACTGCTTATGGCAGGGTGATCTGAAAACAAGGTGTGTGTCTATTAACAGGATTTGCTAGACCAGTTGATAATTCCTTTCAGCAATTTGAGTTTTGCTTCTAGCTAATAAAATTCTAGTCTTTCTATTGACATTTTAGTTTCTCACTGAATAAAAAATTCCTTGCCATTGGCAATGTTGAGAAGTCCAGTTTTAACATTGTTGATACCATCATGGTTCTTGGTTAAAACACTAGTTTAGTTAAAGGATGCATGCACCTACTTCAAAATATTGTGCAGGTTAAAAATTGTTCTGAGATGTATTTCCATGTTAAAGATGTAAGATACTAACTCTTGTCTTGAAAGTGTTAGGTTTTCAATAAACAATTCTTGCAGCTGGAGATACTGTTTGTTCCCAACTTGGATGTACATGTTACTAATGAAAGTATTTCTTCCAAAAGCATTAACTATGGGAATACCTTTCAGAAAACATAGCATTACAGTTCTCCCTTTCAGATGCAGGTTTATCCTTGGTCATCCATATACTAATACTAATCAATTTTGTTTGCCCAGCAGCCAATTTCCTGGGATTTTCTGGTTGTTGTGTCCAATTCAACAATAAAAAAAAACATAAAAATGTACTATAAAGATTTTGTTACAGTTTTTTTTAAAACAACACCTTAATGCATGTCTTGGGCTTTTAGATGTACAGTGCAACCATAAATAGGCTGACCTGGAGGCTGGAGTCTTTTCTTGTATGGTAGTCTCACGAACCTCATTACGTCAAACGGAATTAGTTTTCCTCTACAATGTCACTGGCACCTGGAACTATCACAGATGTCAACTTAAGAAAACTAAAACTTTTCTGCTTTAGCAAAGAGTGGTAAGTTGTTGGTGATATGTTACTTATAGAAAATAGATGATTAGTTTGAGAATTTAAAATTCACTTGTTAGTACAATAAGAAAACATGTTTAAACAATCTTTCCCTGCTGCCATCAACAGGGTGTAGTGTCGGACTGTTTTAGTGTGTAATTTTCCAAAACAGGTTCTGTAATTAGTTCCAACTAAGTAATGTTAATTTGCAGTATATGTTTACAGCAAATGTTTCTATTTCATTTCTGAATAGTAAAAATGATTGGACTCTACCACCTGTCTAATAAATTGGTAGTTTTTGGGACATTTAAACCCTCCTCTCATTTAGTAGGGATACCCAGATTCTGTTGACCTCAACTTTAGGTTTCCTGTATGTAGATTTCCAGAGCCATACAAATTTTATTTTATTTTATTTTCATTTTATAGTCATGCTCCTCATGATGCCCATTTAACATAGTGATCACATGACCACACACAATCTGCTCATACTGATTTTCTAGATGTATGCAATTCCCAATACTGTCAATAAAAAATGTGACCCCCTCCAACTAAAAATTCAGTATGGCCTCCAGTTTGACAAAGGCTAAAGCTAACAAGTTACAAGGCCAAGATATTTACCTTGATTTAAGCCTTTCTAAAATATGAATTTGGTACCAGATAAAAAAAAAATAATAAAACCAGTTTCTCTTTTTTCAAAAGTGCATATATCAACATAAAAATGGAATGATATTGGTAGTGTGTTATTTCTAAAGTTAGTTTGAGCTTTGTCCATCACCTTAGTAGTAATACAACTAATTAATAAATCCAGTATCACTCATCTTTCTATGTCACCACCATCAGGATTTAGTCCTGAGAGGAACTGCTTTTGTTTGCTATATATATTTTTTGCAGTGGTCAAGTCATTACATCTCAGGTCACAGGTTCAATACAGCTCACACCATAAGTTATAACATTACACTACTAATGAGCTATAGCATGAAAAAACAACAACAAAAACTATCTATATTTGGCTGACATGACATCCCTCATCAAAAGCAATTGAGACATCTTTTTAAATATTCCCATCAGCTAGGTAGTTTTGACTATGAGAAATGAGGACATACTATCCACCCTAAGACTGCCATTATGGTACAGTTGAAAGAAAAATGAATTCTCTATTGACTGATCCAATAGTGCCATTATTCATAAAATGTTTTAACTTGCAGAGCAAAGTGGAATTTTCTAAAGTTCCAATTGAGCATCACTTATCCTCATAAGTTTATGAATTGCTGTGAACAAAAGATCAGATTGAAAATTGTAGCACTATTGTGTACATTCTACTAAAAAGCTTGTTGTGTCTTCGACTATGAAGCCTCTACGTAAACCAGGCTGCAATTGATTGCAACATCAGAACAAACAATCAACCAAGAACAGTATTTATCACACAAGCTGAAAGACTGACATCTCATACACTTTAATGGTCATTCTGAGCTTAATCTAAATGTCTTTCTGAGAACAGATAAATAAATCTCCAACATATCTGTCAGCAAACCACTAGATCCCCTCAAAATCAAACCCAAGTTGCTGCAATAAGCTGAAGAATATGAGATAGCTGACCGTGGCAAAGTTTTCCTATGCAGACACTTTAGAAAGACAAGTGATATCTCAGTCAATTGCCTACATCTTTTATTGATACTAATCTGTACTTATGAGCATTTTAATGCAGTCCCTAAAACTATATTAATGAGAAATACCTTTGTGACAAGCAGTCAAAATATGAGCATTTATTGAAATTGTAGTTAGTTAGTCGTTTGTAGTTCTTTATCTTTTAATTTATCCATGTTGTGTGTACCTTTTTTGATTGTCTGCAGTTCTGCTTCGCTGTGGGCAAAGCTGCACACATTTGCAGACCTTGGACAGCCATCTGGATGATGTTTATGGAACCAACAAAGTGATGTTTTGTAGTAGTTTTTTTTGCTACTAGTGTTTTGCACTTTTGAGGTTTTACTCCAAGGGTTTGACTGAGTAAAGTCTCTCAGCTGTACAACTCCACCTGAAACTATTAATAAGTTAAAATTAAATTATAGATACAATGCTTATCAGAAACTATTAGGAGAGCTAGATGTTTTTTAAATAAATTTTATTTTGGACGAATCAGTAAAATCCTCATTTCATATTAATAAGTGTAGCAGGTTATCACATTAGTACTATTGATACTTGTTCAGTGAATCCATCATCTATCCTTTTTATTACCACACCACATATTACCTTCAAAAAACAATTCAGCACATGGGCTACTGACACTGCAGAATACTATAAAGCGGAATCTCAAAAATTTGGTTAGAAGAAGAAACGAAATGAGAGTTCATTGATGCCCTGTTAGTTGTCTACACTGAAAGAATCATAGTGAATACGACTACAGTATATAAACCTGGGAGTTTTATATAGCCAAGCTCAGAATATGCTTTACATGACTTGCACATTTATCCAGCAGCCACAAATCCAGCTCCATTGTGGCTGATGATGTCAGTGAAGTGCATGGACAGCAAACGGATATTATTTTGCCTAACTAATGAAAAAGAAATAGTAACAACACAAATCAATTTGAAAATCATGCTGCTGAATACTTCTGCATTCTTGTAACCATCAAAAAACAAACTAAAACAAGTTCCATTACCAAAGGATGTAACTCAGAAGTCCTGTAATTGGTTATCCAAATGTTAAAACGTCTCAATGCAACATAAACAGTTTTAACATCATGACACTATGACACTAGTTCATGCATTCATCAGGATTATACAGATAAGCTGCTGTTTCTTTGTCAGGCATGAATAAATCTTTAAAAATTTTGTTAAAAAATCATATTTAGAGAGATGAGGTACATTCTATGAAAAGTCTACAAATAAAGCAAGCAACAGAATGCACTTGTTAAAAAAGGTAGTCTCTACAGATCAAAGAACACTAACATATTAAATGTAGTTAGTCAAAAGGAGAGAAATACTATAATATTCCATAAAAAAAAAATGTATTCAAAAGCTCATAATGAAAAACACACCTACAGGAATTGAATGCAGACTGAAATAAGTTAATCATGCATTATAAATTCATGTAACAAAACAAAAATTAAAATGCCCAGACTCACTTATGTAAATGCTGAATCTACAAATTCAGCTGGGAAATTTCATTGTTTAATAGATTTGGTTAAAAGAAATAAATGCTCATTTCTAAAGAATGTTTTTAAAAAAATTGGAAAAAATTAATTTTTGTTTTAGTTCTTACCTTGAAAAACACTGCTAAAGTTTCTCAATAATGTCTGCAGTCCTCCACATTCTGATTTGAGCAATTTCAAGGTATCTTTGCTAATCAGCTGAACAACATCGGCCAGTGGAAGTTTGCCTTAAGGTTAAAGTACAGTGAAATATATCAGAAAGAGAAAATAACGTTTAGGAATTAAAATGACATTAAAAGTTATATTTTCAACTTCATAAACATTTAAATTATTCTTTAAGAGAAAGCTTAAATGAAAATAACAAAGAATGTTTGAAAAAATAACAAAAAAAGAAAGAATAAAATATATTAGGTTGTTATAAAAGTTTTGTCGTTTTTTTTTACCGCAAAAATGAGACTTCATGTCGTTGCTGAACGCGAAGTTTATTAATCAAAGTTCCATTATAATCAATACACTTCTGCCAACGAGTTACAAGTGCATTTATACCATTTTGAAAAAAAAACAAACTGGATTTCTGGAGTCGATAAACTGTTGGAAGGCAGTTTTAATTGCTGCTTGGTTGGAGGAGGATTTCATATGGAGGAAGCTGTCGAGGTGTTTGAAAAGGTGGTAGTCTGTGGGAGAAAGGTCTGGTGAATAGGCTGGGTCAGGGAGAACTCTGTACTCCAATGTGTTCAGTTTCTGAAGAGTCACTTTTGCAACATGAGGACGAGCATTGTCATGGAGCAGGATTGGGCCTCTTCGATTCACCAATGCCGGCTATGTTGGGAGAGTTTCTGATGAACAACGTTTGATTCATGACAGTACCTTTCAGCTGTGATGGCTTTGCCATGTTTTGTTTCTTATGACAAGAGAATAGCAGATCTCCAATTGATGATTTTGTTGTTGATCATTCAACTGGTGAGGCAATGACCTGTCAAGCCTTTTCACGTTGCTGATTGCATCAAGATGCCAGGAAACAATGCAGTGCTTACATCAAGCTCTCCAGAAAGTTCTTGCACTGTTTTTCTTGGATCGGCTTCAAACAAAGCTTTCAGACGGTCGTCATCACAGCTGGAAGGACGTCTGCTACGTTCCTTATCTTCAAGGCTCACTTCTCCTGATCGAGACTTTGCAAACCATCATTGTACTGTGCGCTCATTTGCTGTGTCCTCGCTCCATACTTGCTTAATGTTACGAGTTGCCTCACTCACTTTGTGGTTTAGTTTGAACTTGCAAAGCAAAATAGCACGAAAAACATTTCTATCCATGCTTCACTCAGAACCATTTTTAAAAAGGTAAGTTTTGCATAATGTATGCCAAAGCAGACACCACAAAACGATATAACCTATCTACATACACCTTCTCAAGTATGCAAAAATGAACCCCAAATTAACATAATATAAAAATTGACAAAACTTTTGTAATGACCTAATAAGTATACGAGTGAGTTTGTGTCCATAAATTCCCATTTGAAGACATCTCAATGACATTTTAGTAGATGAGTCCTAATTGTGACCATCGCTTTAACTGCATGGATGGAGTATAGTTTTTAAAACCAAGCCTTTGTAATTTTGTGGTAATGGCACCCTCTATAACAAGAACCAAAAATTTAATGAACAGGTACTTTATTTACTAAGTTAAATAAAGTAGCTTCTGTTATTTTGCAATAAATAACCATATCATGACCAAGCTCAAGGATTAGCCAAAAGAAGCAACAACAAAAAAAAAAGCCAAGTTATTCAGTTATGAGAATTATTTTAAGATCTCAAGTACTACAGATAAAGTAGAAGATGGAGCATATTGTTAGATACTATACATATTCCATATTTATTTTAGTATTTACAAAAAGGCAGGAAGCCATTATAACTTGTGCAAGGGCCCCAGGGAAGAAAAATGGCCAACAATGATTCTTAAATTGATTAATAATACTGTTACTATTAACTGCTACTGGAAACTTAGCTAATTTAAAATTATGATTCTGGGTATTAGTAGTTTTATAGACTGAAAAATGTTTTCCTTGTCCACACTAGTTATTTTAAAAGCTCTATTAGGACTCCTCTTAAATGTCTAAATGAAAATTTGGTAAATCTAATTTTTAAAAATATTCAGCATATTCTAGTAGTTCACAAATCGTACTGTATATGCCATGGTGGTTGGTGGCTTAAGTTCAATCCCTGATTGGGAGCAGCTCAGTTTGGTGTACCTCCTTGGCATGATTCTTTTCTTGCTTCTCTATACCATCCAGTTGAGAGAGCTTTCTCTCATATCTAAAAATGAAAATTTATAGTAAGGATTTCCATGCTGAGTTGGCCTTTGTGGCACTGGATAACTCTTTTTAGATGTGACACTACATTCCCTTGCCAGGGTAGTCTCCCTTCTAAAGATTGGTAAATAGCAAAAAACAAAAAACAAAAAAAAAAAAAACATGTGCCTAGGTGATACATAGGGTGTAATTTATAGTAATAAATCATATGTCTAGACACTATATACAGCAAAAGTTGTAATAATGAATCATAAAGTTTGAATAACATTTTGGTGATAACAAGGAAAGTAAAGACACAGAAAGAACAAGTACAAACATTTAAGCTTGTGTGTGGTCAGGGTTAGATGACGTGATATTTCTATCTTGATCTCTCTGATTTCTTGGATTTATTAAAACTTAATTGCTATTGCCTGTGTGAAATTCTACATGAAATTAGAATAACAAATATACAGACATCTATACAAGACCAGCAAGTGGTTAAAATGTGATGATGAAGTGCTAGTCAGTAAAGATAATCAGTCACATTTGACACTAAAAGTCTCAAAAGCTATTAGGCTGATAAAAATAATGACACAGCTCAATCAAAGTCAGTGAAGTTCTGAGCATGGAAGTAGACAATAAAAACCATTTGTCTTTGTTCCTAGTTGTTTGATGCTAGTGCCATGGGCTATACTGGCTCTAACCACCACCCATTATTCCTGACTACAAAACAAATCATCCATTAGTCAAAGAAACAACTTTTTGTAAACCATATCAGAACTGCTTACATGTAAGCTGTCCTCAAAACCCTATTTCCTTTTTCTGTGAAAAATGAGGGAGAAGCCATTAAGCGGTTAATCTGTGAAGGTGTGTGCTGCTTGACAGCCAGCTTTGTTCCCCACAATCTTCTGGAAACTAGTCCTATGGAAAATATGCAGCAAATCTCCTTGACTGTATGTTTCAGAAAGACAGAAGCTGCCAGTGATGCAGTACTAGAAAACACTGAAAGAATGACTTTAGAGAGAGAGTAAAAACTATTGTGATCAACCAGGAGTCCAAAGGAAGCTACCACTATATTATATCACAATGTAAGATAGTTCACTAAAATTTTTTTCTTTCTCAAAGACATGTCATCAGTATGTATTTCATGAATGCTTCAAAATGTTGGTGAATTATTACATAAAGATGCTAACAATATCTTTTAACTTGATAAATTAGCAATTATAAAATATTATTTTATATAACAATTACAAATTAGGTTGACTGACATTTTTCTATGACAATCATTTTAGCATAACTGCAATTGGAAAAAACTGTTACAGTCATCAATTTTTATTTTCATTTTTATTTATACTTTTGTTTTCAAAATGATGAGCAACAATGATCATTCACATTAATTTCAACCTTTGATATAGAAAATTACAGAACAGAGTGAGCTGCTGCTAATAAAAAGCACTTTTTAATCTAAAGCTGAGAAACAGAGATACATTTCAAGTACTACAAAGACTCTTAAGAGCCATGCAACATATGCCTACCACATCATTAAGTCAGCATATACAAATGCATAGAATAAATGTCACTATTGCAGATAAAAGCTTCAGAAAAGTAAAGCAGAACAGGGAAGGGAAGTAAAGTGTCAAGGATTTTGTGAAAGGCAGAATATTGCTCTAAGAGGACACAGGGGGATGTTGTCACTGTCTTCATCAAAGGTAACTTCAAGGCACTGCTCAATTCTGAGAGTTTATGCTAGTGTCAAGACATTGAAATACCATTTGAATAACTGTAAAAACAATGCTACATACAGATCAAAATCTTCTCAGAATTACCTTCTGCTGTGTATAAAGATTATTTATCCAGAATACCAATGTGCAGTAAGTAAAGGCTCAGGCCACATCATAAGAGGCAGCAACAAATTCCACACACACAGGGAATTCATCTCTTTCTTGGACAAGGTAAATGCAGAATTTGTGACTTACCAATATACTCAGATATCAGGTGGCTGAATACAGGGAAGTGTCTTCAACATTTCCTTCCTTTTGAGAAATTATCTACTTCTTCCAAAATATTGACAACATATGCCATTATCAAGAACAAGATGGTAAGTTCCTTTGCTTCCTGGAATTTCTGACAGACACTATTGCTTGCTCGAACATTCTTAACCTGTTTGCAAGGTAGGCAGCAAATGTCTCCCAGCTGGAGGACACATTGAGACATTCATTCAGCATGTCTAAGGAAGAATTAAGTTACTGACTCTTTTCTTGCCATGAATTGTTGGGTGATGCAGACTTTTTAACATTCGAAGAAGCAATTAAGAATTTTTCTGCTGAATTTTAAGAGAAATTTGCAGACATGGACACATTAAAGAAAAGTCTCAAGCTATTTATCATTTTGATGGAAATTGCAGCTGAGCAGCAGTCACCAATTCTTCAGTGAAAGTTGCAATCCAATCCCTTTTTCCTAACAAAGAAAAATGAGCTTCATGTAAGTTTCTGGAGGTTATGTTATAGGGAACATTTCTCAAATCTATGGAACTTTGCACTCAAGATGAGTTTGATATTTGGAAGCACATTTTCTGTGAAGAAATGTAGTAAAATTGAAGATTTGGAACAGGATGAGGAACAATACATTTAATATGTTCATTAAACTCCCAACAACCAACATCAATATTAATTTTGAGTCACTGATTCAGGATAAATCTCTCTTGCAATGTTCTCACTAACAAGTAAAGTTCAAATCAGATTAAAACTTATTTAAATGCTATACAAACAAGGCAAATGTTAAATAAAGTTATGCATAGATATTCATATGAGTAAAAACACTTTTATTATTTAGTATGTACTTAAGCCACTGGGCTCTCCAGTTTCCTCCCATATTTTAAAAAAATTAAGATTCTTGTAGCGACTTTTAACACAGAAGGTAATGGCAACCCACTGTTCCTTTCCTTGCTGTAAACCACAATGCACTCTACTGCATCAGTGGCTAATCATCAACCCCTTGATGAATGATGGATAAAGACATACGCCACAAATATAAAAGATTTGTCAGCGATTATTTTCTTTTTTTAAGAAACAACTTTATACACTTTAATTATCACAATAACCCACAGCCTAACAAAGGGGTTTTCTTCTTCTTCTTCTTCTGGATTTCAATAAGGAGTATATCTTCAGTAGAAATTTTGACATTATCAGTAACTATATTTTATGAAAATCGTAAAAAGTAATTTACTAGCATTTGTAACAAAATTATGTTCAAATGAACATCATATCTAAATTGTGACTGTTAAAGTATATCAGTTCAAAAAAATAATGTAAAGACTTTAAAAAAAAAAAGGAACAGTAAAAAAAATTGCACTGTTTTTTGTAACAGCTGTTTAGTAAATACTACTAAAAAAATCTAAATTATGACTTAGTTATACTGAAAATTTGTTAAAGAATTATCCATATGTAGCAAGAGATAAAGAGAACGCAAAATTCTATAATTCCTGAAAGTGGAGAAAGACTATTATTTTGAAAAATGTACAAAGTATTTTCAGAAACAATAAAAAATAGACTCAGAAGAAGTGTTATGATTATTGAAAGCCATCTTTTAGTATGTATAATTCCGTAGCCTTATCATAAATGCAAGAAAAATTAAATTAAAATTCCTATCAAAAAATACTGATAGCTTTTATATCAGTAGCCCAGGACACGCTATCATTTAGAATGATAAGACAAAAAGCTTTACTTATCTCTTTTCCATGCTCTAAAACCAATCTCTCTCTTTTTCTTTTTTTTATCTGTCAGTAAAATTGAAGTTAACAAAAAATGAAATGTAATTTTCATATGATAAGTAATCAGTGCACAAACTAAAAAAAGGTCATAAATGCTTAGTAATGTGTGGAAAGGCACTAATTTGTACTTTGAGCCTCTTCAGGTAGCCTCCATGCAAAGTATTTACTCAAAGTAGTCAGGATCCTTTGATCTATGTATAGAATAAATTCTTTATTACTAGATCAAGACAATCAGGAAAAAATGACAGGCAGTGCATGCCAAAGTAGGCACTCTGTCAAGTAACATTTGCTGGATGTTCCTGTATCAGCATATATCAGCTTTATCAAACAAATATCTGATCAGTTCAGAATGTCTTACAGATCAGCTGCCAACTGTCAGAGAGAATTGCACATAATGTTGCAACTCCAAGTAAAAATTCCCATGATTAGATGGAACACCTGAGATTGCTTGGTTTTGACTCATGAAAGGCATTAACAATTATCAAATGAGGCTCCAACTATGGTACAACTGTACAGTATATTTTTTTTTCCGAACACCAACGCCTACAAGGGAGACAACCCTAACAAGGGAGTGTTATGCCATGGTTAAACGCTAGAATGTGTTGCCATTTTGGTGTCGTGTGTGTTTCAGCACTTCCAACTTTGGCATAAAAAAATTCTTACTAGAACTCTTCTTTTTTCTGATGTGAAAGGAAATCCATGCAGCCAGCTGGTGAAGAGAGATGAAACCATGCCAAGGTTTACCAAACTGAATTAGTCGCCTGTGGGAATCTAACTCAGGCCCAATACTTTAGCAACCCAGTAAGTCAGCCACTGGATCACTGTGCCATCACAACAGCATGATCTTTTAAATTAATTTAACCCAAAAATTTAAATAAATTATATATATATATATATATACCTCCTTTGTTCCATTTTCTTCCATCAGAAAGCGTGCAAATTTCCCTAGTTTCCAAGGACAGCAACTTACAAACCACAATGTGAATGTTTTTTTTTTTTTCCTCATCAGGGATATTTTTGCAAGCTCCCAATGTCCGCTGGCATGCTCGTACCTTAAAACCAACTGACCAACTATCTACTAACATTTCCTTGCTTCCAACAAGAGATCGATCATGGTTTTCTGCAAGTTTCCTGGATCTAACACAGCGCTTTTCGATGTAACTTGTGAGGCTTTGGTTCACATCCTTTTCCTGTGACTGGCTGTAATTTCTTTCTCTTCCAATAAAACAAATCTAGAAAAAAAAACCAGATGTTTAGATAAATGTTTCCGAGAAAAATATGGAGAATGAGACTAACAAAAAAAAAAAAAAAAAAAACAACAAAAAACAAGCAAACAAAAATTTCAATAGAACAAAACTAAATTGGAGGCTATTATTTCCTTTTGTCTGCCTCTTTTGCTCCATTTTCTGGAATTTTTAAAAAGTTTCACTTGATATTGATATATGTCAAACCAGATACTATGTAAAATAATACAAAACTGTGTGTAGTTTAGTTTAGTATAGGTTGTTCCAATAGTTTAGTCGGTTTTTATATTATGTTGATTTGGAGTTCACTTATTGCATTGCATGCTTGTGAAGGTGTATGTAGATAGGTTATATATCGTTTTGTAGCGTGTGCTTTGGCATACATAATACAAAGCCTACCATTGTAAAAACCATAAAATGGATGTCTGTTTCAGGGTTCTGAGTGAAGCATGGATAGAAACGTTTTTCATGCTATTTTGCTTCACAAGTTCAAACTAGGCCACAAAACAAGTGAGGCAACTCGTAACATTAAGCAAGAATGGGGCAAGGACACAGCAAACGAGTGCACAGTACAACGATGGTTTGCAAAGTCATGATCAGGAGATGTGAGCCTTTGAGATAAGGAACGTAGTGGACGTCTTTTCAACTGTGATGACGACCGTCTGAAAGCTTCAGTGGAAGCCGATCCAAGAAAAACAGTGCGAGGAATTGCAGGAGAGCTTGATGTAAGCACTGCAACTGTTTCCTGGCATCTTGACGCAATCGTCAAAATGAAAAAACTTGACAAATGGGGGTTCTTCATGACTTGAATGAACAACAAAATCGTCAACTGGAGATCTGCTCCTCACTTGTCATAAAAAACAAAAATGACTCATTTCTTGACCAAATCATTACATGATAAAAAATGGATCCTTTATGACAACTGATAACAATTATCACAGTAGCTCAACAGAAACAAGGTGCCTAACCACATTCCAAAACTCAACCTCCACTCAAAGAAGGTCATGGTCACTGTCTGGTGGACTGCAACTGGTGTCATCCACTATAACTTCTTGCAACCTGGCAAAACCATCACAGCTGAAAGGTACTGTCGTGAATCAAACGCTGTTCATCAGAAACCCTCCCAATGACAGCCAGCATTGGCGAATCAAAGAGGCCAACCCTGCTCCATACCAATACTTGTCCTCATGTTGCAAAAGTGACTCTTCAGAAACTGAACACTTTTGGGTACAATGTTCTCCCTGACCCAGCCTATTCACCAGACCTTTCTCCCACAGACTACCACCTTTTCAAACACCTCGACAGTTTCCTCCATATGAAATCCTTTTCCAACCAAGCAGCAATTAAAACTGCCTTCCAACAGTTTATCGACTCCAGAAATCCAGATTTTTTTCAAAATGGTATAAATGCGCTTGTAATTAGTTGGCAGAAATATGATTGTAATTGAACTTACTTTGCTTAATAAACTTCACGTTCAGCAATGATATGTCGTCTCATTGTTGCAGTAAAAAAACCCCCCAGCAAAACCTTTGTAATAACTTAATAGTTGGCAGACAGGATGGACCTCAGATATTATTTATTCTTTCTGCATCCTGCAGCCAACTCATATTAAAAACTGTACCTCTCTAGCAACTTTCTGGCTTTCTGTTGCTTATTCCTAAGTATTTTTGTTATCACAGAAGTTTTAAAATACAGTCACAACAATGCTTGCAGAAAAGCAACCCTACTGTGACATCATTTTATTGGATTCCCTCATGCGATACACATCTAACTAAAAAAGGTAATGGAGCAATCATGCAGAGTTATGCTCTTGAGATGCTTCACATCTGCACACACCATGAACACTTTTGGTTTCTCTAGTTTCTGATTATGTACACACGGTTCTTGTGTTCTCTCTGTATAATGACCACCTAAGGATTTTTCATGCAAGTATTTGCAGTTTGATGTACCTAGAAAAATTATAAATACCCTTAGAAGTTCAGTATCTTTTAAAGCAACTCTCACAAAATTAATGTAAAACACTAACAATGGCTTTCACTCATGCCACTTTTCTTTAACTAAGAAACAAAACTGCAGATAGTCGAGTATAGATAATAAATAGTATGGAATCTGTTCTGATTTCATGTGTCTTGGTGTTTTACTGCTGTGAGAATAAATTAAAGGTAATTTTTATGAATTATGCAACAATACTGTAAGTTTTATTTATTTTGACAAATGCAAAAATAATTGAGAGAGACCAGGGCTAGTTGTTACAGGGTTAAAGTTGCTACAGCACTAGTAATTCCTAATTAAAAATAGAGATGAGCTATAAACAATGTCTCCTCTACTAAAGCACTTAACATTTTTTAAAAAGAATTCTGTGCCTTTCATTCTGATAGACTTTAAATAGCTGGCAACTTCTGTAGAAAAAAAAAGAACTGCATACTACAAATGTTCAAATGAAAACTGGCTGTATACAATTATAGGAATTCCATTTTCAGCTGGTTTCACTGGAACAGCTCTAGTATCATTTTATTAGCATAGAATATCAAAGTCTAACAATCATCTCTTCACTGATGATTAAACATTCCAACATTACAAAATGCAATTCCTTAAAATAAATGTGAACATAATCTTCTCTCTGTTTTCTTGAATTATAAACAATGCATTTGTAGTATTCAGTCAATTTATAGAAAAGTTCTGCTAAAGCTAAGGAAAGATGGCACTTTCTCTGATATTGCATTTTGGGAATGTTTCCTCAGTTATAGGTAAATAATAAAAAAAAACTGTTCAGAGTCCACACACAGTCACTTAACACATTAGATCTGAGAATGAAGCATCTATTCTAAAAAAATTTAAACTTTAAACCATAGCATACTTTAATACCAGAAGATTACAACACCTGAAAGTTCAATAAGAGCAGATTTTTTAAATAAGAAAAATAAAAGAAGACTAATTACTTTGTATAACAATAGATGCATAGGTTGTAGAAATGTCTTAAATTGTATTAAAAAGTATTTTGCCTAACCTTTTTAGTTGATGGAATCCTTAGTGTGTCTTCTTTTACGATGAAACCACACTTGTGACCGACTTCTTTGATGAAGTCTAGATACATCCTGTGCTGGCTGGTTCCAGATACTCTCTTGCTGAACTTGCTATCAAAATCATAGTGACAGCACGGCAGAACAAAATACCTGCTGTGGTAAGATGATCTAGGACAAATGGAAAGGGACAAATGGAAAGAGAAAGAGAACAAATAAATCTGTGGTTTAGAGGAGCAAATAAAACAATTTTCTGCATTCTTCTTAAAACTTCAACAATTCACGAAATAATCTCAGTACAATTTTTTAAAACCAATTTGTTGAACTATTTATTTAAAAAACAAATGTTACATTTGTTTGATGAATAAAGAACACAAGACTTCTATTGGTGATACCTTTAGTGTACCTATTAATGTGAAAGAATACCTTTAAGATACTAGATGTGTCCATGCTATTTTGTTAAAGGTGTAATAAGACAAGATTTAACTAACATGGTTATTACAAAAACAATATTCTTTCAAAACATCTTTATTTAGCAAGTTTTATTATTCTTTACACCACCAATGGTAAAAATTAAACTTGGAGTAAACATTCCAGAAGTTGTGGCCAGCTGTCTTTAATGGAGGCTGGGGCTAGTTATTATAGCACCAGTAATTCCTAACTAAGCATGTAGATGAAGTTATGATCAACATTACATATTTGACTATGGGGTCAACACACATGATGCTGACTACAGCCTTGTTATATGTTTAATTTGGAATTACTGGTGCCACAACTTACCCCTATAACAACTAACTAGTTCTGGCCCCTGGAGCCCACTATTCAGTATCCTGCAAGCTTTCCATTTGTGTTGCAAATCCATGTGTTAACCCCTCACCAAATGGTTAATATGCCAGATAAACAAATGACTTTAGTTAAAATTAATAAATTTTAATACTTTGTGTAACCTTGAAATAAAAGTACAGTTAGGGAATGATTATTTTCTATCACAAAAACTCTGAAATATTTTAAATAATTTGATGTAAACAAAGGGAGAGATGTGACACTATTTTTGTTACTAGAAGATGCTATACCAGAAAAAAATGAAAAAAGTATTTTTCCATAAAAAAACTATTTAAAATGGGAAAATAGCCAGAATGTGATAGAAAAAATTCCATAAAAAACAGCATGCCTACTCACTTGAAGAAAATCTAACATTTAAGTTCAAGATTTTTAATTAAAAAAAAAAACAAAAACATTAAAAATCTAATCTTGAGACATTTTAGAATAATTTAATATTATCAACCTTGCAGCAATTACTGGTATCCAAGGTGTCAATTCATCACTATGGTTTCCAAGTATCCAGTCATAATCTGGAAAAAGATTTTCTGCAGATGGAGTGATTGGTTGCTCCTGTAAGAAAAGACCAAAAAAGTGTCTATATGAGTCAGTTAAAATTGAAAAGCAACATAAAAAATTGTGAAGACTAATTTAAATTTAGAATTACAAATTGAGAAAAATTGTGATGGTATTGCAATTGTAGGTCTGTTCCATAACACAGTGATGCCCATAAGTTTAGAAAAAGTTTAAGTGCTTCTGAACTGTTCACCTAGGTGTGTTTTATTGTGTGATACCCTTGTCCTCCTACAGATACCAAGAGAGGCTCTTGTTGGACTTTCAGAAAGCTGACTCACCCTGTGCAGTGCACAGTTATGGAGGAACTCTTTTGTAGTGTTCAGACAATACTGTCTGCCACTGTTAGTATGTTAAAAAGAAAAAAACACTGCATAAAGCAAAAATCAATCTATGATAAGAAAACAACACTTCTAACTTAAATATTCTGCCTACCTTGAGTTTAGTGCCCAATCCATAGATATCCCAGATCTTTCTCTTTCGTACATCAATGCCAAGCCCAGGATGCTGAAAAAAGAGAAAGAAAACCTTGATAAAAAATAGCAAGAACTTTTCATTTATTTATGGTCTGTTTAAAAAAAAAAAAAAAAGAGATTCTGATTACAAAATATTAACAATAGTTAGGGTGTCAAAAACTGTTTATAACAAATGCAATCTTTATACTATTTATAATAATATTTGAAAATGAAATACTTCATTTACTTTACATTTACTACTCTAAATAGTAAAGAAATCAGCTATATACAAATGTATGGCATACTGACTAATGATGACACCAGACTGCCTGCCTGCTGACTATGCACGAATAAACAAGAGCTGTTACATTAAAAAAACAAAACAACTTTCAGAAAAATAGTCTTTTTTGCAATCAATTATTGATGCTGTTATCTACAGTATATATTTTTGGCTGAGTTTTGTTTGAATAACAAAAAAGGAGGGTAATCAGGATGCTGAATGATTTCACTGGAGTTTCTCCTGGTGCAGTGTTTAAAAGTCTAATTAACACAACATGTTCCTTCATAAAAATCTTATAAGCAGTTCCTTTTTTTAAAAATGAGAAAAACTTATTTAAATAAATGTTACTCTGCATGCAATAGTTAAATTGTTTGTTCCTTTTCTTCACTACAGTCAGGTATTATTGATGCAGACACCAACAGTTCAGATCCATCTACTTTATTTATCAGCTAAAAGAACCTGGTGCAAACTTAAGAGTGCTTTATATCACTATAATGACCAACAGCAGAAACAATGTTGTGTCATCTAAACTTGTATGAAAGAAATGAGTGTGTGTGCATGCGCACGCTTTAATTCAATGGACTTTCACTATCTTGAAGAGAAACTTATATACCTGGGCGTGAAGATAAAAAGCAGCAGTTAAAAAAATTTAACTCCATTATGAGAACTGAAAGTCTGACTAACCCCTTCAGATTCCAGGATGTAAACCAAAAGACCATTTCCACACCCTAGATCAACAAAACTCTGCTTTTTATCCAAATCAAGCTCTTTTCTTTCTTCTTCCCATAACAACTAAAACAAAACAAAAAATGCAGTATATGATCTTTAAAATGTCATGAATACAGTTACAAGGCAGCTTAAATCCACAACAGCTTCTGTAAAGGTTTGAAAATAATTTGTGGCCTACGTTGTAGTAGCCAAATAAATTTCCAAAAACATTCACTTTTATTTAAATATAAAGGTTATTTTAAAAATTTCATGATTAAAAATTTGTTTACTCAATAAACACACAATTTATAATAACTGACCTGCATCATAACGTACAAGAGAATTTTGGTAAATTCAAACTTGTTACTTTTCAAACGTGTAGATGGTACAGCTCTCTCTCCTGTTAAGAAGTCCACAAATGACTACATCCTAGTTGTATGTTGCATTTGTGCAACATGGTGTAGTGCAGAGAGCTTGTATGGTTCTGATGTCAATTTTTGTTTGCTTCTATTTTTTACTCTTACTTCAGAAGAGCTCCAAAACACAAAATGACAGTGCCCCCCCCCCACCAAATCAACATGAGAAAATGCTATTTCTTACACAAGTTGAATAATTTGTGACTAGTAGGAGAGTCTGGGGCTAGTTGTTATGACACCAGTAATTCTTAATTAAATACATGTATGACATACTTTGACCTCGTATAACGTTGATTATAGCCTCATCTATACATTTAATAATTACTGGTGTTATAATTAGTCTCTCCCCTAACTTTAGCAATGAAACCAAAATTCACGATTCAGCAGAACTGAGGTGTTTACTTGATTATATATATATATATATTTAGAGAGAGAGAGATATGAGCTCTACCAAATTTTATACTTAAACTGCTGGTAAAGAAATAAAAAAATTTTTTCTGATTAAATAAAGCATTTAAATTTATCAATATAATAATTAAGTTGAAGATGTTAAATAGTTACATACCAAAAGGTAGGCAGCAATAGCTATATCTTCAAAAACATATTTTTGTGGATCTGTTTTTTCAGGCCACTTCTAAAAAAAGAAAAAAAAAAGAGCGAACAGAAGAAAATTCCAATTAGAAATCATTTAAACGCAAAAGTTCTAATAAATGTGTTATGATTTAACCTACTCTGAAGTGCTCAGACTGCTATTGTTCGTTAAACAGTAAAATTATACTAGAATCATTACAGGCTAAAAAAAAAAAAAATCAATTTAATGTGCAATAAAACCTCAATAAAAAACTACACTTAAAAATCATAGCAATAAAGTAAGTGTTTTGCAAGCATATTTTTAAACATTATATTTTTTAATTAATTAATTTATTTATTTTTTGGAAGGATGGGGAAATGGTTAAAAATTAAATATTATGACATAATACCCAACAAAAATAAAATGCTTCCTTCAATTAATGGTTTTTTGCCTGTAACAAATGTGCATTACAAAGCAAACTAAAGTTTATTTACTTGCTGTTTACCTCTTACTACCTACTTTGATTTTCTAACTTCTGTTTATAATAAAGGATATAAATTCACTTTTGTTACTCCAGTTAAAGGTATACGTATATAAATTTATAAGTAGAGTCTTCCCTCACCAACCACTGGTTTTCCAACTGTGGTTTTGAGTATCAGTGCAAAATTTATTGAGTACCGATTTACCAACTGCACCAGTCAGTTTCACATATTCGCAGTTTACTTGCGCTGTGTTCCAGCTTCCGCCACTACGCTGTAGTTTTGCTTCAAGCAAACCTATACCCACACTAAAGTTACCATTTGGTAATGACCAAATGCAAGGAAATCTGGTAATGATGATTATGTAATGACAATCAAAATTAATGTGTTTTGTGTGCATCGTCACTAACCAGCCTCCCTTCCCCAAAGATCATGAGTCATAATATTAAAGGTAATACTATTCCTGTATTTTATATTATATGGTTATTGAGTGAATATGATGTGTAAGGTACCCAGCAAGTTGTGAGACTGTGGCTGTGGAATGCAACTCCCATTTTTCTGTAAGCCTTTAGTCTCGCCAACCGTGGAGGGCTTTCAAGAACGTAACCTCCTCAGCTGGCGAGGGACAGCTGTACTCCTTTTATAAATAGATCTTACTTATCTTTGCCAGCTATCTCAAGATAACATTCACAGTTCAGTTAGCTAGTAAATGTAGTTAAGTCTTGAAGCAAATGTCCAATCTTGCAGTTTTTCCATCCCTTCTCAAAATTACCTATGATTAACTTCCATTTGTCACTTTTCAGAATGAATACAAATTTTTTAAAAGATAAATGTACACTTTATTTAGATAAATTAAGCTAAAATGATCAATTCTGTTTACGCAAGAATAATTACTACATACAAACTCCGATGAAAAAAAATGTTTTCAAAGAGAGAAGGGAGATAACTGAAAATTTCAAAAAATACATGCACTCAGTGGAAAGTAAAATGTTTTTTCTTTTCTCAAAGACTGCATAGTTGAACATGTTTAACTTGACTATTTACACTTACCTGAATGAGATCATTTGCATACTTCTGCTTCAGATGACTGTAGCAATGATTGTATCTGTCAACTGGCACAAGTTTTAGTGATGTGGACTCAGTGCATAGGCTAGACTCTTCGGACCATCGAGTTACTTTGACCAAAAGTTCTCTTTCTAGCCATGCACGGGACATTGAGCTTTTGGAATCATCAGCAGGAAGTTCACCAAGTCTGAGTCTGATTCTATAAAAGTGATTTAAAACAAAAAATTAAACAGCTCAATGAATGGCAAAACTTTAAATGCAGATTTTGAAATAAAAAAAAACAACAAGAGAAACTGGCATTAAATAAATTAAAAAACAACAACAAAAATGTTAACTGTTAATTTGAAAAACAGAATAAGCAGTCAGTTTCTTGGATAGTTGAAGAAAGCGGTATCAAAGAAATACAAGCAAAATAACCAGGCACCAGACAAAACTATGAATTATAATTACTACACCATACTCTAGCTAACTTCTATCTGGTGTCTACCAACTACACAGTGTGATGAAACTTTAAGTGCAACTTTTTTATTGAATAGTAAGCAAAAAAACTATTTTGTTTTATAAACCTAGTTCTAATTTTAAAATCATTTTAAAGGTGGTTAACATCACTTTACATTCAACTAGTCTATTTAAGTTATTTTTTTGAGTATTAATATAAGTATCATTATCATGAAAATTTTGCATAATCCTGCTCTCCCCACAAAAATATTAATTAAATTTCTTACACTCTTTAGTTTGTTTTTTTTTCCTTAAAAAAGCAGTTCAGCCTTAACTAACAATTTTAATCTGAGAAGTACATAACTGTGTCTATGAATAACATTGTTTGACTGAGGTTTATGATAAATGATGCCTCCTTTAAATAAAATATAATGTATACTGCTACCTGCTTGGTGACCCAACTTGGTACTGAAAACCATAAATGACTTGGTCTACTGGACTAAGTTCCCCATTCTTATTAATAATGCTTATTGGACAGAACATGAAGGTTAGCTTGGATCTTTCTGAAAAGATAAAAAAAAAACAACACAACAGAAACCCAGTTACTGATAGGTCCATGCTAAAAATTTTAAAAAAGAATGCTGTTCTCAACTTATTTCTGCTGATTCATTTATATCAGGCATTGTTTTGCTACTGTCATTATTATTGGTTCTTAGAAGTAATTTTTGTCTTTTTGTTCAAAAAAGCCAAACAAAGTTAGCAAAGATTGTTTTATTCCCATTTAAAGATTATATTATATGATATCAAGAAAGTCTCAAGAATTTAGAACTGCTTTAGGATGCAGATATATGAACTTCAGATGTTTACAGTATTAACTGATTACAAAGTCACTACCTTTTGTTTACTAAGTTTTTCCTTTCATTTTTGTTACTTAATAAACTGTTTATTGACTGGAATACAGGAAAACACCTTAAAATTAGCCATTTCAGTGCTTAAATTAAATTTCAGGCTGGAAATTTTCAATTATCCACCAAAAATTGAAATTAGGAGTTTGATTAGAGAAGTTGAAGGGCTTTCAAAAACATGAGGGTATTCCCACTTATTGCAATAGAGGGGAAAGTTTTTTTGAAGCTGCGGAGTAAATCTGCTTTCAGCATCATAAGGATTAACAATGCTGATGTTTACACATCAAAAACACTGAAGAGTTTGATCGTCTAACATAAATTTGAGAAAGCTGATTGAGAGAGACAGGGAAATGAATTAGATTGAGAAAAATATTTTAGTGAAAGTAGATTTAATCCCATAAAATTATGGAAAATAATATAATTATTAGAAAGTAAGATATATTGCTTATAGTAGTAGACATATTTAAATATCAAAACAAATTTTGGGTTAGGTGCCAAAAGAAAAAAAATAGAATGTTAAAAAAAAGTTGAAGTAAATAACATTCTAATTTTGTTGTAAGAAATACAGCTGGCTCCATCTAAACTGACGTTTTTAACTGTACTTTCACCACTGACAAAACATATTATTTTTAATAAGACCAAATAGTGGGGCTGTAGGAATTGATAATGACATAGCCAGATGTACACCTGATGAAGGAACCACCCTTAACTGTGATATAGTGCTACATACACCTGTTCATTGCATGATATAGATGACAAGGTAATCTAAAATTGCCCTTAATCCTATGACTACACAAAGTGCCTTTAGTTTACTACTGTTTGAGAATGGCACACTGGCACACCTGTGGTCATTGATGCATTTCGAGGATAAATTGCATGTTGCACCCAGCAGGCACAGGGTAGTCAAGATTCCATAATTCCACAGCTTTTTTAATACGTTTTGAATCCATTATAAATCAGATGTTACTTTGACGTTGTTGGCCTAATAAGAGGCATTTTCCATATAAATAGCATTTGAGGTCAACAATAAGTGACAGAATTTGAAGAAATCTTGACTAATCAGAAATAATGATAATAACGTTTCTGCTGGGAGGAAAATCCATTATCGATTTGGGACAGAATGTTGGTTAAGACTGTCTACTGCATGTGCAAAAAAAAAAGAAAAAAATAAGAAAAATAAAACAAACAAACACTGAAAACAATATAGATCTGAAATCATGAATGCTTCCATCAACGGTAATCTGTTTTGTATGAAGTGGTTATAACGGTTATTATTATTAAGTGGAAAGATGGATGAATTACCATTGGTAGTAAACTATGGATTTCCTAGAAATATGTAGCCAGTGGCACTGTGTTTCAGTATTAACCAGAGTAAGTTACCGTAATCTCTTCAGATGTCTGTCTACTATATGTACATAGGATAGGTAGTATATACAGGTGTGTATGTATATATAAGATACATTGCGCATACTGACCATAAATAATAGCTTCTCTTAAAATTGGGTGCTTCTGATGCTGCCTCGGTAACAGGTCGCGAATGGCAACAACAACAGCGGCGGGTGGGCCGGAGTCGGACAGCGGGAAATCCTCGAAGCCCAGATCGCCTCTGGCGCAGGCAGGTGGGTGTCTGTTGTTGTTGTCGGAGGAGGAGGAGGAGGAGCCAGGGGCCAGGAGAGCAGGAGGGACCGTCGTCTCTCGGAGCCCCGCTGGACTCGGCCGGGAAAGACCGCGGCGGTAGTGCAGCAGGCAGCTACCGCAGAGCCGCCTGTTGACCACTTGCGGCTTATTAATCCAGACAAGAACCGCTCTCACGAAACCGCCGGCGTCCGAAAACGAAGACCTACTCGCCGTTTCGGGGCAGGAGGAAGGAGGCGGGGCGGCGAAGCCGGCCCAAACATCGCCAGAGCCGGACACGTCCGCCATGCTAGGTATTGGCGCGCGCTAGGAGCCCCCCAGTCAACGGGCGATGCAGCATGGGAGGGTAAAAAAAAAACAAAAAAAAATTAATTGAATGGATTAATGTTATTATTCCGGATTCTGTACTGCTGGCAACGTTAGTTAAACTAATAATCGGACACCGCTCGTGTTACTAGTTTCAGTTTTTATTTCGCCTTGACTGGGTGAGGACGGGAAACATGGATTTTTTAAAAATTCGCCATTGAAAGGTTTCTCCCCCCCAAACCCCAGCGCCACATTCGAGTGTCGCCGTGGCGGGACATGTATCAGATTGTCTGGTTGTTGGCGGTCAAGTTAATCATCTCCGGCTTCCTCCTCGCTTCACCCGCGTATGGCGCCGCTTTCGGAACCGAGGTATTCCTGCGCTTTTCGCTGCTGCTGCTGCTGGCCAGTGTCGTGGAGGAGCTCCTGCCGAGGATCTGTCCGCTCTCGGTAGGCGCTGGTCCCATCGCCATTTGTCGGCGAGAGACGGTCTGTTCTGCCTGTGGAGTCGCCTCTTACTCTTCCTTGATGATGCTGCTGCTGACGGCGACGATAATAATAATAATAATAGTAACAATAAAGGTTTGCGATGAAGTCCTGGGCCTTTAAACCCCGTCAGTTTAAATGCCCTGATTGCGCCAGACCGAACCGAGGGACAGGTTGTTGTTGTTGTTGTTACACGGCGATGCATTCCAGCTTCCTCGGACCATCGGTAACGGCTAACGAGCCCCCCACCCCCACCCCCTGGTCCGTCTGTGCCCCACCACCCACCCTATAGACACGGTTTGGGGTCCGTCAGTAGATTCCTGAAGCCGTTCGCGGGTCGGCATCTGCCACTGGAGGAGGGAGGGAGGGAGCTTCCGACGGCTGCCCGCACACGTCGAGTGTGATGTGTGCAGTGCACCTACTCGCCATTCTCCAAACCGCTTCACTGTGTTGTAAGGACATGGCGAGTTATCGGGATAAGCAGGGCTTTCGGTTTTCAAGCATTCAGGGTACAGAGAAAAGTCTGGGCTCACCCAAGTCTAGATGTCTTCCGAAATCTCTCTGGTATAGTGTATGGACAGAGACAGACTATGTATGGATCATGGCTCTGAGTTATGGAATGCGTAATGTTTAAAATCTAATTATTATTATTATTATTATTATAAATATATTACAGTAGGTGTATAATAACAAGTCTATTTTATTACTAGATAATTGTATCTGTAAATAAAAGATGGTCAAAGGATGGTAATGCGCAGATTTATCCCCCTTTGAACATTAACCCCCCCCAAACCAAGTATTGATATCTTGTGAATGGAACTTTTGAGTAACTATTCTATTTGATTTTTTTTGGTTTTTTTTTAGATGTATCTGTTGTCCTACCTTCATCTAATCATTTTCGGGGTGTTTCTATGGCTACCATTGAACTTGACACCATGCTTTGTAGTGTGGCTGTATGAGTGTTTGCTGCAGATGTCTGAGCCGGTGTTAATGGTCATTGAGCAGATAATAATAGTACATTTGGTCAGGAAGCTCTCCAGATGGGCTGTTGAGATGATTGAAGATGACTGCGGTTACACCACAGCATATCAGGTTAGAGGGATTCCAAAGTTGTTTCTGCCGGCTTTTGTCATGGCTATACCAAACATTCATATACACATGTATGCATGCATGATGGCATGCCTTTGTTGTGTACAGAAAGATAAAATTAAGAGTGGGAAAAAATTGAGTTCATGCTATTGGTGATTCTTTTGGTCACCTGGAGGGAGAAGGTTTTGTTGGAAACGATCATAATTAAAGCTTAATCACTTCCCACTTTTCTTCTACTAATAATAGTTGAGCTAACACATTAATTTCTGTGGTGATAAATCTTTATGAAGACTACTAGCAAGGTGTAAAACAAAGCTTACCATTTGGAAAGTCAGAGTAGCATTAGTAAGTGAAATAATAAAAAAAACTAACTCCCTTACCTGGAAGGAGGAAGGAAATTCTTGGGTGAACATTTAGAATTTGTTAGAATTTCCCATCACTGTAAATGATACAGAAAAGCAGAATATTGAAAAAAAATTTTTTTTTAGTATGAATGCAAAAGCAAAATGTGAGAGAGAGTCATTTGCTACAGAGAGTGCACATGGTTTACTTTCTTTTATATGTGGAAGAGATAGAAAGAAAAGAAGACAACCACTTGAACCGGATCAGATTGAGTTTCTTCTCAGCTTACCAGCGATTTCAGAATGACAGATGTACTTTTTCTGATTTGGTCATTGTATAGACTCTTTGTTTGTGCTCAAAGGGTCAAACTGAAATACAGTAACACTTTAATCATTTGAGCAGATAGGTGGTTATCATATACTGTCATCACTCAAAATACTACTGATAGGCATCAAACTGCAGCTAGTTTTCATGCAGGAAAGAACTAATGATAACATAAATTAAGTAGGGAAGAAAACAGATTAGGGCTTTTAAATAAACTGAAGCAGGAAAAGATTTTGTTCCCTTAAAAAACTTAAGAACAAATTCATTGTGTGAGAGAGAGAGGGAGCTCTTCTGCATTATTGCAGAATAAGTTTTAAGCAGAAATAAATGTCAGAAACAACATGAGGATTATCCTTCATGTTGCTTTTTCCCGTTTTTTCTATTAAAAGCGTTGAACCGTTGTCTGGAGGAGTAATTTTTTGAAAAGTTTTGTTTTCATGTGATTATTTGGGCACGCTAGGTTTTGAATAATTAGAAGTGATTGCATTTTGCATGAGAATGATCTAAACTATACTTCCTTAAAACGTAAATCTTTGATGCTGACTGCTGAGTTTTCATGAGTTTTACAGTCTAACACATTTTTCTCTCTTTTTTTTTTCCACTTTAGGCTGGAATTTTTGTATTCTCATTCACCTGTTATGGACTGTTTTTGCGTTTTTCCTATGCTGTCTTCTTCACTGGGTCTACTCTTGAACTTGGGTATGTATGCAAAAGAGAACTGTTGATATCTTTTCCAATTAAAAAAATTTAAAACTTTTTTTTTTTACTTATCTCAGCCTACTGGCCTGGCACTTGAAAGATCTCACGTAAGCAGAGTTTTGCATTTTTCTGCACAAAACCTAGGTTTGACCACAACTAGAATAGGTGATGATCCGCTGTGCAGTCTCCGAGGAGGACACAGAGATAGTAGGAAGGGTGGGAGATTTTTGCTTTCCTTTAATTTTCTGTCCTCCAGAAGTTCTAGATTACTTATATAGATTTAAAAGCATCAGACTTGCCAAGATTTAGTTTAGGGATGATAAAATATTTGAAATAATTGAGAGTATCAAGCATGTTGGTACCAGTGATATTTCTTTAGCTGTAATCTATTACAAATACTAGTGGGAGGAAAAAAAAAAAAACAGAGTATAAATTATTTAAAATCCACATTTGATATTAGAACATTTTGCTTTACTAGAAGAATTGTGGATTAAATTACCAAGATTTATTGGAATCTTGTAAAGAAGCTTTCTCTCTCCTTGTATGAATTAAAATTTACTATGAAATACGTATCAATTATTTTTTATTATTAATTATCACAAACAGTAAATGATATGATTATCTCACGCATTGATTTTTACAAGTAAGATGCTAAATGATCAGTTACATCTTTTTTTAAAAGTTGATTATTTTATATCTATTTTTTGTATTAGTTATTAAGGATAACTTGTTTAGAGATTAGATTTGTCTTTTTCAACTCTCTTATCTTCATTATTGAGTATTGATGGCGTCTTAATGTTTTACTTTCAACTGATAGACCATCTATTGTCTGTCTGATAAAATCTACATAGCCATTTTATAGTTAATGGGAAATAATTCTCCAAAGATTTACTGTATTTACATCAGTGCATGAACTCTGGCATCAGATTATAGTAAAGTAAACTTTAATGGAATACTAAGATTTCAAGTCGTATTTTAATTGCATAGACCCTTTCCTCAAAACCTATAAAACAAAAGGTAATAATTAATACCTGAACCTATATCAGGTAATTTAAATATTTCATCATGAAATTAGGCATTGCATCAATATTTAATTTAGTAAATAATTACTGTATATGTACATTTTTCCTTGCTGAAGGATACTTATTTTAAAAGTAAAATAAACAAATACATAGTTTCTGTTATTTTTAATATTAAAAAAAAGACGAGAAAAGTTAATAGAATGGACATGATCTTGCTGCTATTTTTTTACAGGATTATCTCCCCTAGTAGATACTACTAATAACTCCATATTTTAAAATCTACAAACGTGGCGACTTTTGTCTCCATTATTTTCCATCTGTCGCAGGATGCAAACATTAAAAAGAATTAGTAGTTTTTCTCTCATCGCATATTTATTAAGATGCTTGGTGTATTGATATCAGGGCAGTGCTGAGGTCACCTTTTTCCTAAAAAGAGAAAACAAAGCCAGCAGCAAGATGTGCTTACTTGTGCACCACTAATATTGTTGTAGTTACAATGTGTTCACTTCTTATTGCTTATTCACCTTCCTCTATGTTAAGATAACCTTGTAAATATTAAGCCAGAATAGGTCATTCCTGTATGAATGCCTTTTGTTTTACCTAAATGGAGAGAGTTAATTCTCAACTTTGTTGCACTAAGTGGAAAATGAGCAATTTAAAAGATTTTCCATGTATTGGTGGCCTTGTGTATTTTATTCTTGTATGAAAATGTATTATATTTAAAATCCTGTGATGTACTTTTTGTAATCAGTTTATTTTAATTACCCACAGAATGTTAATTTATTTATGATTGTGAATTCATGTGTTATTTACCTTTCTATATGCATGTATGGTAAGCAGTTTGTAGTGGATTTCATCTTCTTCTTTGTAGGCTCCTAGTTGCAGTGATGATTCTTAGCATAGTCAATCTCATTTTAGTTTTCTACTATGAAGAAGGTAAGTAAACACATTTAATTTACCTGCCATTCACATTATGTCACTTGTTAACAAAAGAACAAATACAGTCCAATGTTTTAATTCTGTTCAGTTGCCTAGCACCCACTGGCTTTTTGGATATTTAATATGCTGAATTAACTTATTTACTTTTTAAACAAAAAATGTTTAGTCTCAGGTCACAGTGTGTATCCATTGTTGGGCTGTACCTAAACTGAAAGGTTTACCAAATCAGATGCATTGGACTCTTCTCACACTCTCTCTCTCTCTCTACAAGTACAGAAAAACCCTTTGCCTGGGATAATCAGTTTTTTTTCATTAGGCAACATTTTTCATTAACCATTGTCCAGGCAAGATGCTTTTTTCTTTGTTTGGCAAAGACAGTTGTCTTTCATGCTTAAAATTACTGTATTTTTCAGCCTAAAAGTTGATATAGAGCATAAATCAAATTGGCTAATTTTCTTATTTTTCATTCCTTCATTCATAGGTAGGTCAATTTGGAGTATAAGATGAGGCTAGATCAACTAAGGTAATTAGCCAAACTTTCAATCAGTCAGAACAATGTGTCAAATCCCTCATTGCACTCTAATGCCTTGCATTGCTGTCTACAATATTTCCAGACCCATGAATACTAATGAACTGTTTGTGCATATCATTGAAATATTTTGTGGGATGATTTTCCAGATAAGTAGAGTGCTGAAATGTATTTTTTCATTGTGTGTCTGTAATCATGGAGAGGTACTTGAAACAGACTGCAAACATTATTCATCATTTCTAGTATCGAAAGACTAATGTCTGTTTTTAGTCACAGCATGATGTCAGCGATCGCCAAATGATCCTGCCATTCACACTGATGAATCACTTACTTTAAAAAGCTGAACGGATCAGTTTTCATCCCTCTTCAACACTTATTTGATTTTGAAATATTAAAGTGCGCACACTCAGAAATTCAATTTACAATTTCATATTTGATGGCGCATGTTGATATTCAGCTCAGTTTCAGGTTGTTCAACATTTGGGGTTCACGACTAGGTCGGCATGGAGGTCAACATCATTGTTTGTTGGGAGAAAGGTAAAGACAGCAATCATCAGTTGTGATTTGTTTGGCCTTTAGTGTCACTTGTACAGTACCAAGTCTGTGACATGCAGCATGTAGGGTTAGCACCCATTGCTCAAACCCTCCAATGTTAGTCCAACCAGCTTTGCAGCTGTGATTTGCCTCCTTGATTTTCTCCAGTCCATCATAATGTATCATTCACCTTATGCCAGTCTCTGATACATTTTTCACTGACACTATTTCCTGTGTGTGGTCATATTACCATAGCAAACTTAACAACCTAGAGCTGTCGTGTAGGACTTGTGTGACTTTGTGGGTGACATTTTGAGATGTAGCTGATTTGTTGGGGTTATTTACACACATAATTATGACTGAAAAAGATAAATGGAATGTAATTGATGAGCATGTGCTTGTTATTGATTGGATAATTTTACATGCATCAGTGAAAGTATTAATAACTAACTGCTTAAATGAGTTGCTTTTTTTTTTTTCATTAAAGTAGCTTAATGACTTTATCCATAGATAAATTAATCTGGAGTCCAGAAAAATAAAATGTATCAACTTGTATGCTGAAAAAATATGGTACTTTCAAAATTACAATTTTCTTACTGTAATTTCATCTAAAACACATTTTCAAGTGCTTGTGCATTTGTTTTACTCTTTCATGGCCAACCACAGCATCTAGAGGCCCCAAATTTTGGGTGTAGGTTCTTCAGAATCTGGGCAAGGGTTTTAGCTACCACACGTTGGTCACCAAAGGCTGCTTTTCAAAAGTCCTATAGATTTCACTTTGTTCACTGCATTCATTCAAAATGGCTGACCTAGCAGCCTTGAATTATAATGAAGCTACCCCAGGGTCCAAGGCAGGATCTAAGGATACCAGAGCCTTGTCTCAAAAACCAACAAAGGCCACCTTTCAAGGTTCAGAGTAAATTCAGCTTCACAGTACTCATTCAATTCAGAAGTGACCAAGAATTTCAATTTTTCAACAGGCGGCCTTCAAGGCCATTTTAAAGCCAGCAACAGCAGGTTTTGATATCATACATGGTATAACTTTAAAAATATAAATCTATTTAGTAGTATGCTACAGGGTTGTCGTCATCTTATAAGCTGGCCCTGTATTGGTCAGGTATTTTTTCAGATTCCTAAACAAGTCAGCTGAAACACAAACCCCTTATACAATTTTAAAAAGCCCCCTTTGAATTCAAGAGAACCCAGTTCCCTATAGAACTCAGCTTTGCTGTGACCATCAATAAAGCACAGGGCCAATCATTGAAAGTTGTTGGCCCCAATTTGGAGAGTCCAGTCTTTTCTCGAGGGCATATGTATTTCGGATGCCCAAGAGTCGGCCAAAACAAAAATCTTGTCACTTTTTGCCCCATGGAAAAACTAAAAACATCATCTAGTGTACAGAATGTTAAGAAATGCATCATTAGCATCAATTCAGTGTTCACTGATGACTGTGTGTTTAAACAAATAAAATTTCTGTTTTTAAAATTGATATAAAACCTTTTATTTCTATAAAAGTCATTTCTGTCACCTGCAGCAATGGGTGGGTACTGAAGCTGGTACGAGAATACTTTGTGATGAAAGTTTATTTCAAATTGGATTAAATTAAAGTGAGCAAAACCTTCAAATGTTTTTAAGTTTTCGTTACAACTAAAACTTTTTTTTCTTCTTATCGTTCTGTAACTTTAAATGTCTGCACTGAGTAAAAAAATGAAATAACTGATAAAACAGACTGAAACTTAGTTTTCCAAATCTTAAATTCCATTTCCGTCAAGGAGAACACCACAACAGCAGTTGTCATCTTTCTACATCGGCTTTATGTAGAAATCCATATCTATCAAAATGGATTGGTTGTGTCTTTTGATGTAAACTTGCTGAATTCTATTATTTTATTATTTTTTTTTTTAAGATGCTTCATCTCCCTAGCTTTCTGATTGCATGAGGGTCAAATGCAAATATTTGTAACTTAAAGGTAAAGATTTAGTAGCATTGGCAAGTTCTTAGTTCTTCGAGGGGATTACATAATTCTTACAGTAAATTGGCTAATATTTGTAAGTAGAATGTGTGCGATAATTTCGCTGGTGGAATTGTACAGTGGATTCCAGCACAGCTATTGTACCCACACATTTGGGTGCTGGAAAACTGCTTTATGGAGCTGGTGACTCTGTGTGACAGTGAAGAAAACCTGTCATCATTAACTAACCATAACTACTGCACTTAAGTATTATAGTGAACAACACACACATCTGAGGGAAAACTATTTTTTTTTTTTAATTTTAATTTTAAAACAAACAAACAAACAAATCATTGTAAGTGTTTAACTTTTTGATATTATTATTGAATTAATTTTTTTATGATTGGAATAATCACACCTCACCATGAAAAAAGTTAATGTATAAAGAGTAATAACATTAACTCTTCACAGGATCAAGTATTTTGTTGTTACAGAGAGAGAGAGAGAGAGAGAGCATTATTTAAACAAAAGAAATACATAAACAATAAATTAGAAACGAAACAAAACACAAAATGGTTAAACTGCATTAGTCAAGGTGTAACTATACCTAAACCAAACAAATCAGTGTTAATTTAGGTAATGCAATAATTTTAAATAAAACGTTGAATATTTTAAATACATTTTTTTGATGATTATTTTTTATTTATAAAGAAATTTGGTTTTGCAATCGCTAACATTTCTTGGTAGATCCTGTCCTCCTGACTTGGTGCCCAAGTAGGTACCTGGGTATGGTTTGGGGGGGCTTTTTGAGCATTAGTCAGGGTGCAAGCCATTCAAGAGTTACCTGTGGAACCTCCACCACATGGTACTTGGAAAACCCTGTTAGAACTTCACTTTTAGATGTTGGAGGAAGCGCCCATGACCAGCTGGTGAAGAGGAGCAAGAAGAAACCATCTTAGAGAGGTATGCCAAACTGTGGCCAGTCTCAACCGGGATTCAAACCCAGACGCTCGGCTATGGCAGTCCGATCGCCTACCCCTGGCTTTCACCAGCCTCTACTCTGTAAACTCTAGAAATCGCAGTCTCCATTCAGAAGAAAACAATTTATTCACACATTTTCCTTAATTACAAATTTTTCAATGCATTTGTTTACTTGCTGAACCCTGAATTTTACACAAATACACAGATCCAAAAAGTCAAGAACCGAGTGTTTTCCTTAGAACCATCCGATTATAATCGGTGCTGGGTTTTTTTTCTCACTTTCTCTTTAGGCGCTGCTATAATTAGTGATGCATCATTTGTCAGTTTCTGGAGCGTGTTGTTGCTTGTGGTGAAACTGAAACAACCTGCGATGCTTCAGTCACACGAGAGTCCAAGGTAGGTAGAGTTGTCTCCCTTCAACTATGAGTCCTCATTGATCGCCAACTGATACATGCTTATTATAATCAAAAATTATTGAACTTCACAGGCTTTTTTAAAATTCAATGTAAACATTTTAATTTTAATAGTTCATTATATTTTATTTTATTATTTTAATATTAATATTTCTGATTTTAAAAAAAAAAAAGTGTTTTACCCATTGTGTACTTTTTAAAATTGTTCCTCTGAACATTTTCTGTAAAAAGACATCTTTGCTAATCAAGATTTTGTGCCTGGATGACCACAAAGTCTGAGATGGGTTTAATTAGTAAGTTCTACAAGAGAACTAAAACTTTTGCTGCTTTATAAACAATTGTAAGATTTAACTTCCCTCTTGGCTTCACCTCTCACTTTTATCAAGTTGCTTCCAACTTCCTAACTAACCTTTTTTTCTTAAGATGTGCTGTTAACTACCTCTCACTGGTTTTCCAAACACCTGTTAATAGGTATAGCTTGTAGATGCTAACTTGAAATGACGAAATGCATTTTAAAAATGTATATTTTAATAGATGCAGTCAGTCAGAGGAGAAGGAAGTTTCTAAAAGTTAGTTCCTGTTGACCAGTTTGATATTATTTTCTGTTTCTGCTTTGACTGCTTCACCTGGAAAAGTTTTTCAGGAAGGTGATCTACAATCAAATCATAAAAACAAACATCTACATACATCTAGTTGTGGACATTTGAACTACGAGAACAACAAAAGTATAAAAAAAAAAACAATACTTTTGTTTCATGTAGTTTTGATTTCTTGAATTAAAAATTTTTATATACTTTACCTTGATAATTAAAGAGGTCAAGATTTGAATTTATAACATTAAATACTGGACAAAATTCAAGTTGCAATTAAATTTTTTACTCTTTCTTGGGATGTAAAAGCTACCAAGCAAAAACTAAATTTCATTATTTATAGAATTTTTTTTTGCATTTATTGTTAGATCTTAGACTGGAAATGTTTGATAAGTCTTAAATACAATGGACATTGTCTGAAAAAGATCAGGATTTACTTAATAAATTACTCGGATGCAGGTTAAAATCCATATTATCTGCGAATCAATTGTTGCAGATGAGAAACCTACTTGAAAATGGTTGTTCAGAGTGCCTTGCTGCCAGAGAAATTAATCATTTCTTTGCCACAGTTCACCAGAAAGATGCTCTGAAGATCATTCTTATCCAAGCTGCCGAATTCATTGTCAGCAACAGCAAAGCATCTGAATGTGACTAAAGACATGGCAAAACATCTACTTATAGTCACTACCAAACTAATGTCATTATTAAAAATTATACACTTTATGAAGAGTTTTGTGGGTGGAATTATTTGACCGGCACTTTCTTTCCTTTCCTTATGTACTGTGTAAAATTCCTATAAAGTTGCATTTGCATAGCATGAAAGATTTATAGGCACACCAATAACCAAGTTACATTTTTGGATAGATACCTGAGTATTTTCAAAGGATGGAGACATTATATTTGTAGTTCTGACATTGATGAGTTTTCTCCGGCAAAATTAAATTTGTTTGTCACATAAAGAAGCACTAACATTGATTGCATTGTTTCTTGTGATGGCAGACAGTGCCAAAAACCATTTTACTATTTGTTTGGTACGCACTGTAAGTAACACAAGCTGTCTGGGTCGAGGTGCATGGCACCTGAGTGCAACCAAACCGAATACTGCTGACTTCAGCTGAGTATGGCTTTAGATGGACTGTCTGTTTGATAAAACTACTGTTTAACTAAAACATGCTTGTGGAAAATTAACCCTTTCAGGAGCATGCTCATGTATTTACTTGGAGTGGGGTATTGATCCTGACAGAGTAATTCTTTAATTGTGTGTTCCCAAGGTTTTCCTAACTGTAGGAGGTCTGTCTGATGGCAACTCCTGAAACCCTGGGAACTTATCTGTGTGTATCATTTTAAGGCTACAAATTGATGATATATTTGGAGGTAAGACGAATATTTGTATGTGAGTTTTGAATATGTTTTGTTTTATGTCGAAAAAAAAACAAAACAAACAAAAACAGCAGGTTTACTGTTGGCATTTGAAACATCTGAACTTTAGCTAAATACAAGCAGTTACCAAATAAACCTAATCATTAACACAGTAAGCTTTTAATCCGACAGATTTTAGTGGGGAAAATTTTTCTTAATCTAGATAAATGTATATTTTTAAAATTACGTTATTGTTAGTGGAGTTGAGTAACTGTGAAGATGGATAATATCATAACTCATACAGAATTTCCGGGATAATAAAATACAAGAAACAGGGAGGTTGTTATAAACAAAAGGTTTTCTAGAAGTCTTGTGCGGCAGTTTAACTATGGTAGTGCTAATGTTGCTGTAGTTCTGGATCTAGATGGCCAAAGCTCTTGATAACTGTAACTATCTTTCGTGTGACTGTGACTGTGCCAGACCAGTTATAATTTCTGAATTTAAAAATCTTTTTACACATTTTAAAGAATCTCCAATACACCCTCTCAGTAACCCAATTTCTTACATATAGATGCGTAGTTGCCTTTGTTGTTCATTTGATCTTTCCTAGTGTTTTATGGGTTTTAATAGTGACTGATGGGTGAACTGCGTGAAGAGTAAAGAAAAAGAAAAAAACAACCCCAAAAAACCAGATTTTAGTGATAAGCCTCACTGAGAAGCTGCAGCAGACCTGAGCACACAGACTTATCTGCAGTAATGGATGCATTATGTTGTGCGTGTTGAGAGAATGTTTGTGTGTCAGATCTCTTGCTATAGAGAGAGTCGTCATGAATCTAGGCTGACTAAGGTTTTTTGTTTTTTGGTGAGTACTGTGAATGTTGACTTGAATAACTCAAAGTAGTCAAATAAAGGCCATCTGCACTGATCTCCAGGGATATAAGGATGTGGTTATTGCACCTGCAGGGCAGGAGATAAGACAAGGGCCAACCACTATGATCCAGAAACTGAATGGCAGTCAATGGAACAGCATCATGAAAATTTTCCTTGGAAAGAAATTTAAGCCTCAACCATCTGCTGGTGAAGTCATGCCTGGGGATGCAACATTAAACTCTGAATGGTATATCAAAATGCTACAGAAGCTGAAAGCTTGCATGAAGAGAACCTGACCCAAGCTGAACTTGGCAGACGTGATGCTGTATTTTGACAATATTAGAATACATACTAGCTTGAGACATTTGCTTCATTCAGATAAAATATGCTTTCCCCATCCTAATTATATCCCATAGCTGACACACTCATACTTCTATCTGTTTGGTTATCTGAAGGATGGATTACATGAACATTTTAAAGGTGACAATGCCATAAAGAATGCGGTTGCAAAAACAAGTTTGATACTGATAGTTGTTTACTGTGATCTCATACAAATCCTTGATAAATATTGACTTAAATATGTTCAAAGAGATGGAGATTGTTGGGAAAAAAAAGTTCACAGTGTGAGTGTGTGTTGCCATTGTACAAAAGTGCTAAGAATTTTTCAACTGGTTATTTGAATAACTTCATGTTTCTTAATTTTTATTGGTAAACAAGACAATTTCCAGAATTTTTGGGGAATGCCCACTTAGTTTAACCAGTCAGAGCAGTTCAGATTGTAGTGTTTTGTTGTGGAAGATAGGTTTTGATTGATCGCCATTGTTATACTTTAAATCTGCTTTATTTGTTCTGTGGATAAAGATAAGATAAATATAGAGTTTCAAAGATATTTGTTCGAAGAATAGTGAGAAGAGAATAAAAGCTTTGGACTAGAAGAGAAAAGAATTGGAAATGGGACAGTTAACCATAATGTATGAATTCAAGACTTTATCTTAATATTTCAAGTAGTCTAGCATTTTCAACATTACATTGAAAATTAAAAGAAGTTTTAACTAAATTATTAAATATGAAATGAGACTAATTTGCACTTTATAAATGGTTTTAAGAAGTTTCTGACTATCCCATAATGCTCTGCTCTTCATTCTAGATGGATGCAAAAAGAAAAGAATACTATTTGTACATTTACACTGTGTATGTTTTTTTTTTTTGTTTTTTTGTGTGTGTGAATGTGAACCAACAGATCTTGAAGAAAACTGGTTGCAAACATTTAAACTCTTGAAATTTTTTTATGTTGTGCTTTGGTGGAAGGGGAATAATAAATGAATACTGGAGTAGAAAATGGATGCCTTGAATTATCTAGTTCTGCTTGCTGTTAGCAAAGAGAGAGAATTTTCTGATGGTAGCAGCTGCTGCTTTCTAATATCTTCCCTTCACAGCAACATCTGGTGTTGCAGAGAAGTTCTCCATGATACTGTTTGACTGTCATATAATGAAAATGGATTTTTATGGTGAAAATTCTAAAGAAAAAATACAGTAATAAAATCTGCATTGATACTTGCATATCAATCATTGAAGATGGTGGCTATGCAGTACATTGTAGGAGAAATGCTGACCCTTCTATAAACTTATGTGAAAAATTAGGTTGAGACATAGAAATAAAGAAATTTTGGGGTTTTTGGTTGGATTTGATATTTCAGATCACATTGTAACCAGATGGTTTGAGGAGAAGCATAGTGCAGTGATCTGCATATCATTTTTTTTATAGAAATAGATAAAACAAGAAAAAAATCTAATATTCCAATTAGATTAGACAATGTAAGTATAATACTCTGGCAACAAATTGCCTCCAAATGATATTATTGCTAATTCTGCGTTTTAAGATATTTTTCGTTAAAATGGATTCTTTGTTTTCAGTTAACTTCCTTCGTTGCTGCACCATAATTCACATGTGTGACCTTCAGCTTTAGAGAAACACAATCCATTGCTAATAAGAGAAGATTAACACTTTTTTCTAGGTAAAAATGGAATATGGATGCAATTATGTAAAGTAATTCACTGACATTGAAAGCTCTTGAAAAATATTAATTTCTTGTTAGCTCCAATGTTGCCTTTGCCTAAATGTAAAAAAACAAAATTATGAATGGGTGGTGAAGGAGTAAAAGGGAGCTGTTTATGATTATCTACTATTTAGAAGCATTGATTATCTTATGTAGAGAAATCTATTTTTAGTATGAGGAGTTTTGAGAAGTTTAAACCTCTTGGTAGAGTGGAACTGTTAAGAGAGAGTTTTCAGATGTCTATGAGTTCACCCTAGGGATACAGATTTTAAATGCTCTGAGTATAATTGAGTTTTACAATTTTTGTTTTCATTTAATTTTGCAATAACCATCATGGTTTTTTTTTTTGGAATTATCAGTATTTCAATGCATGTTGGTGTAAATACAGTACATTGTTTTAAATGATTATGATTATTATCATTATGATGATTAAAAAGTACAGTAGTGTTGTTTTCTAAGAAACTGACCGTGCTGAAAATCTGTTTGATTTCGGATAGATTTGCCACGTTGAAACGAAGTAGAATACTGACAGATGCTGATTCTATTATGCCCTCGAGAATATGTAATCACAGAACGTTTCTGCCATGAATTCTAGCTTTTTTTAACTGATGAGTCTTCATCAATCTTCTCCATGATTGCACAACATGAAAGGTGGGTGTTGGAAAGGCACAGATTAAACATTTTCAGCCAATTGGTTATCAGGGAGTAGTAGACAAGCCTGGTATTATCGCCTTTCTTTGGTCAAATCAGCTGGAAAATAGCTTCCCATACCCGACTTGTATGTCTACCTATAATTCAGTTTGATGTACAGTGTTGATTGGGAATTTGAGTATTATTCATTCTCCATAACACTGGAACATTTGACTAACGTTCTGGGGTTTGCCATTGGGGTGAGGCTAATTATTCCTAGCACTCATTGAGACTACGTTAGGGAAAACACCGGCTTTGCAAGAGTGAGAATTTCAAAAGTATTTTCCATCCTACTGCATTGATATAAATTTATAAGGATTTAGATGTTCACAGACATTGAATCTATGAATGGTGTGATCTGCTTGTTGGTTTATTACAGTGCCCCTCCCCCCCCCACACACACACCACAGCTGTTGGCTTTAAATGGCATGATTAGCATGTCTTTGTGTTTGCTGTGTTACTGCACTTGTTTTTAATCAGTATCGGAACTTTAGACTGCTAACAAATCACACGGATGAGAACCTTGGGGGTTGTACCCAAGTTTGCACAAAGAGAAGCACTTTGTAGTCTGATGTTTAGATAGCAGCTGTAGTGGAAATTTTACCACAAATCTATAAATAATGTGGAGTGTTTACTTAAAGTTGAGCATGTGGTCAATTTACTATCCCTAAATCATCAAATCAGCTCGATTTCTGAAGGTGCTATTTTTATACTGTTCATTGATGGTTTTCAAATGCAAGCAGGATTACTTATTTATGCGGTAGAATTATTTTTTTGTGAGCATTTAAAAAGAAATTTCATTTTGTAATAAAAACTTTGAGTGGAAGACACCCCTTTTTTATTACATTTTTCAACATGGCCATTCTATTATTGTAAGTAGAATGTTGTAATTTTGAGCTGAGTTTACCTACTTTCATTTCTATTTTATTGTTATTCACTAAAAATAAAAAAAAACAAGAAAATATAATTATTCTTTTTTATTAATAGGTTATTTTTGCTTACATGGCTTGGATTTCATCTGAATCTTGAGGATCGCTACATTGTTTATTAGAACTATTAAAGCATAAGGAAAACTGCTGTGCCATCAATGAGACAACTTACATTTACTCTTGGCCAGAATAGTAATTGGTGGGAGGCCAGGTCCATCCTTCCCAAGGTTAAAGAATTCTTGAGTGCTGTTAGCATGGTGAATGAACATATTGAAAGTTCTGCTAGAAATTTTAGATGTGGAAGAAAACAATTGTGGCTGGCTGGTGAAGAAGAGTCAGAAGAAACTCCAACCAGGTGTTGGTTCTGACCTGGCCTCTCAATCTTAGCAGTTCGGTAGTCAGTGGTAGTGGATTACTGTGCCAGCAGTCAAACTGGATGTTTCTGCAGCCTGACACAACTTACGGTAATAATCTACGGCAAGGTTGCCTAATTTTTTGGCATGGAATTTTGTATTAGTGCAGTGGCTCTGTCATTTCAGCGGAGCAGATAAAAAGGAAATTAAAATAGTGCTCCAAAAACAGATGAATTGTCGGCAGATAAGGGAAAAATGGTTAGCTGAATTTCAGATCCCAATCCTTGTTGTTTTTTATTGTTTAATGTAATTTTTAGCAGTATATATATATATATATAACAAACTTAAAGGAAGGAAAGGTTTTATACGGTAAGGAGATGGGGCATCATAAATCCTAGATTGGTGCTATATCTGGAATTTTTTCTTCTGGTATTATAGTGATGCAGATGGATACACTGTCAGTTCTGCTGAGTCTCATACCAAACAAATATGTTGTATGGAGGTATGTTTATAAACTCTCTAAACACCCTACACAGCCACGGTCTCTCTCTCTCTCTTTTTTTTTTTCAGTCAGTAACATTTGTACATTTCAGAAATCAACATCTAGGAGTTTCACTTCAGTACAAATTACCACTTTCTCATCCTAGTATTCAGCAAGTTCTCTTAATTTGTGATTCTTAAAAAAAATTTGAGGTCATGAAACTTATGTTATGAATGCAATCATCTTTGTTTAACTTTTGAATAAATCCAAGAGTAGATAATTCAAATTTTTGTAATCTTTGCAAAGCATGTTGCCACTGTCTGGCCAAATAAGGAAAGCTTATTAATTGGTGGGATCACTTTTGGCCTGAATGGTGAACACTTTATGTTGGGCATGGATCCAGAAGATGCTGAACATGCTATTATTTGTAAACGTTTGTCCATGAGCAGTGGATGCAGGTGGTCCAGAGAAGAAAGTAGCTAAAGACAGGCTTTGATGCATCATTCCAAGATATTCCACAGATGCTTGAAAAAAGGATCAGAGTGGCCTAGAAATGAATGAAGTCATACTGATGTTCTGTAAACTATTCTTGCCCAATATGGGTTTGATGAATGATGGAATTATCTTCTTGAAATATCTCATTCCTATCAGGATGTAGATTTAGCATTGCAAAAGGTACTTGATGGATACAATGCCTAGGCGTTCTCAGGATGTCACCATGTCCTGTAACAGGATAACCATGGCCAAGCATCGATTGGTTTGGTACCATCTCTAGCAGCATGGAGTGTTGGTATTATGCATTTAAGGTTTGGCTGTCTCAGATCTTTTCTACAATAAGTTGATTTATCAGACCATAAAATGTTTTCCCATTGGTTGATTTTCCAGTCATGTTTCTTCAGGATATATTGCAAGTGCACATGTTTTTCATACTGAGGTGGAATTTGCATACTGGAGACCTGCTACAATAGCCCATAATAGGTAGCTAACTACCAGCACATTTGAGTGGAAACAGGTATGTCTTGCCTTGTCTTTTGAAGATTGCAACTCACTGCACATATTCATCGGTGCAATCTGTCATCTGCTTGCAACTAGATTCATTCTTTCTGGAGGTAGTCTTTTTTATAAATTTTGCCATTGCAGAAATAGCTGGTAGACTGTCCTGATGAGCAAGTTGGTCATTGCATCTACTGTGTTAATGCAGAAACCAGTTGTGTGGCCACTCACTATGCTGCTTATAAAATCAGTAATAACCTTTTACTTGGATTCTTACATAACAATTCTCACATATGAGTACAATGTACTAGAGGAACACAATATAGTGCATAAACACTTAAATTTATATATATTACAAATCAGTATATTTTGTATTTTTATTGCCAAAAAAATCAAGGAAATGTATATACATAATACTAATTCTATTGAAAACAGCCCACAAATTATGCAGAAATGCGTAGCATGGTGGTTTGAGATGCATCCAAATTAGGTGCGCCATATCCGTGGGCGTGTATTTGGATCAGCACTAATACATTCTGTTATTAATGCTATATATTTCCATTTATTTTTGATTAAACAGGGGATATAAAGCATTACTCACCTCACATTTTTTCTCATCTGGAAAATAAAAGAATCCTTTTTAGATTCAGTTGAATAAGCAGATTCTTATAAGGATTAAGATGGGAATTTTACTGGCGTCTGGGAGCTAGCAACGTTTTTTAACATAGGACTGGAACGTCAATTCTTTTCGTTTTCTTTTACCTATAAGTCTAGTCTAAAACGTGAAGATACTGAGCAATTGTAAATTTTTCATCTTTGTTTAATAGAAAGAGGGAAATGGAAGATCAACATTTGTAGTGTGCATAATGTCTTTGTCAAGATTAATGATACTTTAATTTTCTGTGGCTACTACTGTGAATTTCATTAATACTGCCCACATTCAAGAGAAAGTTGATTGATTGTAAGTCTTTACTTATGTAATCCTGAGGAAATGAACTATTTTCTGAAAGAAATTACATGAATACACTTTCATAATTAACTCTAATTTTTATATATTTGGTTTTTTGCTATGAAGTTTGAGAATCTTATACTCTAGCATGCATCATGTAGTTTCAAAAAAGAATTAGATACTTGTTTGGTTTCCATTTTCTTGTTGTTGGTCTTTAGATTGTCTCCCTTTTTAATAAATTCAAAATTTCTTTAAAAGCTTTTTATCCTGCCAATTTACTAACTTCATATTCAGATTCCTCTTTTAATTCAAGGTTTGAAAATTTCATCTTTTCCCTAAAATTCTGAAATTGTAGTTGTCCATCTCATCTTTGTTGTTTTTTTTTTCTTTTTTTAAATGACAATGTGAGTGCATTTTGTTTACTTTACTTTTTAAAAATTTAAATCTGTCATTGGTCAGGGAGAACATTGGGTGGAATGGCTGCTTTCCATGGTGGTGGCGTAGGTTCAGTTCTGGCGTGCACTTCTCAGCCGACTCAGCCTGTACAAGTGAGCATTAGTTGTATGCTAAGAATTCACAGCAACAGAAGAAAATAAGAACTGGCTGCCCCATCTCAATACACGCTGGTGCAGAATAAAACTTTCTCATTAATCGCTTTACCTATCTTTTTTCTAAGAAACATAACATTGCAGGTATGGTATGTGTGAGTGATTGTACTAAATGCTTTATTGTATGTAGTCAGCATAAATGATATACCAAAAGTTGGAAAATAATATACACAAACTTAAAGTGACACACTATCTTTTTTATAGAATGGTTCTTATTTTCGGATTGTACTAAAATCCTTTCTTTCTTGAAAATGCAAGTTTCTTTGAATGTTTGTTATCTTTTAGGAAACATCTGAACTTCCTTTTTGAAAGAAAAGAAATAGTTTGTTGATTAAAAAATTCTCTAAGTTTGTATTAAAAAAAATAATAGTGTAGTTTGTATTTTGAGCCGTACAATATAGTTTTTTTTTTTTTATCTTTTTTTTGGTGTGTGTGTGAGTGGTGCTTGTGAAAGTTCTTGTATGCGTGTGTATCTCCGAGGAGAAGGGAGTAGAGGGTGGTGGCCGAAGCCGGTTTGAGGTGCCGAAACACCTTGTGTATCTGGCCGCTGAGGCAGCCAGCCCCATGTTAGAATGACCGCTTCCCCAGCCAAAAACCAATCTTGGGAAAACAGGCCTCAGCACGTCAAGTCCAAAAACCGGTCTCGACACACCTAACCTTCCCAGCCAGATAGGCAGGCCAAAGGCAAAAAGTGCCCCTCGCCTCCACTCTTTTCAGGCAGAGGACTTTCCGTCTACAAAAGCCACTAAGCAGAATGTTTGCCGCCTCACCCCCATAAGGTTGACCCCAGATGACCTTGCCCAAAGGGTGTGGTCCTTGGTCTCTACCCCAAGTGGTAGGTTGAGAGCACGATCCACCGTAGCCTCGCCTTGATCAATGAAACAGTTAAAAAAAAAAAAAAACTTAAAATTATTATAGCAAACTTACAAAGTGCATGTGTTTTGCTCTTTTTAAATGATGACAGAAAACCTGGAACTTCAAATTCTAAAAGTGATATTATTAAATTTTTTAACTTTGTAAATTTGGAAGGGATTTTAAAAATCTTTAATTGATTTCATTTTCTTCCCAATTTTGTGATTGGAGTTCTGCCATTAAATTAATTTTAACCACATGGAGAAATCCTGTATCATCGTGGTAAAATATTGCATAGTTTTATTATAATTATTGTTATATACTGCATATGTGATGAGGTGGTCACAGAATCCAGGTCCAGATAAGCTGGATGCCAACAAAAAATCCATATCTTGGACAGATAAGTCTGTTCCTGAAATCCCAAAGTAACCTTTTCTGATCAGAGTTAGGAAATCAGATAACCCAGAAGAAACCTATACATGAATGTATTAGTTGAGTATGTGCTCAATAGTTCGATAGATACCAGTTGTGGCCTACCTTCGGGAATAATTTTATCTTAATGCATTATCTAATTATTAGATATTTAGCTGTAATAATGTATAATTATTATTATGATTTTTTCTAATTTTAGAAATTTGATAAATGAAAAATTAATAAATTCATCCAAATGATTTCAATCAAATGTGATTTTAACTTATTTAGATTAAAAAATTTTTTTTGTTTTTTTCTTTTTGAGTTTTTTGATTAAACATTATGTAGTTAAGGAAAAATCTGTGCCTTTTATGTTAAAGTTGCTTTGCGTAAATTTATTTGTGACCACCAGAATGACTTTAATGACTGATGATGCCATTCTAATTTTGGTTAGCATTGAATACAAGTTTTAAATAGGAATTTTGGGAATTTCTTAAAAAAGAAAAGCATAAGTTTAGTTGCCTAATGGGAAATATTGGTTCCTCCCATGCAATGCATCCCTGCATCTGAAAATGCAAAGTTCTAGTATACCCTTTAGTTTGGGGCCTCCCATGCTGAGAAGTGCTTGTGAATCCATAGTCACTTAATCAAAATAGGGGTAATTGGGGATGCGTATAACGACCACAACAATAGACTTGTGTGTAATTGGTAACTCATTGTTCCAAAACATTCGACTATCCAAGGCTATCTGAACCACCTAACCTGGCCTGTCTAGTCTACTTGCATTGTCAAGCTTCACAAAAGATGCATTCAAATTTGAAGTGGATGTCTATCAATAAGTGATAAAAACTTACTCTCCTTTTATTCCTGACAATAAATCATGAAATTCCATTTTTTTTGTATAATTTTGGAGGTAAAATTTGACCCCCACTCTTGAACTAGAAAGAAAAATTCAGAATTAGTATTATTATTATTTTTTAAATGCATTGTCGGAGTTCAAACTGAGTGGGTATAGAATAATCATAACAGTGAGAGAGAGAAAAGGTCTTGTTAAGAAGTTATTTTCACATGAATCAGTTAGTTTATATTTGACAGCAAAACATTTATGTCCTTGTATCCTTCATATGCAATCACAAATGGATATTGCAGTATTTTTCTGTATAGTGATTTTTTTGTGTGAAAGTTAAATGCTAATTATTGCATCTATTATATAAAAATTTTTAACTTTTTCTATTAACAACTTTTGAGCTTTGCTTATGTACTCTTACTTCAAATTAGCATTATTTGCCTCTCATGTCTTCTATTGATGTTAAATAGAAAGTTATGATTTGCTTGTGAAATAGATAAAAGAATCTTCTGAGCATTATTACTTCTTAGTAAATACAGAAACTGGAGCAGTTTATAAGAAATCAAAGGTAACCATACATTTTCAGATTGTCTCATTTACTAAGGAAAAAAGACAACTCTCATCTCAAATTTGGGGCAGTGAAGCCCCCAGTTCACAATCATGATCCAAGATTGACTAAGTAGAAAGGGTACTCACATGGTGGCCTACCCTAATTCTGTGATATTTTCAGTAAGTAAGCATTGCCATAATGGTATCTGGGCAGGTTTCGTTGTTCCTGGTATTTTCTGCCACCTAATAGCCCATTCATGAGTAACTAGGATTCTTGGAAAGGTAACATCAAAGTCATGCAGCCTTGACATTTGGGCACATTGCAATTCTTTATTTATTAAAATTCTTTAGATTTTAGAGAGAAATGGATCTCTTGTAATATAGTAAAAACATTGAAGGAGCGAACTTGTTTGTGAATATACTGCATTCTCCAGCTCATTGATTCCAGTAATTATACCGTGGTTGTTTGCCATAAAAGGGGAATAACTCATAAAGTTGGTCAGTAAGGTGTCCATCAGCTGCTTGTTAAATTTGCAAACTTTCAGTGCCATTGATTTTTGATGTTATAAATAATACAATGAGAAAGAGCAGTGTTGAATTGTTTTGGATGATATTACAGACTTGAGGACACTAAGTGTAGGTTGAAAAAAAACACTAACTTTGAAATAGTTTAGATTTTACTAAAACCTAAAGGATTGTATGATGGGTCAGTGGTACTATTGTACTGCTACTGTTCACCAGGCAGCTGTGTGAGTTTCTTCCAGACACTTTGGCTCTCTCTCATCTAAAAATCGAGAATTCTGGTAAGACCTTTCTTGCTTGAATCAGAAGTGCCGTGCTGCTCATGGTGCTGGATTGGCAATGCTGTGTAGTGGACGACAGTGGCACTACAATCCAATCCCTTATCCCTTGTCAACAATCGTACAATATAAAAACCGAATCCTAATTGAGACTACATCATTTGCCTGTTAATGAATAGCAAATCTACTCCATAAACTCAGATTTTTAAGAAACTAACTAATTTTGAGAGAATTTAGGAAATAAACTTTTTGATACTTTTCAAATGTGTTTGGATGGTGTTATAGCTCTTTTTTCAAGAAGACCATAAACAACTTTGTTTGGGTCATAGTTGTGTGAGATGGTGTACAGCATTCATATGGGTTCTGACATCACTATTTTATTTATTTTTTTTTTTTTTTACTTTACAAGAGATCAGATATAAACTGATGTTTTCTAAAGTGTCAGTCTTTAATAATCTGATAAATAATTTTAGCATTGAAACTAAGTAATAAACAATAGGGATACAAATTATAACTATGGATTTCAGTGATCCTTTGATGTTAACTGTCATTTTTTACTTTAAAAAAAAAAATGTATCTGCCTTGTCAACTTGCAAATTTATCAAATTATCTTCCCAATGTATTGGCCATGTTTCTTGTTGTCATCTTGTAATCTGTTATACCCATTTGTTGATGAATGCAGGGATCTGGAACATTGGCAGACACAGAAGACTGGGTGTGAGACACCAGAAACTATTGGTACAGATATGTGAAGCGTAATAATGGAAATATTGATTTTTGTTCTAGATTTATGTTTAATGAAGCAAGTATTTTTCAGGAGAGAGATAACAGTATAATTAATGTCCATCATTGAACTGGGGAATTTTTTTTTTTTTTTTGTAACTCTTATGTAGCTGACTTTCTTAAGTGGGCAACAAAAAAAAAAAACAATGTCTAGGTCCCTCTCATTTTTTTGTAGGCAAAAATAGGGCTATTGCTCAGGTGTAAAACTACATTAACTCTAGTCCTGCTGGTGTTGACTTAATGATTCTCAGCAGCAATTGTTTAGTGTGCTGGTCGTGGATGAAGTGATCCCCCAAAGAGCATTATACACAGTGCTGGTCATCAATATATCAACTTTGGATAGTATCATTACAAATGGTGGTTTTAACCAATGAAAAAATAGGAAATCTATGATGCCCGTGAGTGCTGTGATTTCAGAGGTACTTTTCATTTTCATTGCACTGCAGTCAGGGCTAGGGTTAAAGTTTTGTAGAAATACTCAATATGACATTTTTAAAACTATTTCTTTTATTATATTATATGCTGGGATTGCTAAACTACCATTTTGTTGTTGTTTGGCTTTGAGATAGCTCTTCTGGCCAGGTTTTCTGATATTTGGTTAATAAACTGGTTAACACTGTGTGTGTGTGTCTCTCTCTCTCTCTGTGTGTGTGTGTATGCGCTCCATCTGGTACAGAAACAGCTAGGAAATACAAGGCATTGCCAATTGGGTAATTTACAGTGCACTCAAGAAGTGCCTATTAAAAACCTGTTTGCTCTTAGGTGGGTTACTGAGCAAATTTTGTCAAGCAATTAAAGAAATTATGGATATCAGGGGATTTGCAGTCATATTTATTTCCAATAACAACCGTCTGCTTGCTCTATTTTCCGGTTACCAGAGTCTGCATCTGCGTGGATGTGCTGATGAAAGGTCATTTTATTATTTGCTTCAATGAGCTGATGGTTTTTGCTGATTTAGTTGGCTACCTCAAGATATTCTCTCTAAAATATCCTGTAGATGGCTGAATTTTTTTTACATTGGTCAAATATAAAGGCCAGGTTTGCTGAAGGACAGTGGAATCTTTATTGTAAATCAGATTTGCCTGAACTAGCAAACTCTTCATCTGTTCTGAAAAATGTCAAGTTTACTTAATTTGGATTTGTTAACATTTTTCTGTTCATGTCAAATATTTGAAGGCAGTTTTCATTAAAAGTTATAAGGGAATATTTTATTTCAAGTTTTCAGGTCAAGTGAAAGATCAGATAAAGCTTGCAAATCAGATGTATAATGCTATTTTGTTTTAAGCTCACTGTAGCTTTTGAACATTAAAGAATTGGCAGGATTTTTATTCAGTTTTATATATTATTTATTTTAAAAAATTTTTGTTGAGGTTTTCACTGTTTGTGCTTTTTGATCAGACTTAATCTTTGTTGGACCTGTATGAAGTAAATGAGGGTTATTCTGCCAGAGAATGTGCATGGAGTATCAACAGCAATACAAGTGGCTTTGATGGTCAGCAGCAAGAATGATGCGCTCACATGTATGACGAAGAAACAAATTTGAAAGAACAGGAGAAAACATCGTTTTAATGGAATTTTCCTTCTGACTAACATTTATTTTTCACTTGCACCAAATTCACCTATTGGAGCATGATAGTATATTTACAAATACTCCCATGATGGGAAACCCAGGCCGAAGGAGGTATCATTTGTTTGTCGGTGTTAACAAACCCACTGAAGACACTGGAAATGCAGACTTCTCTTAACTTAAATGCAATTCTATATAGAAAATCTGTTCAAATTAGGAATTATTTTTGTTGTTTATTATCTTGCTTTGAGAGTACAAAATGTGGGGTAAAACTTCACATTGCATTACTTTTGAGAAAGTTAATTTAGACAATATTTGGATCATGATAGAAAAACTATTCAGCACTGAATGGTTTTTACGGTTTTTCTATTGGCTGAAAATAGTGAAGACTCTCTTGGAACCAACATACAATGAGGATTATAAGAAAAACTGGGACTGGCAAAATATTAGTAGGAATATGGTTATCAGACCAGCAGAATGAGAGTTAAATAGCCAGCTCTTTATCTAGTTTTAAGAATTAGTAGATAAATAATTTTTTTTTTCTCTTTGACAGTACTTTAGCATCAGACAATAAGATTGTTAAATACATATATGTTTTTGTCATGTCCCTTAACCTGAACATTAGCTGGAGACTGGTTGGAGAAGGGTGGAGAATGTAACACTGGACACCATGGGCATGCCCAAGGTACTCTGACTTTGTCTGACCTAATGAATGTCTCTACTATAACTCATCATTTTCTAGATGTGGGTGGAAGCTGGAGTATTCATATGAAATCTACATGGCCAGCTGGTGAAGAAGAATAAGAAGAAACCTCGCTATGGAGTTAGCTATACCAAACTAAGCCAGTCCCAACTAGGATTTGAACTCAGGGCTTTAACTTTGGTAACCCAGTAGTCTATCGCTGGATCATCCACACCTTTTCTCAAATGGTTATTTAAAATGTTGTTGTTTATTTATTAACTTTCTGATACACTGCTTTAGTAGAATATTTTCTATAATAATGGCCTATAATTGGCCATGTTGAATTATGCCCTGTGATGACTGATAATTGGCAGCAACATTCTGGCAACTGATGAATAAATGTGCAGTCAATTAGTCAAGTCTGAAATTAATATCTTTTGTTGTACAGGTGTTCCGGTATTGTGATAGGTTAAAATAAATGATATGACTATGCCTGATTGATGAGTGTCCTGTAAATTTATTTAGTTCCCAACAATTGGTTGTAAGAGTAACTGATAATAGTGGAAAGGAATAAATCCATCCACCCTCAGATAAAAAGGACTAATCAAAGTTATTTCTTTAAAAAAATTAAATAAATGCTTTTGAAAAAATTCAAATGTTGAAGGATTTCATCTTTTTTTGGGGAGTGTGATGCAATTTCACCCCACCAAAATTATTTTTGAGATTGTGTGATTACCTCCCTTGTCACAAATATGAAATTTAAAGCCCTCTTATGAGATAAAACATGTAGCTATTTTCTGTTGGGTATGTCAATTTAAAATGGTTTTAATTTAAATATTTTTCATTACAGTTTTGTACTTACCACCTGCTGATAAATGCTATTGGGAAATGTATGGGATGGAATAACTTTCCTTCAAACCCTAAACAAATGAGAAGAAACACACTTAAGTCACTCCACAAATAACTAAATATGAATGATTCAGCATTTGTATTTTTTTTTCAGGGGAAGTAGTTTTTTTATAAACGTCTGATTATCTTAATGGTCTTTTGTTGGTAATAACTTGCTTGTTTTTGCATTTGAGCTAATATCCAGACTACTAGCATTTAAGTCCTTGGACTCCTATATCATCAGGTGTTGTAAACCTCACTTTTAATAGACAGTTGGTATAGCAGACTCTGTTATTAGAAATGGGGACACACTGTTTACTGTTGATCTGGCCACAGAGATATGTCCAGTACACCACACCTAACAGTAAAATCTGATTAGTCTGATACAGGTGGCTTTTACTGGGAATGTTCAGATAAAACCAGGCCAGATATCATTACTGCAATGCTATTTATCCAACCACGTTACATTTGAACATTCCTGGTAGTCTCCATTTTAAAACGTGTAGCTTATCATCATTAAATTTCAGTTTGTTTAGATTTGTAATTTTAAATTAAAAAAAAAACAACAATAAACTTCCTCCCTTTAACCTCTATGCTGTGGTTTTTCCTGGAACCTTAGCAATAATGTATTGTTTCTGATTGTAAAGTCTTTAAGAATGGGGAAACAACTGCTTGATACTTGTTAAGGTGAGACTGCTGGCCTGGATCCTTATTGGTGTATTACTGTGAACTTTGTAGCACAGTTGGTACAATGCACTAGCATAGCTAACTGAAACTAAAGCAGCAGAATAGTCAAGTTATAAAGGTTAAAAAAATTAAAAAAAAAAGATTTATGTTTTAGATAATATTTCATTTAAACGAAGAGTAGTTCCCTAGCAACATTTTTTTCCCATTTTTTAAATCTAAAAAGCAAAAATATGGAGGGATGGATGCTAAACTAATGTAGCTCTTAACTTCAAAACAGGGTTTTATTGTCACAAATGATAGATAATTTTTTTTTTGTTTGAAAACAAAAAAAAATTTTTTCTTAAGCATTTTAGAACATTGTACTTTATAACTATAAACAAGAAATTGTTCATATTTACATCTTTCCCTAAACTTTAGCAATGCCAATGAACAAATATATATTTTTTGAGTTTTTATAAAAATTTTGTTTGATATTCCGAAAAGGGCACAGTTTTTATTTCTTTCTTGTTTGTTGTGAACAAATTGCATTGGGTTTTTCTTTCAGTAGGTCTTCGTTATCTTTCTTTTTGTCACAAAATAAAATTGCTTTACTTTCATCTTTTTTTTCATTTTTATTGTTTTTTTTTCTTTCTGTGGCTATAAAAAAAAAAATTCTGGTCAGCAGCTATTGAATCATTGTGAGGAGTTTTTGCCTGGGTACTAGATTTAAAGCTTCATATTTTCTTACCATCTAAACAAATGACTACGATAGCATCACCTGTATTATGTTGCTCTCTAAAGGAAAGTGCTGTGGGGGCAGGGGAAACAAGGTGAAATTAACTGATTTGAACAAAGCCACTGGTATTTGACAAGTTTTCCTGTGCCACACAGAATCGAGGAAGTATTTGTGGAGACATAAAGAAGACAACTGTGAAACATTCTTTGCATCTTCCAGAGCTCAACATTTCTAGGATACAGTGGCCTATCCTGACACCTAATTCAATAAATCTGTCGCTGGCAGACTCCAATTAAGTTTTCCTCCTTTTCCAATTTATGTCATGTTCTGACATGGTGAAGCCAGCTTCATAAGCCTTCTCTATTTCTGGAGAATAAATTCCTGAGGGGTGCGTAAATCCATTTGAAACTCTCATAAATGTCAATGGCAGGACAGAAATGGCTTTAATTTGGGGAAAGCCAAGATCAAAGTGGTTCATTGGTTGGACCTGTTGAAGACTGTAAGAAGTGTTTGTCAGGACTAAGGTCAGAATACTTTCAGGGTCTGGTTAATTTCTACATTATTATATGTCAAAGGAAACATCAAGATTTCTGAAGTGTTTCGATGGTGTCATAAAATGTACTTTAGTAGTAGGTGCAAAACTAGCATCTGTCCATAAGAGATGATTTCCATCACCTTGGAGCATAAGCGAACAGGCAATCTTTTATCATAACATTTAAAAAGAGATTAGTTAAGATGTCAGTTTTGTTGGCATGTGGATAAATGTTTTGCATTCAAATTTAGTGTCATGTGGTGAAATAATAACTCTCTTTATAGTTGTTCAAGCGAGAAGTGTCGGACTGCAAGCTGGTCTTGATGTGCATAGGCAAGACAGAAATTTGTGGTTTAACTACAGTAAAAGTAATTTTATAATGCTAAATTTAACTTATCCAACTGCTATAGCGTAATTTGGACAAGCAACAAGCCAGGTGGCGAGAACAAAACTGTTATTTACAATAAGTAGAGGGTTATTTAGGTATTTCCAATCTCCCTATAAGTAGTACCTCAACTAATTTATGAACCTACATTCAGTGGCCTTTTCTTGTTTTCATCAATTTTCTGCACTGAAAATGAGTTGTTTTTTTTTTTTTTTTTGAAAGGTGTTAATTTTGCAAGAGTGCTTATTTTTCTAATTGTACAAGTAGTTTGAGCTGGTTTTGAAAAATAAACATTAAGGGCATATTAACCAGCAGGTTGTCGATTGGAGATCAGCTCAGTCACTTGCACTATTTTTTCTGAAAGACCATCCACTGTACAGCAAGATGTTTCTTTTCTGGTAATAACACCACAGAAGTTCAAATGAAACTAGGCTGAAAAAATATTGCAATAAGGGTATCTGGTTAGGTTTTAGTTGAACAAAGATATAGAATACTAATTTCTGGTAATAGATGACTGTACTGTTATGTTCATAATACTAACTTCCCTTATAAAACATTCAAATTTTCTATAAAAAAAAAAAAGGAGGGGTTTATATAATCAGTTTTGACAGCTAGGTATCGCAGTTTATTTACGTTGCTTTTGGTAGCAAGGACCACTTTCCTTTATCTGCATTTCTAAGATACCAAGGCACAGTTTTCATTATGTTAACATTTGTATATGTGGCATCCAAGAACTTTTATTGTCATTAAGGGCAATACTAAATATGCTGGAAAATATTTTATATAAATTAAAAAAAAAAAATTTTTTTTTTTTTTTTTTTGTCAGAACTGTAATAATGTTTTAAATTATTTTAAAATGCTTTTTACCAATTCTGCTTATTTCAGTTCTTGGGGGTAGAGACTCCTGCTTAAATGTAAATGCAAAGATTCATTTCAATGTTGATCAGTTCTACTAGACAAGATCTTGAGTGGTATAGCGCAAAGTGCAATTATCGGAAGAGTTAAGCCTTTACTGAGTTTGGTATTTTGTTTGTTTTTTGTGTGTCTGTACTCTACTACAACTTTTGTGCGCTTCAGAAGAAAAAAGTAATTTTGATACTCATCTCTCTAAAAGATAATTAGGTTATGCCTACAGGAAACATGGAGTTTTGCTTTGTATATTAACCATGGAAAAATTTGAATCAGGTGGATGATCTGAGAATTGCATTATGTTGTGGCTTTCATGGATGACTGTAGAGAGACATGGTGTTGATGGGCTGAGTAATATTTTCTGCAGATAGACAGAAATTTGAAAGATTGAGGGCACTAACCACCCGTTTTAATTGAAAATTTGTTAATGTATAGAAAAGTTGTCCATGCTTATGGTTTTTTTATGAGGAGATAGCCCGTAAGAAACTAATGCAGATACACACAAAACTATCAGCTTGTGGAGAAAATATTTGTATCATTTTGTTAAACTCTCTTTAACCTCAAGCTGATACTGACGAGTATGCATATATCAGATACAGGTTTATGAAAACCATCAAAAATAAAGCTGGTATTCTCTCATTGAGCCAAAGCCTTTCCATTGTGATATTACAAAGAGAGACAGGTAAGTTGTCTTCCACAATGAGGTGGTTAATAAAGGCATCATGCTAAATCAGATGGTTATACCGTTCTATATATTCTAACCAAACTTAGTTAATTTTCACCCAAGCTAAGGTTTAATTTGAATACTCATAACGCTTGGCTTTGTTGTTTTTGTTTGAATTAAAGTTTGTTTTTTTTTTTTTTAATTAGTAGCGATTTATATTGACCCAATTAAAATTTTTATTTTGTGCTGATCACCATGTGTAGGAAAGTCAAGTACTTAGTTGAGGTTGCCATGAAGAATGGGGTGAAAAGTTTACAGGGTGATCTGATGTTGGGTCTGATCTGGTGATGTCTCCTACCATTAGAGATAAAATAGATCTAAAGCAGTTAGCTGGCTTGCTGCATTGTAAGATCTATGGGTTTTCTGTTTTAGCTAAACCAGGTGGTCTCCTTTAAAAATAACTTGCAGTGGAAAATTGCATATATCATTACTCCTTTAGCACTTTCACTTTTGCCTATCTCACTATAGGTGCCAAGTTTGGCATACACTATGTTGTTGTTGTCAGGTTCTTTGATGCTGTAATCGTGGCCAAGCTATGGGTGTGACCAGATGGCTCCTTTCATTTACTTTCAAGTTCTTATTGATCAGCCTGTTTCATATTCTCTCAATTCTGTCTGCATCATTTCTTTCTTATTTACTCTATCTATACAAATATTTTTAAAAAAATAGTAATAATTTTAAATGAGGTGAGCTTTTGCAATGAAATACCTTTTAAGATAACTAAAAAAAATATATGTGTGTGTCATGCTTTACTATTTTTAAAACTGCTGAAGTAATTCAGCTTCTTGGAAATGATACCAACAGTACTAAATATGTAACTTTATGTAGAAACTGGCACATACCACATTAGAAGCTGAGTTGTTTGTTTGGTGTGCACAAACATCTGACGTGTTTAACTTTTAAGTATATAAATTTTTTTTTGTTTTAAATTTTAACTGAATACTTTTAGATTCAAAGTTTTGCTGGTGATAAAGAGGTGATAAATGTGAATTAACTTATTTTTTTTGTCAGCCGAATGAAAGAAAACAGTGGTTGTCAGAACAACCGTTCGTAATAATTCCATTTTTCTTCTGTTTAGTAACCCTGGTGCATTTTCCTGTTTGGTTGTTGGAAGGGGGGGGATAAAAATGACAGTTTAAACGATTCTTGGCGAAGTTAAAGAATTTTGATTTCGATAGAATTTTCATTTTTTACTTAATTCTATTTGCAATCGAGAACTTAATGATACTAGGAAAATAGCCATCGCCAATAACTATTTTATTCAAGGAGCCACTTTCTTTTTTACTTCCAAGAACATTTTTAAAAAATTCTTTTTCCATAAGGTTTTTTTTTGCTATGTTGAAGCATCTCATTAAACTTCCTAGATATTTCAGTTAAAATTTTTCTTTCAAGACAAAGTAAAGCTTAAAAGAAAACTGTTTTAAATATTCTCTTTTGCAGCGCCAATTGTTCGTGCTGAGATTTCCCTATAATGGTGTAATTATTGATATTTTGATACTCACAATGTAATTGTTTATGCACATGAGCTATAAGACAGAGATTGCTTACATGAAACATTTTCTCGGCATATTTGGATTGCCAGAAGTTCAAATAACAAGTTTTCAAATTTATTATCCAATTACAGGGCGAACTTTTTCATTGAAAATCTGCTGATTGAGTGAATTATTCATGTGCATGCATTTCTGTGTCTCTCTCTCTCTCTCTCTTGCGGCCTTAATCATGTATTTACCAATGCAATATTTCACGTATAAGTTAGTGCAGACAGTTACATGCATATTAGCACGACCATTAGAAAATTCTTGTTTTCAAAGTTTTTTTTTTTTCTCAATACTTTGAAATTTTCCCCGTTTGATGAATTATTTTATTGGTTAGTCTACAATTGTGGCCCATGCGTGGTGGTTTTCTTTCTTTTTTTAAAAAAAAAAAACACTTATTTAGGATTTGCAGATGTATTCAGTAACAGCAAGGAAATGGTTAATGGTGAGAATAAGGAAATGGATTTTAGAGGAAGGATGCAAGTAGAAAAAAATAATGGGCATAAATATTGTATATGATGGGGGGGGTATGTATGCACGTATGTATAAAAATGAAAATTTTCTTCATACAACCTTAAGATATATTGCTTTGGGTCAGTAATAAACCAGGAACTGCCCGTTCCATTTGCAATTTCCCAATAAACCACAAGGTCAGTTGTTCTGTTAGCGAAATTTTCATTTTGAGCATAAATAAATATGCAATACTCTCCATGTTTGTTCTGATGTAGTCCCACAAATCTGATGAAGGACGAGCCACTTTTGTCAGTTCCATTACCTTAATGGTGGTAGAAGCTGATCCACACAGTAAAACTCAGAATGACACGTTTAGGTTATTTTGCTTCAGCAAGTGGCTTTACTTGATGAAGAATGCAATCAATAATGCCTAGCGATTTCTTTTTGTCGTCTGCTCACTCCGGCTCTGTTACTTTTTGCTTTTATTGCATTTTGCAAAGAATCTGACCACTGGAAAGTTAGCCCAGTATCTGTTGTTGTTTCTTTTTTTTTTTTAATCCAATTTTGTAGGCTGGGAAATTAGTAGAGTTAAAAGAGAGAGAAAACTTTTTTCTTTTGGAGAATTTATTATTTTGTCTTTATTTATTTATTTAACATTTTTTTTTTTTAACAAAGAGGAGAGTTCATCCTTTTATAGATTTCTCCTGAAGACATTTAGCCATCTTTAATAATAGTAGTTGATGTTTTACTCTCTAAATGGTTAATATAAATCTGTAACCAATAAAAAAAGTCTCCTTAGCAAATGCAGACAAAGCATCCATGTAGATTTGATTGTTATTTATCTGTTTTTGTGTTGTAAGAACACAAATGTATATGAATAAATTAAAGACTTGCATTTTTGAATGTAAAAAAAAAAAGCTTATTATACAGCTTCATATTTATTTAATTATTACAATGGTATTTATTTTTCTCGAAATGATAGTACTGTTTCACCTTTACCAGTAAATACTAAATATAACAGTTAAAAACTGACAAACTATGTCCATGAGAGTAAGTTTTTCCCAACAAAACTCCCTTGGTATTTGGAGAAACACAGCTTTGGCAACATTTCTACCAAAAATTGTAATTAAAGAAACATTGCTCCCATTAAGAAAACAAGAAGGAAGTTGTTTTGTTGTGAAGTGCACACACCCTGTCTTGTCGTAAAAGTTATTTATTATGAACATCCTTATGAAAACAAAGTTTTTCTTTTACTTAAAATGTATTTACTTATTCTAAATTCTAGAAAAAGCTTGACATATTTAATGCATAATATCCACATTTTTATATGCAAAAATTTATGGCTATTACCTGTGCAGTCTTCCAGCTGATGCTGTTATCTTTGCTTTGTCTGTATGGGGAAAACTTGTTAATGATGAGAAGATGTAGACAAAAAAAGAAAAAAAGTGGGTGGGGTACTTACAGAGAAATTTTCTGTGATTGGAGTAACATGAACCATTTTTATAGCAAATCGTTTAAAAAAGAAACGGTTCTAGTTTTCTAATATTTTACTGTAAAGCATCCACATTTTAAAATTAATTGTAAAAAATTTTATTTTTGAGGTGGTGGGGGGAGGTTGAGAGGTCAGCTGGGTATTGTACATTTCTACATTATTGGTTGCAGCCATGTGGAATGAATTGTGACATGTCGGTGCGCTGTAGCCCCATAAACCTTAGATGCTCCTGTTGTCTCCTTAATTTGTTCAGTCCAAAAATTTAATTAGTCAGATAATTCTAGTTGGTTGTTTTTTTATTTATTATCTAAAAATATTATTTTTTTTTAAAAAAAGAAAATATGGTGAAGCTGGTAGTTTATTTTTAATTTTAAAAAGTTTTTTTTTGCGAATGGGGGGGAAGAGGTCTGTCAAAAGGCATTGCTAATATTTAAAGCATAATTAGATTTTTGGCAGTTTATTTCGAATTAGTCAAGTTTATAATCAGCAAATTGAAAAAAGAGACTCAAACTACTTTTTGTGCTTGGGTAATGTTATTAACTGAAGTCATTGGCAGATGACGGTTTGAAATGCTTTATAACAGAGAACAGAAGTCAGAATGTTGCGTGAAGCAAATGTTGCTTGACCAATTTACGTCAAATTTGGATTGTTGGTGTCACGTCCTCATCACGTCGAGCATACTTTCACAAACAGTTGTCTGACGAAGCACAACCGTACCGACAAAAGCCAAATTGGTTAAAAGTAATGAGAGCATAAAATCTTGGCACTTTCCCATCCCCCCTTTTTTGTTTCCTTTGTTTCTTTCTTTTTTTTAAATTTAGAACTTTCCATAATTAGTCACTTCCAGCTACTCAAAGGGGCACAAGTGCCAAATGTTGTGTCATGATATGCACGGTTTTAAAAGCCGCATTTGTGCAGCATTGGGCACGTGTATAATTTAGCATCTAGGCGAAATTTGTCCTGATTTGTTCAGACTTCCTTGTAGTTCTCTCTCTCTCTCTCTCCTTTTTAAAAAAAAATTTCAAGCACGATACTTAATTGTTTTTTTTATTTATTTGATAAGTACACTAAAAAAAATAACGATAAATGTCAGGGCCATTTTCTTAAAATATTTTCACTAGTCTTCTGACAAAGTCATCACACTTCTAATGAAAAAAGTGGAGTAAAATAATTCTTAACATCCTTGTTTTTGTTAGTTTCGATTTTGTGAAAATGTGAACCATTATGTCAGTCTTCCTGAAAATATTGGCTTCTAACTTTTGATTATTTCAAAAGAAATTATTAAATAATTAATGTTTTTTTTTAAAAAACCAATAAACTGTGTAGAAATGGATCAGTTCAATTTTGAAAAGAATTGCATCAGTTCTGGGCCAAACTCTGTCATTATGGAATAACTTTTGTTAGTAATATTTATGGATGAAAATCTGATTAGACATTTTAATAAATCAAACGCATGCATCTAGCTGTAATGGGCAATGCGGAGTTCTAGTGGTTAAATTACTGGGCTGTCAAGGCTGGCTGGCTTGGTTTGGTTTGCTTTCACTTGGGGTTTCTTCCCCACATCTGAAATGAAAGTGCTCTAGTTGGAATTTTCCCTGCTGTGGCCCCTCTCTCTTGTGGTACAGGATAGGTAAAACACTCTCTAGCAGATACTACATCTTCCTCATTAGGGCTATCTCTGTTGCCAAAGCTGATGCACGGCACAACAACAGCATCCTAACTACATAGTAGGATTAAAAGAAAAATTTACTGTTGTTTTTTTTTTTTTTAATTTTAATAAACCGTGATTGATAAAACTGATTGTTAGTGGGATTGTACATACAATCAGCTGAATTTAAAGTAAAGGATGCAACTCTCTCTCTCTCTTTTTTTTAAAAAAGAGTTGCATTGAAAACAGTTTTAAATCACTTGCCTATGAAGTATTGATTCTACTGTGCATACTTATTTCTTTCTTTTGACACTCGAGATGAGGTAAAGTAAACGAAACAATAATAAGAAAAGAAATGAGGGATATACTGTAAATAAATACACTACATGCTTGCTGCCGATCTGCAATGCTAGATGTTTGGAGAGACTAATTATTATAAAAAGTCGCGTGGTCCGCTTTGAACTGTCTTATTCAAGCTTAGTTACATTGGATGCTGCTTTTTTGTTCTCTTTTTGTTAATATCGGATTTCCAATATTTTTTCTGCTTTCATTGATTGACTGATGGGCATGTAGTTTATTTTATTGGGAAAGATTTGCTTTTAATTTTACTTTTAGGTGAGTCATAACATTTGCAGATTATTTTATTAGAATGATTCGCCTGAGTCTGTGTGTCTCTTGGAATTCAGAGCAATTTTGTTGGGCCAAACACACGTCTGTTTTAATTACATAAGCTTGCCAATTTGAATGAGGAAATTGGTTTTATTGTTTATGATGTATACACATGTCGGACATTACTAGAGTAGTGACAGCATTTTTCCAATTTTGCAAATTCTATTTTAAGGACACCTATGTAAAAGAGGGGAGCAGAGAAAGGGTGATGATATCTTTTCACACGTCAATGCGAAACATTTAAATAATGCTGAAAATTGCATGTCACATTTTTTGGTAAAAAAAAAAGTGATTTGATTTAATTCTTGTCAACAGAAACCAAAGTGTTTTTCTGATTTTGATGAGTCAGGATTTCATTTTTCCCAAATTATGAACCAGAGTTTTGATCTGCCTTTGTTGATGAAGCCACTTAATGGTTTTCTTTGATGAATCTGTGATAAAATTACTTGACAAGTGTGCTTTTTGAAGCTGTCATTTTTAGAGAATAATTTCCTTTCTAACTGACTAAGTCCATATAGTTGAGAAAATGTAAACTTCCTAGAAAATAGAATTCTCATACGCTTGAGTATCAATTTTCCAATAGCTATTTAACAATGTTTGCTGTTGCACTGAGGTATAAGATTTGAGTTGCTTGATTTGTTATTTTAGAACCTTGTACACTGGAATTCTTTAAGCAGAAGACTAAGAAGCTGGGTAATCCATTCTCACATCCTCTAATGAATGTTGTTTCCATTAAATATTTGGGTCCAGATGTGTTATTAACCTGCTGCTTGCTCTGTCAGAAAACCATCTTGAATTTTGTTTCTTCCACATTAGTTAACCAGTTGCTTGAAAGAACAGATAGTGATGAGCAACAGACTTGGAGTCTGCTGCATCATGTTGCAGTCAGCGGTGTCATAACTACAGAATGCTGATCAGAGAAAGAAACTTGCTGGTGCCTTATTGATAATTGATTCATTCATCTTGTTTTATTGTATCCTTCGGATTTTAAGTCTTTGCTTCTGAATTGTCTATAGATGATATGGCCTAGCATTAGGGGGGGGGAATAAAAATCAAAATTTCTTCTCTGTAAAGAGTTTCAAAAAGCATTTGAATGTGTTCATTTGCAGGAGGTTATTATCATTTAAAAGATGCTAGTTTTAACTATGAACATAAAAAAATCTTTCTCTCTCTCCCCCACCTCATTCTCTTTCTCCCTCTGTCTCTGTTAGTTTTTTCAAGAATATATCAAACACAAACTATAAAATAAAACAAACTATACTACAAAATGGGTCAATTAATAATTTTTTAATGTGAATAAATGTCTTCAAGTTGCCAGTAGTATAGTACTATTACTAGCAAGGATAAAACTCTTTTAGCTATAATTATATCTACTTTTTAAAATCTACTGAATTTTAAATTACAAAACAGAAATACAATGGTAGACTGCTAAGATCTAGGATCTTGGTTTGAATCCTAATTGGGACTGACTTGATTTTGCATACCTCCCTAGCATGGTTTTCCTTCTCTCTCCTGTTTACCAGCTATCCAACCATGTGGGCTTCCCCCCAGTCTCTTCCAGTATTCTCCCACATCTAAAAAAATAAAGGGTTTTAGTAGGGAATATCTGCAATAGGAACGTGGCTACACTTTGCAACCTGTTCTCTCCAACTTAACTAAAATCAGAGGATTTCCTGTGGTGGACACTTTGTCAATGTTGGCTTATGCAGGTTTAAAGAAGAATATGATGGTAACAAGTTAAAATTAAATTCTTGCTAACTCAGTTCCATCTATTTAAACACTTGTGCTTAGTTTCTCCAGAGGAGCATTATGCATGACTTGTAGGGGATGGAAGCCCATCAGTTTGGTGAACCACACACACACACACAAAAAAAAAAAAAATTTGCTACAGCTTTCATACCCCCCCCCCTTTGGCTTTGGTAAAAAGTAATCCATCCATCCATATTCAAGAGAATTTCTGACTATCTGCACTGTCAGTTGTCTAGGTAACCTTTGCTATTATGTGGAACCTAAACTGAGGAAGTGGTTTGTGCATCATTTGCTGATTACAAGGAAATGGCAAGCATTTTGGTTTGCTTTGTTTTACAATACAATGTAATTTTTCTTGATGGGAAAAAGACTTTACCATAATCAGCGAAAACTTTTGACTGCTTATTTTACCTTTTTAAAGCAGACTTTCATGATCATTGTTGTAAAGAGCATAAACCACCATATCAGGGAATCTTCCAAAGTTTATCTGATGTCATCGAGTTTTTTTTTCAGGGAAGGGGGAGGAGGTGCCATGTTCCTTGGATGCCATATGTCTACCTGAAATGTCTGGTGAATCTTTGTTCCTGTCTTTCTAATATTTCAATCTTTTAACTATAAACTCCATACCTGCACAGCATAAAACTTCAATTTTAGAACCATTATGTCTGACAGTATGGTTAATTAAGGTTTTTGTTATTTGTTAATAGTACACAATAGATCACCTTCTGAATCTGTTATTTGTTTGTTTTGTTTTTTATTTTAGTATCATTCATAATAATTATAATCTACTCGTAATAATTTTACATCTACAAGCATTAAAATCCATTTACACCTTCTCTAGGCCAGTAGTATAACAATGGCTCCCAAATTTGACAAAGAAAGTACTGGAGAAAAACAAAGGAGGACTACTACACTTAACATTGCCAATTGAAATTGAAATAGTCGAGAAATTAGAAAAAGGTGCACAAGAAGTTATGCATAACACAGTCATTACGAGAAAGCAAGCAGGCTTTAAGCAATTGAGAAATCACAAAAAAGTGATCCATCAACTTCATCACTTGATTGTGCTCCTGATGCAGCAATTGAACCAACAATGCCAGAGGAGCAGGTAACAGAAGTAAACAGTATGGTGTAGTGTATAATTATGTTTTTTTTTACGCGTATGTTCCATATATAACTTGTTGTGGAGGAGGAAAAAAAAATTATTTTAGGGTCTTTGGTGCCCAAATTCCCTAGTTTTTAAAATAACTTACATGAAAGTGATTTCTGACATGGAAAATTTGTTCTAATTAATTAGCTAAAAGTAGGCAGGAACAAAAAAATAACACCTGTAATGATGTCAGTGATGTAAAAATGAAGAATATTATGATAAATTTATCTGTTAAACTAAAAATGTAAATTAGAAGGGTGTTCAAATGAAACCCGGCCAGATATGATTTTTTTTTGTCTTTGCAATTCTATTTTCAGCCAGGTTAATTTGTAATGTCCCTAGTGTTCTGGATTTCTGATGCTTAGAAAATACATTGAGTAACATAGTTGTGGTAATCCTATTTAGTCTTTCTTATCTCAGAATTTGGTAGTGTCTCCATATAACAGAACCTTTTAATTCATGCTTGTTTCAGGATCTAGTGAAGACCGTTTTATATACATTTGCAGGTCTCACCATCGTCTCAACTTAGTTCTCTGCACAGATATTCTCTTTTAAAAGTCAGGTGCATCACCACTTACTTCGCCATGGGGTAGTTTTGTAGATGCGGTTTGATAATCTTTGAAAAGACTGTGCTAGTTGGTCTCTCTGGTTTCTGTTTCAAAATAAATCAAAGATAGTTTAATCCCCTAATCCTGGTGGATAAGAAACAATCTATGGAAACATTCTGGTTATTAATAGCTAAAATTCCAGGAATTCGTTCAATCTTTTCATGAAGATTGTTGTAAATTTCTTTCTTTTTTGAAGATTTATATCATGTCAAATATAAAAATCTGTTAAAATATGAAAAAAAAAATTTTTTTTAAATTTAAAAAAATTTCATTAATAAGTTTTAAATTATTTCTATTTCTTTTTGATGCTATTTACAGACAGACAAGTCAACTCAACTGGCACAACTTTGTTGGAATGTGGTTTAATTGTTGTGTTCCCCTACTGTTTAAAATCTAATTATTTTTCTTATAGTTTAGAATAAAATCTGTCTTTGACTGAAAAGGAATTATATTAATATATAATTTTTTTAATATATACACACAATATGCAGTTTGTATTAGTATTATTATTTCATATTATCTTCTTAACAGACTTTTTCTCTCACATTCTGGAGGATGTGACTTCTGTTTGTTGAGTATGATAGATTTTGTTTGTTTAGTAGAAAATGATTAATTAAAAGATTATTTTCAATTTTCTGGGTACATGTATTAATTTAATGCTTTCTGTATGTTTTGATTAGGCATATGAATTGTTTTGTATTTAATTTCATTGAGTGGATGGCTGGTGGTTTACTTGAATTCCATCTTCATATTGAATACATTTTTTTGAAAAATTAATGACCAATTATCTGGAATATTAAAAAAAAAGCTTTTTCTTATTTAATAAACTCCAGAAACCAATCACTGTCATTAAAACTTTTTAAAAGATATATATATATATATATATATATATATATATATATATATATAGTAAAAAAAAAAAAATTTTTTTTTTTCAAAATTCTTTTAGATTTTTTTAAACTGTCATTCTGCTCAAACTTCCAGATATTCTATGTAATTCTTCTTTGTCTCTATGCACTGAAAACAGTGCATAAGTAGAAATGCTATGGTTACTAGGTCAGGAACTGACTACAAAGTTGCAGCAGGCACCTTACAAGATCTCTTCATTTTTAGATTTGGGAGGAAATTTGTGCCCAATGAAACCATTTTGGTCAACTTAGGAGGAGGGGGAGAAAGAGAGAGAGAAAAAATAAAACATTCCATGGAGGTTTGCCAAACAAGCCATTTTCTGCATACTTATTGGAATCAGCATTACTTATTCATTTTGCATATAACAGCTTAATTTTGTAGCTAGCACATTAAAAATTTTTTAAAAAATTAATATTGAATGATCTAACTATACAAGGCTTTAGTTGATGCTTTGTTAATTACCAATTTGTTTAAGGTGATATTGATGATTATTTCAGAGACAATAATTAAAATTTTGGATCCTGAAAGTAACCATCTTGGAATTGCATTCAAAATACATCATAAGTTTTCCTTATTTACCAGCTGATGGTTAAGTGTGTGTAATTTGTTTTGCAGATTTGTAATGAGAACATCGCTTACCAGTTGAAGTCTTCTGTTTGTGCAAAAGCGTAAAGAATACTGCCATCTTTAGAATATATATACTTTACCCTGATGTATGCTGATAATCATGGTCACTTAGCTACTGCTTGTATTTGTACTCATTGTCACACTATCTTTGAGAACTTCTATATCGATCAACAAAGTAATCATACGAGAGAACTAGCTGACAAAGAATGTGAACTGGGGATGCAGTTTGGCTCTGCTCGTGTTTTTGTCACATTAAAGGTGTGATATAATAGAGTTGGTTACACCAAGTTAATGTAATGACCAGTGTCATGATTTTGTCATTTCTTGCATGAATTGCTTATTTTCTCAGCTATTAGCCTCAGGATGAAGTAAAGAAAGAAAAAAAAGAGTGGTGTGGGCAGTCTGTACCAGAAACTATAGCGTCTTATATTATTAACCTATTTATGTGCAAGTGTATACTGTTGAAGTAGTAGTAGTTTCCTGAGAACTATGGCCATAATATAAGGTTTATGAAAAAGAAAAACAATAGTTATGCTGCATTGGTAAATGAATATTCTTAATTTTATTGAGTTTTAATGAAGAATAAAAATAAAGAAAGTTAATGACACTGAAAAGGAAGAAAAAAATTAAATTATTGGATGAAGTGGAAAAAATGTTATGAATATATAGTGGGTGTAAAAGATAAAAATAAGACATGAGTCATTGGAATGAAAATGGCAAAAGTGACGTTAATAGATAGTTATTTAAAAGAAAACCTAAAAAATTGGAAATTAAAAAGAAAGAGTACATGTTAGCAAACATCGTTAGTAGTAGCAATTTATAGTAAGTACCATGAATAAACCACAGATTGGCTCAGCATTTTGTTTTGCTTCTTGGTTTTATTACTTAGAGGTTTTGTACCCATTAGTTTAGCTTCATTTTGTTTTTACAAGGAGGCAGGAAGCCATACTGTCAGGGGAAAAGTAATGCCCATCAGTATGATTTTTAAATTGATTTATGCTATCACAGCTGACAACCAATACTGGCAGTTTGTTTTATCCATTCATTCATCCTTTTACTGAACAATTTTTTTTATTTTTAATATCTAGTCATGGTGAATTCTATACCTTTTTGTAACCATGACACACAGTATTACTGGCTATTAGAAATAAGAAAAAGCAAAACATGAAAAGATGTTGTGTTGTCCGCATGCTAAAGAATGGTAATTATTTTAGAAACCTCTATCAGGTAAATCTAATCTTTTTAGTTCAATGTATTCAGAATATTTAAAACCTAGAAACACAGGTGAATCTATGCTAAACTATTACAATTCTAGGTCTTCTCTTAAATAAGTATTTTACTGCACATCTAAGATTTGGATAAACTAAAGACTTATATAATGGATTAAACTTTCTATATATATATATATATCACCCCCCCAAAAAAAACAAGAACTTTTATGATCATATTCTGGTTGAAGAGGGTCTGTATAAAAAAGGAAGAAACAACACACACAACAACTGGTCTTACAATCATCATCTCTGAGAATGAGCAACTTTGAAACTCTCATGCAACTCATTTTTAAAATCTGCATACATTTTGCACATGGTCCATTATAATTTTCTCTGTAAACTAACTACACATGGTCTAAGTCAGTTTAGGAATGTCTGAGTATTATTTAACACCAAATGAGATAGTTCAGTGTGGGGATAATAGACTTCCATTGCTTGTCAGTACAATATTCATTGTAGTGTTATTTCTAGGGCACTAACAAGGAACTGTCAGGTTAACCAATTTATATGGACAGACATTGTTCAGGTCACCCAAGGGGTTACAACCCCCCCCCCATAGGAATTATTATTTTGTTATCCTTCCTAGAAGACATTTTTCACAGAATGATCTTTCCAAAATGACCTCTAAAGAGCAACCAGCCATAGAATTTTAACAGATAATTTGCAACAACATTTTTGTTAGTGGGCTACTGTCCAGGATGCCACTGCCATGCATTTCTATAACATGGTGCCCTCAAAATTTACACATGCGCTGGGTTTAACATCACAACTGGAGGTTGAATTGTTGGCTTTGTGTTCATTTCACTGAAGAGTTTAGTTTCTGTCAAGACATTGGTGATGGACAAGCAAGCTAGAATCTGAAGACAAGCTGAGTAATGATTTGCTCTCTGCTGTTATCCAGCATGTTTGATTTGATTGGAGCAACTTTATGCCTATAGCTATTTTTTTGGTTCAAAGAGAAGGTCCTATATTTATAGATGACGATACCCTTCTGTGCCATGCACGTGTTGTCAATGCCGCACTTGAGATTCAAAACAACAGTTGCATAATGTGGTCTGGAAAATCTCTGAACCTATATCTGATTGAACATGTTTGGGACATCCTATGACGGTATGTTTGTAGTTGTCTAGTGCACCAATAGTATCTGGTTTAGGTGGAAATGGGCTTGGTTGAAGAATGGTGCAACATACCACAATGACAGCTGGATAGTCTGATATGGTCAGTACCAAGATATGTGTAAGCTTGTATTGGGGTCAGTGATAATTACAAATTATTAAAGCCCATTTTGCCATGTCATTTTTATGGCTGTTTTTGCCAATTTAGGTCAGTACACAGGTTCTCTTCAACCAAAATGTGATGCCTTTGAAGCATTTGGTGCTTGCTTTTTCATGGGAGTATATTTGATGTTTCTATTAATTATTATTTATAGCTTTTTTAGTAGCTGAAATGCATTTGTTTTTAAAAAAATTATAAGTTGTTTATTAATAATAGGTCCTAAATCCTTTTCTGAAACTATATTTTCAATTTACTATCATCTAAATAATAATAAAATTAAAATTATTTCCTGTATGCATAATTTTACTAAACAGTTTAATACATTATTTAGATTTGTCTGAATGTTATTTTTTTTTTCTTTTTGGTATTGACTCTGAAATGAATTTTAATATAATCTGAAAACTTTAAAATATTTACAGTATTGCAAATCATCATGGAAACATACAGGATGTACACAAATAATGAGTAATTGCAGCTGAGAGACATAAATTACATTCACGGTGCATTATTACAGAAAATACACAAAAACAAAATGAATACATTGCACAGTTGATTAATGTTTGGTATGTGAGCCCTTTGCTATATCTGGATCATGAAACCTTGTTTTCATGCTCTTACACAGGTTATTGATTTGCAAGTGTGGAATGTTGTTCCATATCCTGTAGCACTTTTCACAATTCATCCAAGACATTTGATTGTTGTTTGACTTTTTCAGAAACCATAAAACCTCATATAGCCTCTCTGTTGTTTATATTAAGACTTTGTCCAGGCCAAGGCATCTTTGTGAATGTTCTATCAGTGTCTCCACTGCATTGGCTGTATGCTTGTGATCAATGTCATTTTTGAAAACGAATCTCTGTTTAATGAGAGATTTTTCTGAGGGAATGGCATGATGGATGAGAACCTGCCTGCACTTGTTGACACTCAGTATACCTTAGAATTGATGCAAATCTCTGACACCCTTGGCTTAAATGCAGCCCCACATCTGTAGTGTTTCACTTCACTGTAGCTATACACTAACTTTTCCACAGCTCCCTAATCCACCTTTTAAAAATTGCTGTTGATTGTAGCCATACAGTTAAAACTTGGACTCATCTGTAATTGAGTGCCGCCTTCCAGGTTTGGTCATCCTATTGTTTCATTTCTGCTGCTTATTTCACCTTGGTGTTTGGTTGCCTCTCCTCAGCAATTATTTTTGGGCAGGTATACATCCATTGTTTAGGTCACATCTTGCCAATGTGTATCTTACTGTTCTTGAAGAAACATTAACACTGTACTTGAAACTAGATCATTCACAGGATCTTTACTGGTTCATTGCTTATATAGAGAACATGTGATACCTAACATCACTTTTTGAGAATTTGAGCCTTTTTTCCTTGACTATCAACAGTACCAGTTTCCCACAGTCATCTCATAGTCTTTCATACAACTCCTGAAACATGAAGCCAGGCTACAATCTGATGAATTGAGTAGTTTTCACCAGCTGTGTAATTTTATACATTTGTCATGTGATATTCCTTTTCAGGAGCAATGATATCACTGCCTGTACTTTATAGGCATTGTAGAGGTGCAGTGCTTTCTGATTGCTTGTATGATAACTGGTTACAAGGTTTTATATCATCACATGACCATAGTATAGAGCATTTTACTTTTGCACATGAGATGCAATTCCAGCATATGCCATTTGTATTCCATGCTCAGTTCTTCCTGTTTCTGCAATCATTTCAAAAACTGTACACTTACTACACTATTGGCGTAGATTGAAAACAAGGCAGAAACATAAGGCACTTTTTTTTGGTCAGAAAAGACACACTATTAAAAAAAAAAATTTTTTTTTTCTGAGTTATTTATACACAGCAGAACTGTGCCACAAACTGTGTATTTTAAATATTTGACATATTGTAGATTTCCAAGGTTCTATCACGATGGAGATAGAGATAAAAAGCTTTTAAAAAGTACATGCAAGATACTTAGTTATGCCACCAATATTCCACATCATTCCTTTAACTTTGTTATTTTTGCCATCTTTTCTTCCTTTTAACCAGTAACTGATTTCTGGTGCATCCATTAGTTTTTAAAAAATTTTTTTAAGATAATAAAAAAAAATTAGTCAATAATCAGAAAAAATAAATATTTAACTTGCCTATGTAATCCTTAAGTTTTTTTTTGGAATTATTACATAGGAAATCAGTCATTGCTGATACATGTAAAAGGGGCTCTGTACCATATCTGTTGTTTAATATAATTCAGGTTTCTCCAGTAGTTTTAAACTTAAATTTCTTCTTCTTGACAAACCCTCCTGCTGACTTTTGACATCTAAGGACATCTCACACGAGAGAGTGTGGAAGGGGAAGATGCGGGATTATTAGCTTTGGTGACTAAGCAAGTTACTAAGGTAGAGTTGGGAGGGCTCTTGAGCGAGGGGGTCAAAGTAAACTACCTTCACAGGTACTCACAAAAAAAAAAAAAAAAGAAAACTACCTTTAGATGTGTGCAGAAACCTGTGTAGTTGGCCGGTGAAGAAGAGTGAGAAGAAATCATGCTAGAGAAATGTGCCAAATAGAACAGGTGCTGACTGGTATTTGTACTTGGACACACACCCCTGAGGTTCTTTAGTTTACCACTGGACTATTGTTCGCTGAACTTGCTTTTTAAAGCCAGCATAATCAGTGTTCTGATGAAGCTAATTTTTATGGAGGAGACTGTCTCAGGAAAACTGCAGCTGACACGAGAGATGGATAGCCTGTAAATTAACTCATGTTGCTAGTCTTGCATCTAGCAGTGTCTCCGATTAAACTGTCAGGGATATTGTTGGTCATGTTTGGCCAACATTAACTATTCAGATTTCAAATTAACTTCATTAGTATATAGTGGCTTTCTTACATTGATTAATAAATGTCCTAATGCATCATTTCTGACAGGAACCCTTCCCCCCTGTTTGTCAGTTACTATATAACATTTTTTAATTGATTAGTATGGAAGTAGTAATCTCTCTGAATTCTCACATTAAATCTTTTTTTCTTTTTCTTTTTTGGTTGGTTGGTTGGTGGGGTGGAGAATGTGCTGTTGGTGTCTTGGCATTTTTTAGACATGGCTGAAATCTGACAAGATTCTTGGGATGATTGATTTTGAAATGACAGTGTCGTGTATCTCTCTCTGCTTTCATTGTTTGAGATTTGTTTTTTGTTGTTTTTTTTAATATGAAAAACATGTACATTGATTTTTTTTTAAAAATCCATATTTCACAGCCAACCTTTTCTTCTCTCTCTTTCTCTCTCTCTCTCTCTCTCGAAAAAAAAAAAAACAAACTTCTTTTTTAAAAAAAGCAAACAAAACTTTTAAAACCCCATTAAATGATTACTACAAAATGACTTGGTGTTTAAGTTGACTAATTCTTAACACACACATACTATAGCTGATGTCATTAGTCATTAACTCTTTGTATACCTGTGTGCCAATACCTTTTAGATCTGTGTTACTCAGCATATGCTAAGTTGTAGGGAATGACACACACACACACACCCTTATTCATTGACATAGCCTTTTGTAACGACAAATTCATATTTTGCTTTAGTCTCGTGGATTTTTGCACTATTATTGTGTTGGCTAAATGTATACGGTTGGTTCAACACACACTGGTGCTTATAAGTAAGTGAAAACTATGTGGTGTACAAAGGGTTAAATGTGAACGTGAACAATTTGAGAGGCCTACTGTACTTTTTAATTGTAAAAAAAATTATTCTATGGATATAATTATGGGATACTTTGTAGAGATTGAAATTAAGCTTTTTCTTTAGGTTTTTGCCAATTTTGCCATTGTAGGTTACTCGGTGTGTTGATAGGCTAAAATGGCTGAATTTGGAAACTCTCACCTTGGGGAGTTAGAAGGAAGAACAGTGAACTAGTGGACATATTTATTTTTTTTTACTTTCCACTATTTCAATCATCATTTACATTATATCTTAGAAACAATTTTTTTTTTTTCTTTCTATTACTCAGACTGAATGTGTGTTTCTTTAATGACCTGACTACTGGTTAACTGACCATTTACTTGAGAAAGTAAACTCTGTATAAACATGGCTATGTATAGAATTTATATTCTTCCGAGATGAAGCAGCATTTCAAAACCTTCATTGAGTTAAGAGCTACACGTTTGTGTGCTTTTTGGCTGGAAGATAAGGTCTTGAGATTTGAATATGCCTGCTTGAGGGGATATGTTGGCCAGTACGTGACCAGGATCAGCAGTGATGGCGGATGAGTATAGGAGAGAGGTGGGATAGTTGACTGGGGTGCAGCTAGCTGGTCATGTATATTATTAGAGCAGTAAGAGTAAGATGGGCTGGACACACTTTCTGGACAGGGATTGAAGAAATATAGTGAGAGTGTAGGAGAGGGAGATGTGGGACAATAAGTGTAATTCCTAAAAAAAACTGTTTTCTTTTAAGTTAGTTTTTATTTTATTCTGTATATTTAGTAAAACATTATTATTGCTATAGTTTTTTATAGCATATTTTGTTTAAATATTAACTTGATTATCCTTAAATATAAACTTAATGAAAAATCTACTGTACTTACCTATCTGCATTGATATAATGCTACATGAACATACCAGGACTACCATGTAAATGTTATGCAAGTCCTAGATAATTAGCTGGATCTCAGCTGTTGTGAACCATTTCTCTTTATTTAATCTTCTTAGAAATTCTTTCTGTTTAAAAATATGCACAGGCAAAGATTATTTATTTCTACTTCAAAATCTTCATTAATTTTTATGTGTGTAAATATTTTTTCCTTTAAAAACTTTTAAATGAACTTAAATATTAATTTATTTAATACAATTTGTTCATCTCTTGTGTGGCTAGTGATCTAGTCATAGATAGATCATTGGACTGCAGTGGTTGAGGATCCAAGTCAGGACCGGCTCACTTTGACCTGGTTTCCTCTTGCTCTTCAGCAGCTGGCTATTTGGGTATCTTTTAGGCATTCCAATTTTCTCCCACATCTAAAAATGAGTTCTAGGCACATGTGGGGGAGATTTCTAGGTAACTCTAGACTGGCTTGCACTATTACCACTACTTCAAAGGCTCTAACTCAAACAGGTAACTACTTGCTTGGTCACCAAGGCCAATACCTGACACCTTCCCTCTTCTAGCTCACTCCTGTGAGAATCCTTTAGACCCTGAATGTCATTACATCATTTCAACAAGAGGAAGAGTTCATCTCTCAACTGGAAATTTAAATATTTCCCCAATTTTGCATTATGAGCGTTTAATTAAATATACAGCCAATTCAACACAAATCAGGGTAAAAACCGATGTAGGGATTAATAACCAATAGCTTTGAGTTTTTGTTCTAATAAATAAACAACAGTTTATGATGAGTCTGGAGTTTTGTACACCAGTTACTGTTAAGCTGTGGCTTTTCAGCTCTTTGTTGTCTCTGTGTAATTAGTTCTCAATGAGATTCCACTACATATCCTGAAAGATTCTGCATATCAGAAGAAAATAAACAGAAGCATGATGAAGAGGATTATTACTATTACTGTTGTTATTCAAGGCAAGTGGAAATCTGTGTAGTTCTAAGTGAAATGTCAGCATATATCTTTGAATCATCAGTACTCTTGTATAATGATTTATCCAGTGTAAACATTGATGGTATGGAAAAATCGTCTGACTTTTATTTGTAGATTTCGCCATTGGAAGTGGAGGAACGTTTTTCCTTTGTCTTGGCATCAAAGATGGGGGTTCCTGGGAATTGGTCTTTCAGTCCAAACTTGATTTGTCTGGATAATACAACACATGCTAATATTTACTACAGGGAGGTGAGCATTAGACAGTTTGCTTAACCTTGCTCTGACTATAGAAAATTTACAGTTTTTATAATGATCCATATTTGTTTGAGGTAGTTTGGTTTGGAATTAACATCAGCACTATGTTCACATCACTGTATTTCTAACATCAGCATCAATATAAATTAATTTGGCTTGCTGTAGATAAAAAAAAAGAAAATGAAAGCTTGCCAAAAACAAAATATGATACATTTTAAATAAAGTATAATTAAAAATCTGTCATTGGGATTATTTGGAAAAATCTTATTACATGAAATTTTAAAATGGTGATACTTAAAAGGGGTCCAATGATAAATATGGAAAATATCAGGATCAAAGAATTTCAAGTACAAAAGGAGTTTAAAATGTTTTGTATTTAATAAATATTGTTTCACACAATGTGAAGTTAAAGCTTTGGTTAGGTATTATTTGAAATATACTATGCAGGTATAGATTCCATTAAGGAAGAAAGAAAAAAAGAGGTAAATTTCGTTCAGAAATGGGTTGTTGGTGGCTGATGCTAAATTGTACAAGGGGGGCATTTAAACGAAACTTGGCCAGATACAATTAAAGTGATTCTGTTTCATCTGAGATTAATTTAAACGTGTCCCATCTTAAAATTTTAGATCATTGTTTTTATTTTTTTCCTTTCAGTTAAGTTTTTATTTACCTTGGGCTCCATAGTAGTAATGACAGTAGAATTATACACATTCTTGCACCTTGTGCCAAAAGAGAAAAGAAAACAGCGAGTGAGCGTGTGGTGTGCGGCGGCAGTCATAAATCATTGCTCAAGGAAAGACTTGGCTGTCTCGCACTGGCAGATGTGGGCAAAAACCATCACCACCAACAACAACAGGAAAAAATATTGTTTTTATTATCTTCTGACTGTTGATTGGATGGTGAAACAGTTGGAACAGTCTGCTGTGGAATCTGAACAAATTTATGTTTAATTAACGAATAATCCGAACAGGGTGTTTACACGGGGGGAAATATTTAAGAGAAAAAAATAAACTGTTTCAGAAAATATCTCTGGACAGAAAGTTCTTTCTCTGTCTTGATGAGATGTGATCAAAATTTTTTTTTGTATTGTTGTTTTTGTCTTTCTGTTCCTCAAGTAAAATACTTGCCAATTAGACAGGGATTTTTTGGAGCCATTCCAGTTTCCATGGTGCAGGGTGATGCGACAATAAAAGCTGGACCATAGATTGACCTTCTCCAGCATAGATTGCTGGCAACAGAAGATGATCTTTTTAAGAATGATTTTAAGATAGAATTTCCTTTTGATCAATAAACTGGTTGAGCAAGTTTTAGTTTAATTAATAGTTACAAGGAGGCAGGAAGCGGTCATGACTTATGCAAGAGGCTCTGGGGAAGAGAAATAGCCATTAGTGTGCTGCTTTAATTGATTATTACTAATCACTTTTAACTACATTTGGTGATCATTTATTTAATTCATTTACAATTCTGTTAGTGAGAAAACAACAGGAATCAACTATGATATTTAACTACAACTGGATCCTGGTCCAGTTTGTAATTATGATTCCCAATATTAGTATCTGTTGATAGCTGATAATAAACTTTGTTTGTGTCGACGTACTGAGAAACCCTAATTATTCTGAATACCTAAACTTGAGATTTGGTACATTCTATTGTGTTTAATGGTTGGACATATTTCAAATGTCTAAGACATGGAAACATTCCGGTAAATCTGTTCTGAACCTTCTCCCTCTAATAAATCAAAATTTTTTCTCCAACAAGGACTCCAGGCCTATTCAAGATGTAGATGAACAAAGGATTTATGAAATGGAACCAAGCCTTCTTTACTTTTTTATGCTTGACACTCTAGTTAATTACTACTAACATTCTGTTTACTTTGTAAATGAAATACATTGTTCTTTACATTTGAGATTTTTGGTTAACAGTTACCCATGGATCTTTTTTTTTAAAAAGATTTTTCAGTTTAAGTATCATCCACATAGTAATGATTATAATTGTATTGCCTGTTTGAATATTTTATATATTTTTCACTTATTTTTATTTTTTTTTTAATTGGAAAAATAATAAAGATGAACTTTAGTCCTGGATTAATACTAAATGATGTTTTAGTATAAGTGGGTGTGTTGTGTACATGCACATGGCAGACATTGCTTTATTTTCTGTATTTCGTTTGCCAGCCTTTGAAAAGATGTACATTAAATGTTTGATCAACACCAATTCTACATTCAGGATACAATTATCTGCTGCTGCCAGAACACTGAACATAATAAACAAGGAAAACTTGGTGTTTACTCATTCTATAATTCATGCACAGGGGAGAGTTGCTGGTTTTATCAGGCTTGTTAGCAAATCGAACAGTTCTCTCCATTTCTATCTTTGTGAGACAACTCCCAAGCCATCGCTATATCTTTGCATATAAAAAGACCCATTCTAAGCAGGGAACAGGTATGTTAAGAACAGAAAGTTATCGCTGCTTTATTTTCAAAAGATCTAGGGTTAGTTCAGTGTCTGCCATTACCTCAATAGTAGTAACTGTTTCGCATATCTTTTTGTTACTGTCATCAACATTTGGTCCTGAAGAGTACTTTCTGGTGTACAAAGATGGTAATTTGCTATAGATGTTCTATTGTACACATTTCTTTTTTTGGTTAATCCATTACTTGTAATTTCTTGATGCATTAAGTCGTTAGTTTATGCATTTGAGATATCAAGAGATTATCACAAGCAGAACAGATTAGATTAATTATTTTTGCTCTTGTTTGAAAATTGTAGGGTTAAAAGGGAGTATTTTCAGTAAAAAAAAAAAAAAAAACCATTTTTAGTAAAACACTTCAACTCCTGTTTTCTTTTACAAGATTGTGGTAAATCAAGGCATATAGAAATGGATCTAATTAATGTACCATAGAAATACTAACCCCCCCTTCTCAAATGATAGTAATTTCCAGCTCTAGTAAATCATAACTAGACAGTTTATTTCAGACCCAGTGCTGTGAGTGAGATGGAGAGAGAGAGGAAGGATAGGAGGGGTTGCTCCTTTTTGGGTGATATTAATGGGACCTCTGGATGATTTTGAACAATGTGCTGCTGCCATAGCAGTGCTAAAAAGCAGAATGGCAATGCTGGCTGCAGTCCAACACTATGATGAATGAATGCTGCCAATTTCCAGGTGTTTCCTACTTATTTCTATAGTTAATTAACCTTTGTGTTGAGATGCTAATTTCATTTGGCAAGTCTTGTTTTGTTTTTTCTAAGAAAAGAAAAGGCTGAATGCTTTCTTTCAGAATAATACATTGTAGCGGGCAGCGTGTTTCACGTCTTGTATTAGTTGGCACAAAATTTCCTTATACTTTTTTCTCTGCTTTAATTCTTGCTGATTCTTGTGTATGCTTCAGAAAATTGAATTGGCAGAAAGTTAAAAATGTCTTTACTATATTATTATTGATAAATTTATTATTTACCATCTTTGCTGTCATTTTTAAGAAAATGAACAATTGTATGTATAGATTGACATTTAAAATTACCAGCCTACCTTATGAAAATAGTTTTCTTCTTTTTTTCAAACCTTTTCTCGTTAACAAAAAAATACATTAATCTGCCAAAAGTAAACTAAAAAATCTGTTGAACCATGTATCAGAACATACAAACCATTAATTGTAAAGTTATCACTTGAAACATTTAATGTAATTATGGGTGCAAGTTATTTCTGTAAATGGTAAGTTTAGTTCATACTGAAAGCATCATGTTAACATGTTCTTCTAATGTCTTTTTCTTGCTACAAATCTGAATAATTGTTAAATCTTGGTATGGTTTTGTATAGATTTTAATAGACCTCATTATTGATGACTACTGTTGCCTTTGTTTGGCAAATGAAAATCACATCTGAAAATGAATTTCCATAGGAAGTGAAACTGTTGCCCTTGAAGAAACTTATGAAGGTTGTTGGAGTTGCATGGGATGTTGTGCAAGCAACCATTTATAGAATGAAGTCAACTGGCCCAGTGAAGAACCTAAAAGACTAGGGGAGAAAGTTAAAAATCAGAATAGGAAGATAGGTAGTTGGTTTGAAAGTTTAAATCAAATCCCTTTTCGACAGATAGTCAATTAACTCTGATCACAATTTCTTTGCAACAGTCAGCATCTTTATCTTTATTGTCAAAAAGATTTAAGAGAAGTTGGATTGATTGACTGATTAGCAGATAGAAAGCTCTTAAATAAGGTAATAAGAAAAAGTAACTTGACTGGGCTAAGCAACATCAGAACTACACCTTGAAAAGTGATGGAATGTATTTTGGTTATACGACAGTAGGTTTGAAATAGCTGGTTGTAACTGATGAAAATATGCTGAAGAAATGTGTAAAGGGAGCTGGTTTTACTTTTTTACTTCTACTGTGGTAAAAATGTGAAACTATGGGATGACCTGATAAAAATTGATTGGATTCTGGAGAATATTGTGATCTTTCCCTTTTCTGAATGCGAGCAATTCTGTCAGGACATTGATAGATGCTGGGTTTATACTGCATGGAGATAATGATCTGAGCACATTGCAAAAGCTTAATGCACAATACCTTGCTAGAAAGGAATTGGAAAAAAAATTTAAAACAGCGGTTTGGTTCCCTCACAGATCTAAACTCTATTGAATTTGTATGGGATTAACTACATTGAAGAGTCAAGAAAAAAGGTCCAACCAATGTAGGTTATCTATGGAACTGCATGCAAAAGAAATGGGGATTATTTACAAGGCAATATTTTGAGAAGTTATTAAGTAGGATGCCAAAATGTGCACAGCGATCTAATAACTTTTATAAAAGTGGCTTAATAGGGAATTTATCTAATGTATGCATATATTCTTAAAGGATGTAATTTTATTCATTTTTCTCATTCATTTCTTGGTTTGATTCTACAATAGGTTAAGGATGAAAATTCATTTTAAGTTACTGGTCTCAATGAAATTGATGTACAGTATTAGAAATAATTATGAAAATACATATAGGGCATGCATTATCATAGAAAATATATGACGAATACATTGTGCAGTTTATTAGTATTTGATATGTGAATCCTTTGCTTTATATAGAGCATGCGTCTTTTTTGTGCTCCTATACAGGTCATCAATCTGTGACCAGACTGTTGTTCCAAATGTCCTCTAACACTTTCCAGAATTCATTCAAGGTGTTTGGTTGCCATTTGATTTTCTCAGTAGCCATATAACCACATATAGCCTTGGTGTTGTTTATATCAGGACTTTGTGCAGTCTGAGGCATTTTTGGGAGTGTTCCAACAGCCTCATCATGTTCCAGATAATTTTTTTTATCATATTGGCTGTATGCATGGAGTCATTGTTATACTGGAAAATGAATCTCTGCCAAATGAGATGTCTTCTTGAGGAATTGATGTGATAGATGAGATGTATCTGTTGGCAATTAGCATACCTTCAATTTTATGCAAATTTCTGATATTCTTTGCTGATATGCAGCCCCACACTTGTATTGATCTCATTCGCATCATTGTAGCTGTTGTATACTGACTGTTATGCTGTTACCCTGTCTGCCTTTGAAACTGCTGTTGATTATTGCCAAACAGTTCAAAGTTGGACTCATATCTTATTTGCAAGATCTTTATCTGTCATCTAGAGAACATACTCTGAGATATTTAACATCATTTGGAAAGTTTGGACTTTTTTCTTGACTGCATCTACTAGTTTTGCATATCCTCATTCATGCATACAGATTCTTCTGGAAGATGAAGTCAGGCAGCGATCTGCCATATGGAGAGCCTTCATTAGTTAAGACTTGGATTTCTATATGTTTGTTTTGTGATATTTTCTCCCAAGGAGCTATAGCATTTGCCACATTAAAATGATAATGGTGCCTAGACTTTTATAGTCCTCCTGCAGTGTGTGGCAATTTCTGATTGCTTGCATGACAACCAATCACAGTGTACTATATCAACACATAACTGTACTATGGAGAAATTCATTTTTAACCATTCTATCATCTATTATTTATTTGCATTTTATACCTACTTTTTCTTCTATTGATTACTATGAAGATGCAGCACAGTTTTAAAGTTAAATGAACATTTAATATCATGTTTTTGTGAGGTTTGTGGCAAATTGTTAGTCTACGAGGTCACTCCTGTTAGTATTTTTCTGATAATCTCATTTTGTTTCTGGCTGGACTTGTCCATGTTTTCTTTGAATTTTAGTGTCCTGTATTCCAGGTAATGAGCAACATCTTCCATTTGTTTTAGCTTTAATGGTTAGCATACAACTGTTAAAAATAGTATCCCTAGTCTTCAAACAGTAAGTTGCCATGTGACTGATTTCTGGGGATTGATGCTATTCATAAAACTTATTTGTGCCTATTCTTGACAGAAAATTCAGACTGAGTCTGGAGATCCAGCACTTTAGTATATGTGTGTTAATGGGTTATATTACTGTGCATGCCATTTTTGAAAAGATTTATGGTGGAAACCCTGATACATTCTGTTACATATCAATATAGTTTTGTGATGTAATACTATTAAATTAACATCAATGTGTTTATGCAGTAGCTACAAAAGAGAGAGGAAACTTTGTGGAAACTATTGAAAACTCCAGAACAATGGATATACTCAAAAATCTATAACACTACAAGCGTGCATCTTCTATGTATAAATCTTGACAATGAATGTATTGTGGAGTTTGTGTGTTCTCTTAACACATCATGTGGTGTAGTTCACATTTATTTTTTCCACTTCAGCTTACTGAGAATGTATTGGCAACAACAAATTTTACCATCATCTGATTGCACATTTATGAGTGACAGCCTTTGAATGCAGTATTTGGGTGCAGTACAATTTCAATTTGTTGAAATTTTAAAGGTTTAAAGAGAAATGGATCCTGTAGTATTTTAAGAAAAATTAAAGCACAACTAGGCTGTGAATAATGGACTACCTAGACTGATCTCGGCTACATTGCTTCATTCGTTGATCAGAAAAGAACATAGGAAAGATATTTCAATCATGTTTGGTGATGTTTCTGTCAACTACATGTTGATTTTCTTAATGTTAGAAGTTGTCAATGTTTGATATACTTTCAATCTAGATGAACTTATATTTGTATAGAATGGTAAAGATGAGAATTGCTAGATTAATTTTCATCTATCTGATCTCTAATGAGGATGAACTAATGGAAGTGTTTTTCTCCCCTTTTATGAAAGAATGCTGCATACAAAAGAGGGCTTTTAGGGTTGTATTATAATTAAATTTTGCAAGTTTGTATAAAATAAGCAGAAATTACGAGAAATTAATGTTTTTTTTTTTTTGTAGCCATGATGGTTTCTGCTCCCTCCCTCCCTCCCTCCCCCCTCTCTCTCTCTCTCTCTCTCTCTCTCTCTCTGTGTGTGTGTGTGTGTGTGTGTGTTAAACAACTGAGAGGCAGTTAAATAATTTTATTTTTCTTTTTCAGATTTCCAAAAAATGATTCTTTTATTGAAATCACACATGCTGTAGTACAAATGATTTTCGGTGAGTAATTCTTGGTACTATTAAATCTATACTGCTGAATAAAAGTGAACATTTATAATCATTTTCTGAAGAATTTAGAAAACTATGCTGTACTTTTACCATGTCCCATCAGTTCCTCTACAAATTTTATGGTAGTGAAATGAAGTTTACTTACCGATGTAATATTCCATCAGTTTAAAAACACACACCAAAGTGCTGGTTACAGAGTTACAGAGGCACTTTATCTTTTATTTTATATTTTGATTTACCAGGCTAAGTTTAGTAAGGCATTGAAATCTTTTATTAGAAAGTTCCATATAATACCAAATTATATGGTGTTGCTGACAGTTAAAGTAATAAGAAGCATTCACAGCCTAATTTTGAAGCTTGATTGATCTAATAAATGGCAAATCAAATCTTGATGTTTCTAAGGACCTTAGGCTCAGCCACATTGTATTTGATTATTCTTAATTGACTAGATTGTGCCGCAGTTAAAAATATTGAGAAACTTTATTTAGGGGTTAAATAGAAAGTTAGAGGGGCAGGAAGGTTTTAACATCCTTGTAGCTAAGAAGTGAAATTCTGGTCCTCTTTTTTTTTTTTTTAAAGATATTTCTGCTACCTGGTTTAGTGAAGCATTTTCAGGCTAATTACCAGATAATTACTAAAAAAGACAAGAAGTTTTCCAAATGTTTAATCCAGAATGTTTGTTTATATCTAGGATCACTAGTGATACATGATGTATCACTGCCATTGGAGAACTTGTTATGCACATCTTCCCATCTTTGAACACTTTAGTGCAAAACTTCTTTGTAGGCCAAACTATTCAACTAAAGATCTTATAGTTTTTCCATGTATATTACTAATTAACTTAATAAATATTTGTTTTATATTTTCAAAGATATCTATATCCTTATCATAATATAGGCTTCATGCCTTAACTGCATGCCCCAAAAGGCGTTTGATTAATTTAGATAATCAGACTTGGAATCTTGGAAGTTCAATTATTTATTGTATGATTTAGCATCCTGTTGGCTTTGAGATATACACTCAAATTTCTTTTAAAATTTATTAAGGAGGTATCTATAATTCCTTTGTAATTACTGCTGTGTAGCTTGTTAAAGGTATTTGTAAATATTCAATTTAATTTACCATTTATTTGACCTTTCTATTTAGAAAATGGATCATACACTTCTAACATTAAAGCTTTCCTTAACCCTATACATTTAAGTGTCATATGCGCATTTCATAATTCTGATAGAAGCTCCAACATCAGTGCCATCTCTAGATATGCCTGCTTTGCCTAATTTTCTCCTGTGGAAACATCTAATCTTTACTGCTGTTTTCCAGATAACTGGATGATACTCAAATCTCCTGGTGCTTTAATGTATTGTATGGTAATTTCTTAAAAGAACGTGTAAATCTCAATTTATCGAAGGTTTCCAGCCCCCCCTTCAGTTCATTTCTTATGCTCTAAACGCAGCTACAGAAAATTGTCTTTTTGAGTTGCTTCACACACAACCAGAAAGCTGTTGGGTGGGGCTAATCTGATTGAGTAATTTAATGCCATAGAGATTGTTTTATATTTTTCTCTTCGTAAAGGATGTACTGAGGTTTTTCTTTTGCAGCAATGGTTAATGATCAAGGGGTGTCTTCCTGGGATGATTAGCAATGTGTGCTGTATTAACTAACTGTGAAGAATAGTTTGAATAATCTGTAGAATATCTATTTTGATGAGCATATTAAGGTTTCTTTCTTTTTATAGTAGAGAACTGGTTAATTTAGAGTTGTTCAATATAAGTGGTACATCGTTTCAGCATTTCTCAAAATGAGCCAAAGGCTTCTTAGTGGACTACAGTACACATCTGCAGGGTCCCACAAAGCAATTAGACCATTGGGTGAGCCACAGTGCATGTTTTTTTGGGGGGGCACACAAAATTTCACTGTTCAGCATATGATTTTCTCTTTTTGGTATAGTAAATATTAGCTAATTTTCAAACTAATTTTGACAATTAATAATAAGTGGCTGTTCAGCTCTCTGGACCTTCAATCGACCACGGTACATATACATAAGGTATGTGGAAGTTTGGCAGCCCCAAAATTACACATCATCTCACAGGTTTTATTATTCTTATTTAGACTTTATAGGTGTCATGGTGACACAACTGATTTAAAAAGGGGGACCATAGGACAAAAAAAGTTTGAGAAAATCAAGAAGTTTTCTTGGTTTTTCAGTAATTGTATTGTCAGCCAAGAATATTTTGGCAGATCAGATAACTAAAACTAGGACACACACATCACACCCGCACACACTCGCACACTCACTCACGCTTGCTCGCCCTCTCTCTCTCTCCCTCATGCATTCTCACATACAAAGTTTATTTTTGAAAACAAATAAGCAAAAATACCAAAAAGCCACCTACATTTTTCCTGCTACTTTATGACTTTATACCTGTTTATATCCATGTCTAACTCATTTGAGAATGTTTTGTCAGTGTATCAAGCTGCACAAGATGTGAATACTGGTAAATGGAGAATTTTTCTTTCTCTCTCAGTAGAACTAAGTCAATGAATATGAAGTCTGTCCAAAAAGAAACCGAACTTTTAAAACAGCGCACCAAGCAGCTGGCGCAGCGTGCTTGTGACTGCAGTGCTGTGTATTGGTGACCTTGACCTTCAGTCTAATAATAGCCGCATCACGCCATGCCAGTTAGTCATCGATCTACACACGCTAGAGTGAACGTATGTTTATTGCACTCGGCGATTTGTCGCAAGTTGAACAATGAAGGATCTTGAAGAGCAACATGTTTGTGTGAAATTCTGTTTCAATTTGGGAAAAACTTTTACGGAGACTTTTCTAATGTTGCAACAGGCCTATGGGGAGGATTGTTTGACCCGTATGCGATGTCACGAGTGGTACCATCATTTCAAATCGGGAAGAACATCCACTGAAGACAATCCCAAATCTGGACGACCTTCCATGACAACGGACGATGATCACATTGAGAAAATGCGTGCTGTGATCTGTGGAAATCGTCACCTGACTGTCCATGAAGTTTCTGGAGAAGTAGGCATCTGTAAAAGTTCGTGCCGCATGATTTTAAAACAAAAATTGAACATGCATCGTGTAGCTGCAAAATTTGTGCCGCGTCTGCTGACAGATGAACAAAAGGAGAACCGAGTAACAGTCGGTCAGGAGCTCTTTGATCGTTCAAATGCTGATGAAAGCTTCCTGAAAAGTGTCATATTGGTGACGAAATGTGGGTGTACGGCTACGATGTCGAAACAAAAAGGCAGTCATCACAGTGGGTTGGATCATCGTCATCATGACCAAAAAAGCATGTCAGAGTTGCTCAAATGTGAAGGTGATGATGATCGTCTTTTTTTATATGAAGGACGTCATTCATCATGAGTTTGTTCCACATGGTCAGACAATCAATAAAGAGTTTTACTTGGATGTCCTGAGGTGGTTGAGAGAGGCAGTGCGGAGGAGGAGGCCCGAAGCATGGAAAAACAAAACCTGGATGCTGCACCATGACAATGCATCACTCCTTATCCGTGACTTGTTGGTAAAGCACAAGATGACTCTTGTCCCCCAGCCGCTCTACTCTCTGGATTTGGTCCCTGTGGACTTTTTTTTTGTTCCCAAAGTTGAAATCCACCCTGGAAGGTCACCAATTTCAGACGACAGAAGAGATTGAAGAAAATTTGCTACTAGAACTGTGCACTATCCCTGAAAACGCGTTCCAAAACTGGGAAAAATGTTGGGAGCGGTGCATCAACAATGGAGGAAACTATTTTGAAGGAGACAAGTCTGATTAAATTGGAAGTGAAGCAATAAATTTGTTTTTTAAAAAGTTCAGTTTCTTTTTGGACAGACCTCGTATCCAATCTTAAATGGTTGCGTGTAGCTTTGCTCTGTATTAGTAAACTATGTAATGTTGTCTCTTATTTCGGTAAGTGATAAATGGTAGACATTATACAGTGTACTCAGTCTCTTCTGTAAGAAAAGAAAATGTAAAGTTTTTGACATCAGAGATGAAAAGCATTCGAAAAAAAATTTTTTCCTAGATTACACGTCCTTATAAAAACAACATCAAAATAGGCACCACCTGTTAATGCTAATTAGCTTTCCAATTAAATTATTTTCTTTTCTTAAAAAATGTGGTAGGCGTTTAATTAAAGTCAATCATCTTCAAGATTAAAATCGGATTTTTTCCCTACCCCCTTCACTGTTTTGAAAGAAAAAAAAAATTATCGGGAACCCTATTTTTGGAATAAGAAAATACAGTAGTGGCTAGTAATTTTTCTTTCAATATTTAACATTTTTAAAAAAATTTTTTTTTTTACAGAATTCTATTCTGATAGTTACAAATCTATTCCATTGATAGGAGAAAAACAAACAAACAAATGTAGGATGCATTTGGCAGCCATGAAAGGACTGCAGAACTATACAAATAAATTGACATTTCCAACAGAACGAGTCCAAAAAAAGCAATAAGGCAGAGAGTTGCGTTTGGAATTAGTAATCAAAGTCTTTGGAAAGCAAAAAAGAAAAAAATAACTCTAAAGAAGAACATTATTATTATTATTATTATTATATTATTATTATTATTATTATCATCAGGTGTTTCTTTTTTATTTTAAATTACCAGGCTCTGATGAGGAAATTAGCAACAAAGTCTCCTGGCATTTTAATAAAAATTCTAAGGGAGAGGGATAGAACAAACAAAAACCCCTAACCCTGCAGGGAAGTAAGGTGTGGGGGGGGGGGCATGTAAAGCAAATTTGTGGGTAAACAGTTGGCTATCCAAGTTATTCATCCTTCCTCAGTATAGAAACTCTTCCTGATATTTTAGATTTGTATTTATTTTCACAGTAAATTATATTACTTTTGTACATTGCTTTTGTGGCCTGTGTTCTGTTTGTGTTTCAGTATTTTGCAAATTAAAATATGCAGATGTTTTTTGTTTTTTTTTGATTTCTGCCTTTATTTTTGTGCCATGGATGATTGTTTTTGATGTCCATTTTCTGGTTTGGTACACTTAGCAATTGCATTTCCTCTAAAAGCTAATAAATGCTTTGTTTGGATGGCATGTAGCTGGTGGTTAGATTACTGGTTTGCTAAGGTTGAAGGCCAGAGTTCAAATCTGATTTTGGGAAAGCTTGGTTTGGCATACCATTCTTCTGTTCTAGCCCTTTGCGTGGCTTTTTCCTCCCACATCAAAATAAATATGAAGCTTGTTAGTAGGGACTTTTGGTAGGTTTACTAGGTCAGCTGAAACTGCATCAGGCACTCTTGTGCTTGTCATAGTTTCTGGTGTCTTGCATCTGTTTTCTTTGTTCAAGGGACCACAACATCAATAAGAAGAAATGTCATGTGAAGGTGGGCGACATTAATTTTTATTGACTTGCTAAATATGAGAATTTTTTCGCTGATACTTATTGAATACTGCTGTTTATCAATAACTTACCTTTGGTTCATCTACAGCAATTGCTTATGTTGAAATGGTTTTTTTTTTTTTGCAATGAAAGCAAGAACTTCCATTTAAATAACCTGAAATCATAAGTTTCCATTCTAATTGATGATACAGGCATCCAGTGATTGTTGTCGTTCTTCCCTTTATTGTAAAGCATCCATGATCTGACATGAGTGAGGATAGTAAACTATATGATAACACTCATGATATCTTTTAGTGCTTCACAGGCTATAATAACAATAAGGCATGTTCAAATGAAACCCAGCTGAAATAGAATAACTCTAATCATATTCGGCCGGGTTTCATTTGAACATTCTCTAATTTTTCAACATGAAAAATGTTTCAATTCAAATTTATTGAAAAAAAAAACCCACACAAAACCATTGCTGCTGTATAGCATGGTATTTTTAATTAGAAAAGGGTTCATTGCACAGAGTATTGTCATATTGATTTTCAGAGTAGTAATCCTTACTGTGTGATTCTCAGAATCCAATAATGGACATGCACTTTGGCAAGGGTGCTTAAAATGAGTTCTACAGAAGTTAATTAGTGATTGCTTTGTACTCAGTTTGCTGTTGTGCCGATGATGCTCAAATAGCTAATTATTCTTGCTATGATTCCTTGCCTTTCTAGGAGGATATGCAGCATACATGCAGGGCAATAAATGCCTCCAGATTGGACTAAAATTCCATCTGAGTACATCGGGAATAAATCTGACAGATATGAGATTATTGTGTCGTAGCCACTCGTGTTTAGTGTTGCTTTTTTTTGTTTTTTAATGAAACACGTTTTACCTTGACTGAGACAGAAACTTTTGATGGGAAACTAAGTTTGGTAGGTAACATTCTGTAAATGCATAAACTGAAAAACAATATTTAAAAACTAGAAGCATTTTTTGTTTTTGTTGTTTTTTAAATGCGTTTACTTATGGTGATGATCGATGACCGAGTCCATGGTTGCTATTGAAGTTTTCTAATACATTTGGATTCAAGAATTTTTCAGATATATTACTCTAATCTCTCTCTCTCACACACACAACACACACACACAACACACACACAACACACACACAACACACACACAACACACAACACACACACACACACCACACACACAACACACACCACACAACACACACACACAACACACACACACAACACACACACAACACACACACAACACACACACACACAACACACACATACACACACAGAGATGGCCATGACAAACTAAGAAATTGACAATTAAATAATACATAAGAATGATACAGGAAATTTTTAAGACAAAAGTTTGAAAATAAAAATTTTGACACGCACAACTTTTCTAACAGTCATGCACATCTAACTGTTTGCATTATTAAACTGATTTAAATATCGATTTTTTTTCTAATTGGTAACTCCATGCTCATAGCTTCCTTGATGGTTGGGCTTATGTGTAGAACTGCATGTCTTTTGACAGCTGAGAAGCTGCTGCTGATGGTGGTGGTGTTTGGTTTTTTTGGATAATTTTTTTGTAACTTTTTTTTTTTTTTTCCCCAGATAGAAGCAAAATGACTTCGGACCTGTTTAGTCAACTGATTTCTCTGCAGTTTCTGTTTTTTCTCATCATCAGATCATGCACAGTTGCATTCCTAATTACACGTGCTGTGTGCTGGTTTAAAAAGAAGGTAAGCTTTTTGTAAAATTTGTGTTGACACCTTAGTTAATTAAAATTTTCTGACATGTTTATAAAAATTTTTTTCGTTCCTTTACCATTTATATTATGAATTAAAAAAAAAAAACGCTACCAGATTTTGTAATAGGAAATCTGTTGTAGGCCTTTGCCTTAGTGGGAAAAGGTGAAAGATCTGCACCTGTTATTTTTCTACATGTCGGACATTCTTGTGTATGACTGTTCAGTCACTGATGAAAATTTTTGCCTGCAAAATACATCTGCTGTCTTGTCTAATCCCTACCACCTGAAAAAAAACAAAAACAGGAAGGACGCTGTGTTAAAATGTATGGAAATATTAGAAGTTTAAAAATTTGTGCCTTCTAAAGCAGCTAAGTCAGAGAAGTTCCTCCGTTACAGATATTATTACATTTCCTTGAGCTGTTAATTTTTATCTGAAATTTTTTGGATTGATCTTCTGAGCAACATCGTACAAACTTCCCTTTTTATTTATTTACTTATGTATATATATATTTTTTTCCTTTCTTAACGATGCTGTTGGGAGTAAGAGATGCAAAGTAGGCATTGAAAAGTATATCTTTTAGTTGCTGTCATTTATTTACCTTACCTGCCTAAATGCTTTTGATCAGACCAAGGGAGTTAAATGTGAGAGGAGATAAATAGAAACTCTTTAGTTTTGATGCTGAAAAAGAATGGATACCATTTGAAATTAGGGATTAATCACTTTTAGCTGAAAGCTTCCAATTGCATAAATGTCTGGTATCCATGACTGACTTGTTTTAATTAAATTTTTGAGAAAGCCAGTGACATTTCTAGCAGGTGGATTGTTGTTTTCAAATTCTTTAGTGTTCACCTGTAAATGCCAAATATCTAGTATATTAGTTAGTTTCTTTGATTTACTGCTGGCACTACACTTATTTGGTTATTTCATTTAATTTTTACTTGTTTGATTAGCATGTTTAGAAACTAGGTGGGCAGTGTGTAGGATTTGTATACAAGTGCAGAGGGTGAATAATATAATTTAGGTTCACTATCTAAATAGATTTTACATGATGAGATAGGATAATTTTGCACTTAAAAAAAAAAAAAAAAAACAAATAGAAAAGATGGCACTTTAGGAATTTTGATATATGTTTTCACAGTATTAGTAGATAAGCTTTAAAAACTTGGCATTGAAAATTCGACATTTTGTAAGGCTATGAAAAAGGAGAGATCAGAGATTCAGGTTGGTCATAAATCGGAAAATTCTTGTGGGTTTATGCCAATGCAAATTTTATGCATGAATGCACCAGTTGATCTGGTGATCAGTTTGGCTGATTCATCAGAGATTTGGCAAACTCAGGCATCATAAAGGTGCAGAAATAGAAGTAGGTTTCATATAATGTGAAAAATGAGATTTTCACTTTCAGGACTTGTGCCCAGAGATAGGAGATAATTGAAATTGTGGGTTTCTAATAGGTTTTTAACTAACTTTGTAGCCAATAAAGAAAAAAAATTAAGTATGAAATAAGGCATTTATTTGTTACAATGTATGAACATGCATTAAGTCTTTAATTCATTTGCATCAGGAGCTTTCCAGTTAAAAATTGCTGTCACTTTTGAGACCTGTCATTTAGTAGCTTACTGAAGATGTACAGTAATGACCAAAATTATTGCAATACCAAAAATAATTTTAACTTTTCAGTTTAAGTGTAGTTAACCATGGCTAATGCAATGTTTATGCTCTGATTTATAATTTATCTATTCATTTTGCTAAAACAATATTGAAAGTATGCTTTTATTGAAGTTTACTACTTTACTACTCAGTAACTGCATCTCCAAAAGAAATTACTACATAAAGGATATTTAGTTTAGAGCCTCTATCAAAACAAGAAACATAAGATGATGCACTAATTTTGGTCATCGCTGTAAGTGGTTACACCACCCCACCAACAGTTTCCTCTATATATTTATTGTATATCATGGCATAGGTAAAGTCTTTTGTAATGGTAATATGAAAGAAATTACTTTAATAAATTTATAAGAAATAAAAGAAAAAAATATTTCGAACCAAGTTTACTGAAAAAAATGGAAAAAATATTAATGACTAAACTGCAGTTGGAATCATTTATTAACAAAGCATATAACTGTCACAGATGTTGTTTGTTTTTTTTTTTTATAATTTGATTCAGAAATGACATTTTGTAGTGTTTGTGAACAATGGACTAATTTTTTTGTTTATCAAAGTTTTTGCAGGCAGAAAATTGTCACCAGTATGTCAACAGAACAGAGTTTTTAATGTTCAGCTTGTTCCATCTATGCTGATGATGTACTAAAGAATTGTCACATTATATATTTCTAATTTGTTTAGATACAGTTAATTTTTTCTCTCTCTGTATTCTTGCTACCTGTAACCACTATCTCTTCATACTCTTTCTCTCTTTTTTGCTGTCTCTACTTTACTTTCTCCCTGTACACTGACTTTCTTTCTGTATTGTCACTTTTTCTGCTCTTTATCTCTGTACACTGTCTCATTTCACTTTATTTACCCTCATTTTCTCTGCTCTTGCTCTGTCTCTCTCTACTTTCTATCTGCACTGTCTTGTGACTCTGTATCTTTTAAAGTTAACTATAGCAAGGTTTTCTTAGTTGGCTTTCTTGACATGGTGGTGACAAGATTCTTGAGTAGTTTAATCATCAATTGATGAAAGCCTGCTTGACACTATCTAATAGTGGAATTAAGATTTTTAAACATTTGTCTTGCTCTCTAGCATGTCAGATATTGAGGTTAGATCTGCAGAATAGAAAAAGTTCATCTACCATGAGCATTAATATCCTTGTGGCGAACGATCAGCATCATTAATGTCATCATCTGTGTGATGCAAAGCTAGCCAGCACTCATGCTTTGTAGTGGGTGCATGTTTACTGGTTTAATGTAATATTTTGTTGTGTGATGCTAAACTATTTTAGGCTTAGATTAAACTTTGTGTATTTTGGTAAGTAATTGAAGCTTTCAAGCAGTACTGTGTATCTTTGCTAAAGTTTCCTGCTTCACATTAGATATTAGAAAACTTTTTTTTTTTTTTGGTGATTATGACTGGTTAGAATATTCCAGTCATAATCACCAAAAAAAAAAAAAGTTTTCTAATATCTAATGTAATTACCTTTTATAGATGTGTCAGCCTTACACTGAGTAACTACTGCGATACCATGTTGCAATGCAATGGTATCTTCACTAAAATAGAACAACAGAAAATTTAAAACATTAAACCTCAAAATGTTCATAGGCTATACTGGGCACTTGAAGTCTCTGCTGCTGTTGTTTTTGTTTACTTAACTATTTTTACTAGCATCATTTGCTGACACCAGCACAGCTTAAATTAATGGGGAATTTTATAGCTGATTTTTTGTTATCAACCATGCATGTCTTTAATATCTTATCTTGCACAGGAATACTCTCGCTGATTATTGATCATAATTATTTCACTTCCAGATCTTTCAGCACATGAACATTCATCTGCGTTGTTTTCCTGTTGTATCCTAAAATCCCCTCTCTAAAAAGTTGCAGTGTTTTTGAGGATCTCATGGAAATAAAACTTTGGTGGTAATTTTCATTATTTTGCTTGAACTGGTGCTAGCATCAACTGAATTATGCTGGTACTATTAAATATTGAATGAACACAAAACAGCTTGCCAGAAACTTTTCACAAAAGACAGATGTCCAACAAAATATGCTCTTAGTAAACATAAGGAATAGTCTTAAAAAATGGCTGGAGGTATTTATTAAAATAATGGAAAAAAATTTTGTCATTTTTTTATGTGGGCAGTTTCAGTGAAATCTTGTAGAATCTAATAGTGATACTTATTTATGAACGACAAACTATATCTGCTTAGTATCCAGTAAAATACACACAAAGACCTACTTTATGACTCAATCGAGAAACATATACTGTTTTTACTTTACCTTAGACAACTTATAGCAATTTAAAGTGAACACTTTTTAATTTGACAGAGACAAATTGTCTAATAAGTAAGCCATAACTCACTAAAAGTGCATGTGCAAGTACTAACTCTGTTATGTTGAGTTTTGTTTCTTATTTTATGACTCAGGAAATTTTCTCTCTCATATTTCTCATGGGCTAACATGTGGATTTATTTGTAAGATCGATTATAATGAAAGAATGTTTGGTTTTTATTTTTTTTTCTGGTGTTTTGGGTGTGACTGTTGATGACACTGACCGGTGGTATATTTGGGAGTAGGGGGTACTTATAACCAATTAGTCACGAACATCCTCTCTCTGCCACTGAAGGTGTTGGTTTCAGAACTAAAGTAATTGCTATTTTGACGTAGGTGTAAACGAAAAAAAAATGTTCACCTGAGTCCAATGGAAATGATTTCATGTGAATCACTAATCCCTGTTACCTGAGAGTCCATAGATAGATGTCTTCTGCAGGGATGGGTATTTTGTGTGCAAGTAATCTCTAAGTAATTTTTGGTCTTAGAACAAAGTAATAGAACTAGCAATGTCTCACCTTTTCTCCTAAAATTAAAAAAAAATTTCAAACTTTATTTAAACTCTGCTTAAAATGTTTGTAAAAACTGTACACTTAATATTTGTGCATGAATTGAAGCTTATAGATTCATACATTGAGAATCTGCTTTCATCATATGGATGCTGTTTTGCCTGGAGGGTCAGAATTGTTGGCAAGTACATGTAAGAAAATACTTTTTTTTTTTTTTTTTTCCCATGTTTATCTGTTCTTCATGAATAGTGGACCATTTAGAAGTGAATTGCTTGCACAGCTGAATGCCATCATATCTCAGATTCAGCATTTCCTCATCTCTGCTCATTTCTCACCAGAGTTTCATAAAACCTAATGCTCTCACTCATGGTGGGATCCAGATTACCAGCCACATGGGGAAAGCCAAGCAGCTCAAGCCAGCTCAAAGTGGCTGCCAGCCCATCACTCACCTAGGTTAGCCAACCAAACAGAAGAGCCTGCTTTCTATTAGTGGAATGGGGAGGGGGACATACAGCTGCAAGTGAGACAGTACAGGAAAACGTAAATGTTAGCTGCCAAAATGGGCTAAACCCCACCAGAGATTTGTACCTGGGCCACTGCCAAGACAAGCATGCCATTATGTTAGCTTGCCTTTCATACCTCTGTTAATAAACGTTAACATTACTTATTCTAACTTTCCGAACTGTTGGGATATAATTCAGTTGGTACAGTATATTCTAAGAAATTTTGTTTTGTTACTGCACTTTTCCTTGCTTTGCATTTTCTCTTTCTGTTTATGTAAGTGAGACCTTTCTTTCTTTCTTTCTTTTTGGACTGGAAAACAATGTCTTGAGGTGTTTCAGTAATAAAAATAAGAAGCGGCCAAACCCGACCATCGATGTTAGTTGTGGTATTCAAAAGCAGAAACATATGTTGACATTTCTTTCAACTGGAGCTTTTAATTGTTAGTCACATGCCAGAGAGATTCTCTTCAACCAAGGAAATTTTTGGGGGGAATTCCAGTGCTGAGCTACGGCAGTTATTGGCCACATGGAAAGCATTTGCACTTTCCAATTTATTGTGTTACCTGGCTATATGTCTCAGCAGTCGGTCACAGTAGGGATTTTCTGTTGGTAACACACTTTCCTCACCATTTCAGGGCCTGATGTTAACCATAAGGAAGTGCATCATAGGGTTCTCATAATGGGGACTGACACAGGTATGAAGGGAACTTCCTTGATGGGAATTGGGTAGCAGTGGGGTGAACATCTCATCTGTGACTAAATTGCTTGTTGGAATGGTGTGTTGCTGCTAAAAGACTCATGCACAATGAATGCTTGTAAAATACCAAGAACAGCTGTGTGTGCTCATGTAAACAGGACTATAAAGAGAGGAGAAAATGACACTCATTAAGTGGTTCTGTAGTAGGAAGGTAGACTTTAAAAAAATATTTCTTTAAACAAAACTTCATAAAACAATAAAAAAAAACTTTATTGACCCATTATTTGATAATGTTATATAATATCTTATATTATTTTAATCATTGCCTTATATATATTTTTGGAATAATAACTTAGATGCAATATCAAATGTGAAATGTTGAATTAGATTTACAATGAGTTTCAGTAACATTTTTAATTTTCTAAACTGGAAGCAAACCACCTTTGTCTCTTGGTATTTTAGTATATTAAACAAACAAACAAAAAAAATCAAAGGAAATTTTTTCTGTTTCATTATTACCATTACAACGTGTTTTGAAAGTTTTTCAATTTGCCATGTTGTGCTGGCTGCTAATTGGCCAGGTGCATAAACTTATCCAGCCAGCTGAAGGAGCAGCTTTATAAAGATTATTTGGCCTAGCACATCAAAGGAGGCTTGTCATGGAAACACATTTTGCTCAGATAGCTGAGGTTCTGCAATGAGTGGAGAGAACGCATCACCAAGGAAGTTGTAGTCTTACTGCAGGAACATGGTGGTAACCAGTTTTCATTTGCTAATTTTCCTGATTGACTTATTTCTGGTTACTGTTTTACCTGGCCTGTTCTTTTTATAGTTCATTGGTCATCAGACAGGGTTTCAGTTTGTTTTGTTCCAATTTTTTTTTTTGCTAGAATAATAGAGTATGAATGAGGTGTTGTGTATCTAGGCTACATTTAGTTACTGATACAACTGATCATGTTTGGCTGCAATCAGACCAGGCCTGTGTATCATCTCTGTCTGGCCCTTATCTAGAGAAGACTTGTGTATCTGTCAAGACCAGTCCTGGGACTTGGCCAAAAGAGCCAGGGAAAAAAAAAAAGGTTGGGGATATTGGTCACATAGATTTAGAATAAATATCAAAATAAACCAGAGATACTACATGCGTATATGTGCGCATTTTTCAAAATATCAGCCAAAATGTAAATTTTATAAGTGAAAAAGAAAAAGGTATTTAAACAAAATTAAACAAAAAAAAGAGAAGAAAATCAAAATAGGGGTCTGTTGCAGTATTTTCCTTTTCTTTTCTTTTCTTTTATAATCAACACTTAGAAATGATAATTTATTCATGTTTTGAAGCTGTTAAAAATGACTAGCTGAAAAATGATCTAATACAATGGTATTGCTGCCACCAGTAAGATTCTGTGTGCAAAATGGTTGATAGAAGATAACAAGATGTGCTTCTGTTAAAACACAGGATCATCATTATGTTTAAGTTGTTTAAATATAACATCTACAAAATAAAACGATCAATTGAATTGTTAATTTTTTCCCAGAATTTTATTATTTAAATGTGAATAAAAACATCTGGGTGGTTCTGTGATTGAATCGTTTTTCTTTCTCTTATATTTGTAGGTATTGTTTTTTAGAGATATTGAAACCACTTTGTCATTGAATAGTGTTTCAGATTATTTGATGCTGTGTATACAGTAGTAGGCTATATATTTTTATTTAAGTTGTGCAACTGTATTTAATGTATACTGTGTCAAAATAAAGATATTGCCATGGGCACTCAGCAGCAGCATTAGTAACTGATGCCATTATCTGTCTAATGATAGCCTTACCAAATATGAAAGAGTGCTTTTGGCCTACATTCATTTTGTGATAATGGTGTAGATAATGAGGTTGAAGTCATAAGACCCAAGGGTGGTCAACAATGTTGAGATCCATTAGGCTGGAAAAATCCAGGAAATAACCGAGAACTTTGTCTGAGTGATGTGCATGAGATCGAATTAGTTAAAATCAGTCATTTCCGTCCAAGGCATTCATTTGAAGAGATTGAGTAGGCCATTAAATCACCAAACTCTTGTTTTAAGCCGTTGACTTGTCTTGGCAAAATGTCTTTTTTGGAAGCTGACTCTCAATTATGGCTCTCTAATGCACTGTCAGATGAACCCTAACAAGATTTTTCTACTGGATTGTTTAGGCTGTAGCTCTTTTTGCATCAGGCATAGATACAATCTGACATGCTGTGGGAAAGAATTATGTACAGTATATGTAAATTTAATTGTAGTGTGCTTTTAAAACTCCATTCACTGTCATGTCTAATTTTTTTCCTTTTTTTAAAAAAATTGTTTACACTGAACCATATATTTATATTGAGTAGTAGGACACCACTGAAATTAAAATTAAAAAATAATAAAAGTGGTTTTCAGATAAATCATTGACTTTTTAAGTTGGAAAAACTAAAAGATAGATAAATAGTTTTATTAGGCCGTACGCACCATAAGAAGTAGGGGGGAGGGGAAAGAAATGTGCAGGATGTTGAACAGGTACACTATTAACATATATTGCTGTTGTATTTCTTTACAAATAGGTTGGTACTTAAGTAAAAAATAAAAAGAGTGGAAAATATGGGATGGGTTTCTGGACTACATCAAAGTCATGTTGGTTCCTAAAGGGTCCCTACTAAATATTCTTATAACTGTCAAAATATACATATATGCATTCTGAAATAGTAAGACAAGCTTGACAGTAATTAGTTAATAGAAAATTAGCATTGCCTTTAATGACAGAAAATGGGCATTGTTTGTTTTGTTTTTTTTAAAGTTGGTATAAATTGTTTTTGAAATAAATCGAACAAAGTACTGTACCATGTATATTTTTCTACAAAGTTGCATTACACTATAATAGAAATTTGCTTTTCCATTCATCTTCATGCTAATAAAACACTGATTTATCTATTTCACCTGTTATCAATGTGGCGGGAAATGGGGTTACCTTGTTTCAGAGCACCAGGCTCCCTGCATACTCCTAGAAGTATGGTAGTATGTCTGAGAGATTGTCTTACTAATTCCTAAAAATAAAAATAACTCTTGGTAGATTTTGATCTGCTAAACATTTGCCATCTTAAGGATGGCAGGTAGATAGTTTCTAGAAGACTTAAAATTGTATTGACATGCTTATTTCTTCATTGGCCTACTGTCTCTGCCTACCCCACTTTTGTTTTCAAAACTAACTTGGTTTCTATTTTCTAGCTCTGCAAAAAAACAAAACAAAAAAAAGCAAAAGATTTAAGCATAGATTATGAGTAAAACTCATGTGACTTCTGGAAATATTAAGAATAATCCAATGAAAGTTGGCCAGATGCCATTATGGCAATGCTGTTTTAGTTGGATTTTATTTAAATGTCCCTAGAATTTACACTTTTCAGTTGGACTCTTGGCTCTCTTTTTCAAGCTACATCAAATTGATCTCAGCCATGACAAAATTGTTTTGCATCTTTTATCTCCAGGGCAGTTGCAGATTGCTATGCTAAAGTACATTCCAATAACTGTTTTCTGTATCGAATCAAAGCTTCTCAACTGCCTGCCACTTGTAAACTCCATTCTGGTAAATGCCAGTATCAAGGACACTTTAAACCATAATTTGCCCTCAGTTTCTATTATTAGTCTTGAAAAGCTACATTATTTCAGTAACAACTTACCTGGGCCAATCTGACTTTTGCCCTTGTAATAACTTAGCTGATTCTTATTGACCTTTCACAGTACTAGCTCTTGATACTGAAAATGCGACTGAAGTTTTATTGGAGTCTTTTTTCTTTTTTTTTGTCTATCATTGCTGCAGAGCCTGCAATGGAAAGATACTGGATGGCAATAATAATTTTTAAGCTCTGTTTCATGCCATGCTTTACAATATTTTTTAAAAAATATTATTCACAACACCTTCCTAATATGTCCTCCTGTACTCGGTCACTGTTATCTGCATTCTCTTCTCACCCTGAACTTATATTTAAATATGTTTACCATTTACTAGATTATTTTGATCTGATTACTGGTTTTACTGGTTCCATTTCTGGCTGTATTTATTTTAGCATTTCTAACTGCTATCCTTTTTGCATCTTTCCTTCATTTCTAATCATTTCACATTTTCTGTTGTTAATTATCTTCATCAGTGATACCTGTCATGGAGTTACAGGGTAGAGTCAGGATTTATTGTTTGTTTGTTTTGTTTTTTTACTAAATTTGTGCTAACCTCACTAAAAGCTACATCCTAGGTGTTGCTTTGTTTTACCTGGTGACTTTCTTAGATCACAGGTAAAAGTCTTGTTCAAAAACTCCATTACTGTGCTGTCACTTTTTATAGAACATCGAAAGGCCATGGAATGTTACTATGGTACCCTCTGTCCTTATGAATCCAAGCCAGTTAATAGGATCGGGTAAGTTAGCAGCACTGATGTGGTTATGCTGACCAGGAAAAGTTTTAAAAAAAAAAAAAAATTAGTTATAAGAATTTTCAAAAGACTAAAAAGGTGTTTATGTTTGTGTAGACGAATATATGCAAGAGATTGGTAGGAAATCGCTCATAAGGATGGTAAAAATTCCATCTCTAGTTACCCAAACCATTGGAGATTCCATAAACATCTACCTTGCTTGCCCTATTATGAGCAGGCATAAAAGGACTTTTATTATGGATATTTTAGTTTTAAAAGACTAAAAGATTTGCAGACTTGAAATGTTATCATGTATTCTTTTGTTTGCTGGGCTATTGTAATTAACCTATTTCCATTTTGAGCATTGGCCTGTGAGGCAGGATCCAGTTGTTTTCATGAAAGGTGATACTGGATTCCAATGGGCTAGGTTTCTGGCTATACTTTGGAGATCAGGGGATGGTTTTTAAGTCCATTTTGATCATTATATCTGTGATTGTGTGTCAGTACCATCTGCTTGTACACAGTCGCATGTTTCTGGGCAATGCTCATCATGCAAGAAGCATGGGAACAAGTTCCCCACCAGTTTTGTTGTGGATTAAAAGGTACTAAATATGTTGCCTGTAGTGCCCACCCAGAAACCTACAAGAAATTTATTTACTTATTTTATTTTTTCAATTGATGGTAGATGTCATTTATCACTTTTTTTTCAACTGGATTGCCTGCCAAGTGAGAGAGGTCTGCTACAAGTGTCTCACACAGGTGGATAGCTTCTAGCTTAGCTTTAAAGTTTGAACAATTCAGTATTTGTTGGATCATAGCTTGATATCTATGACATTTTGGAAACACTGATGTAAACACTGACTCCCAGTTGCATTATTTTAGGGATTAAATTGTATACTTAATAAAAATTTTTAAAAAAGTATAGCATATATTATAATTTTTATATTTTAAGTGGATGATGATATGGTATTTTTATGAGGAAATTTTTATTTCTGCCTTTTAGTGATAGGATAAATTGGAATTGCTTGTCATTTTATCACTTGAAATAAGGCTTTATATTTATAAAGTTGCTGATGTATATGCAGTAGTGTTGACATTTTACAGAGTGATCTCATTTTTGGTGAATATCAGTTTTCTGTTGTCATTTTCCAATTTTTGATACATAAATTAAATCATCATCTTTCTCCTGCCTGTGCTACTTGATGGTTTTCTCTATTCTGGACCTTGCTGTTCCAGAGCTGTGTATCTTTGTCTCATTACCAAAGTTGTAATTGTTGGTAAAAGAGGAGTGACACACACCAGGAATCCAATAACAAAACAAAGCCTGTTGGAGAGAGGAAGGAAAACCCAATAGAGCTGGAAACAGCTGAATGCCAGTCATGAATCTATTTATGGCCATCTGTTTGGGAGTTTCATTAATATAAGCTGATTCTGCATTAGCTCTTCTTTAAAATAAAGTGCTTACAACCAATGACATTGTCATTTTAAGCTGCCAGTAGCTAGAGAGCCCCATTGATTTCAGTTGTACATAGGTGTTTTATATATAGCAGTCTGGTATGGATGTTATGATCATTCTTTGTTAAAGGGGTGTCATTTAACCAGGTCAGCTGTTGTGCAGGAAGTGGAGGAAATGAAGACTTGGTAGACTACCGGAAATGAATCTTGGATGGTTGGAGATTCGTTAGTTTGGGAAGATTGAAAAGGTCATCTAACTGGTAAACTTCCAACCTGTGGTAGATGGTAATATTCCAAAGAAGAATCAGAAAATGTGCGCGCGCATGTATGTGTGTGTGTGTGTGTGTGTGTGTGTGTGTGTGTGTGTGTGTGCGCGCGCGCGTGTGCACACATGGGGGGGTATATATTCTCTTCTAAATGCAAGTATTAAAAATTATTTATTGCCAAAGTTATATAAAAACTCCAGGCCAGAGGAACCTTTGTTCAATATTTGTGAATTATCAGCATTGTTTGTTTTTATGTTGGTTATAAAACTGAGTTAATTAACTAGTGTTTATTAACAAATATTTTAAAGTAATTAAGGTAACCAGCTAAATTTTAAAATGGCAAAAAAACAAAAAAAAAACAGGTCACTGGAATAAAAAATTTGTTAATGTTGTTAACCGTGTAGTGCTCAGAAATACTGATATCCAAACAAAAACCTGAAAATTTAAAAACTTGTTAGAGTTTTTTTCATGTGTAAAGTTAGTGTACCTCAGGTCTGCAACTATTTTTGAATTTTAAAATGATTGGTATAAGAAAAATTAAATTTTTTATTACTTGCAAACTATGTATTGGTGTAGTTTTTGAGAAAATCAAAAAGTGCATATGCATTCAAATTATTGATCTATAAATGTAACTATTTGTTTTTGTTGTTTTTTTGTTAGTCCATACATAAGTTATAGAGGATAGCTTGCGTTTTTGACTTGTGAGAGTGCTAATAGAAACCATTAATCAAGTCAGTTTTTCTTTTCCCCATTGAAAACTTAAATGCTTTTAGATTTATGCACACATATTAACAACAACACAGTGCATTGTATTTATTTAAGTAATGATTTAGTTGTTTGCACTAGATGACCTGATCATATGTTTACTGTTTTCTCGTTGTGACCAAAAACAGAGAATGGCAAAAATATTTTACAAAAATTAAAGAGAAAGAGAATTAACACAGCAGAAACTACTTTGGAAGATAAAACCAGTCAACAAATTAGACACTGACAAGATGCCAAACCGTTTTTTCAGCCAGGATGTCTACACAGTAGGCTGATGTTTTAGGCGTTAAACTAATTCACCGTTGATGGTTTTGTCAGTGAATAAATATTTGTGTTTTCTTGTCTCTTTCTTTCAGCAGAAATTAAAAGTAAATTGTTTGGTTGGTTTGTCTTTTCTCAGGATTATGGGAATTTTGTTATTTTTTTTCTTATACCCTATCATCCTTTTAACAAAGACATTCACAGAATAACCCTTTAGATTTGTTTCCTTTTTTACCCCTCAATTTATCTGATTTATCAAAAATTTTTATGCATAACATCTTACATCATTTTATTATATTTATAAGAAACTGTATTTTGCTTCTGTTTAGCCTAATTTGGTTTCTCTATCATCATGACTAAAGTTAACCTACCTGGATTTGGATAATATTCCTGACTAACTTTTGAGTTAGTGTTTAATGGTTCATCAAATGGAATTTGCTTAGAAAGCTAGTTACATTTTTTCACATTTCATTATATATATATTAAGCAAAATCTGCCATCTGTTGCCTGTGACAGTTTTCAAATCTTGGCAGTCCATGCCACTGGTATTGATTGATCTCCAAGTTTTCTTTTTACCATACTCTGTGAAATGCCATACTAAGCTGAGTATCCTATACAGTTTGTTACCAAACTGGGGAATTTTTATCGCATGGAAAATAATCAACAGTAAAGATTTTGCAATTGCTTCCTTTAGTTGTTCAGTTGATGGATTAAAGAAAAAGTTATTCCAGCCCATAACTACTGAGGCAAAGCTGCAACTGTACCATTACCAAACTTTGTGATGAAAAAACTCACATTATTACCTTATATTTGCATTTATTCCATTAATTTTCATCAGTTGGTTTGTCACAGCTGGTTAGATTTATCTAGCAGATATTACAGTGGCACATTGAGCTAGTGTTGGAAACTGCATTAAAAAAATCATAACAATCAACAGGCCACAGGTTCATGGCTAGGACAGTCTATAAACAGAAACATCTGCTAATTAACTTTATTGCATTGCAACTTTTTTCCCTTTTATCACTAAACTTTGCTGTTAGTGAAAGGGAAAAATCACTGGAAATGCAAGTTCAGTGCTATTGTAAAGGGGTGGAAAATGTCTCAATGTTCTAAATGCTGTGGTAAACCAAATCTTGAAGAATGCTTCTTTGTTGGGTTTTTTTTTCTCTCTCAAAATGATCAAAATTTGTGTTCAGAGAAGATCATCATCTTCAAAAAAAAAAAAATTTACATGAGTATTTCTCAAAAAAATTCTAGTGGAAATTCATCTAAATGTTACATATATAAGCAATGCATGTTGTAAATTACTAGTCATTATTATGTGTTCCTCTATGAATGTTCCATGTTATCGATAAATTATAAGATCTTGTTATTTATTCTCAGGTTCTGATTGGAATACACTACAAATATATTGTAATAACTCTGTGGATGCAGTAAATGCTTAAGGCATAAAGTTTAACCATTTTCCATGTTGATTTTACTGCTAAAACCAATCACAAGAATTTTTTTTTAAAAACAACAACATAAACACACATTGAAATGGATTTAAAAAAAAACAACAACAAAACACTGCATTTCTTGCTTGCCAAAGAGAGAGAATATCTGAACTTTAAAGCATTGAGGTTTCCATATTAGGTAAAGAACGATTTATCTATAGAAACAGTGGTTGAGAAAATGATAACTGTTCATAATTGTTTCTCACTTGATTATTTCATTTACTTTGAAAAAGTGTTTTTGTAAAATCGTATACACAAAAATCCATATATAACATTGATTCATCAATTTTATAATGAAACGTGTAGTTTGCCTTGGCAACAAATTGATTTGTAAGAAATAATTGCCAATTTTATGAAAAAAAAAAAAAGACAGACTGCAAAAAAATTTACATTATTGATAAATATGTTGTAAGACAAATAGAGATATAAATTTAAAGTTTGAAATGGAATTAACAAGGACTGATGTTCACAAGAAATGAATTGACACACAAGGAATTCAGTGATTGGTTTCTGAGAATTTGCAAGAACAGTTTTTATATAGCTAATATTAATGGTATATTTTTCTATTTTCTTTTTTTATATCCAAACTTTGTTTTATTAAAAAGAAAAGTAATGTGTAGGCCAGGTTTTGATAGAAAACACCAAAGCAATTTTGAAATAAACAGTCATGCAGCTTTAGAGTTTAAACTGATTTTTTTTATTCTGTGCAGTAACAACAACAAATGAGCTGTGTAAACTCGATCAGTCAATGCATGAATTTTATGGGATGACAGTAAACTGCCATCGGAAAATCTTGTTATTGGAAAGCATGAAGAAAATTGCATTGCAATGACTAATGGTGTTTTGAATGGATTATGTACTGACAACCTTTTGGGCTTTAACACTTGATTACATTTTAAAGCTTACTGCTGCTTTGTTGTCAACGAACAGCACAATTGGCAGTTCTGTCTTTGACGTGCATCTTTGTTTGTGAGGCAATCATCCCGATGGAGCATTGAGAACTTAAATGATATTGACGCCATCTAGTGTCAGGAATTTTGAAATAGTTGTATGACCTCACAACAGTTTATTGAAAACACTGCCAGACTGCATTAGACTTAGACATTACTGCTGCTTCCTCATCCTCCCACCCCATCACTTTCTCAAAATGTCAATCATGAACCAGCAGGGGGATGTTGCAACACAAAACTAGCCTATGCAGTCATTTGTTGGTGGAATTAGGATAAGCAATGAGTTTTTTTACCAGCCACAAGATAACACAAAATGTTGTTGCATAGCTTCAACTAAGCAACTGCAGTGTCACCTTCACCTTACAACATTATCGGTATCTTTTGAAATCAGCAAACCAACTGAAATCGATTCTTTCATATATCAACTCTAATTGTGTTGGATTAGTGGTAATGGAAAAAGCTGGTTTTATGGGAAAATATATTCATGTGTCCGATAATGTCATTTAGTGTTGTTTTTAACATGAACTACTAAAATGTGTCAAATTTAAAAAACAAACTATTGACAAGGGTTATGGTATCTTATCTTTTTAATGGATTTTCCGAATTACCTTAAAAAAATCTGTAAATGGACAAAAAGAAAAAAAACTTTTAAAATGTTGGGTTTGATTTAGTTGTGGGGAACTGAAAATGTTTGCATGGAGAAGCTGTTTCAGTATTAAGAAGAAAAAAAATGTTATGATCCATTCTAGTATGGTTTTCAATTTATATTCACATTTAAGTTCTGATCATGGATTATAAATTTGCATTAAGAAAAGACACATGTGGAAAGATATTTATCACCTTTTATTTGTCATGGAAAGCAACAAAATCATGGTGGTTGGTAGAGTTTTGCTGACTGAGTATAGTTCTACAAAAGTGCTCGCCCATTCTAACCTCGCCTCTATTTAGCAGATTATTTTGTCATGGATGCAGCCCCAAAACAATCTCATGTTTTAATATAAATATCAGATTACAGGGCTAATGGAAGTATTATAGAAGGAAATTTTTACATTTTAAATATTTCACAAATCATCTTTGTTATAATTTGAATGAACTTGGCACTAGTGCGCCTTTATCCTAAGCATAGTGGCAGTCACTGAAAAATGAGAGTAGCAGCTTTTTGAGTATTGTATAAAAGATTGAGTTACCTGCCTTACCTAAGATCAGAGCATTACATATTGCGTTTGATTGTTTTTTTGTGAATGGTGATTTATCATTTGTTTATAAGCCAAAGGTCCACAAAAAGCACATGATATTTCAAGATTCATTGAACCACTTTGGTCTTTCTGCCCTTGTGCACTTTAAATTAAAAGTACATTATGTATGTTAGTAATTAGGTAGAGTGTTTTCCAGAAATGCAGTATGTGCCTGCCATTTTGGATGTCAACAATGTGTTTATAGTGTTGTAGATGACAATTTATTACTATATTTTCTTAAAATTTCTCTATTAAAGAAGTTATTTTCCCTGTTTGACAGATTACATAGAGCATTATTTTATGACACTAGCTGATGTTGTAAAGGCTGGATATTGAGAAAAGATTTCTGTATACTTGGCCTATATACTTTTAGTGAGAACAAACAAAGTGATGATTACAAGTTTCCTTGTGTATGGTTAACTGTTAGTTGGTTTGCATCTCAACTTCAGAAGGGCACACACAAAAAAAAATAATAATAAACTCTATTGGATTTTTGCTTCCGTTACCAGGACCCATTTCATGCAGTCAGGCAGTGGGAAGGAGATACATTACAGCAGTTGTTAAGCCTAGTATATATTTATTTTTTTTAAAAAAAATTATATATATGGATGACTTGCAAATTTTAAGGATTTTGATGTTTACAATCAGTTTATGAGCAGTTTTATTTGTAATTAGCATGCAACTATGTGAGATGTTTATTTGACCAGCATAGTTTATAAATTCAGCTTCTCTTAATGATTAATAATGGTTGGTATTTAAAAGAAACTTTTTCACATAACTGAATATGTGACTATGGCCAACAGCAGTGTGTCCTTTTGTTGTTGTTCTGTTAATTCATTTTTGCATGTGTCCATCTTGGATATGGTGCATTGCATTGTGGGGAGATTGGAAACTTTTAGAAAACTGGTGGATTTTCATCCACATCTTTAATGAACAAATTTCTGTGGATAACTGAGGTAATGCAAATTATTACAGTTCAAATGAATATTAATAAAATAAATTCTGTTTTGTTTTGCAGTAAGAAAACAAGCAAACAAAAAAATTTCTAGTACTGATCTCATGTGTAAGATATGTTTATTCACTTCTTCACTTCACTTGTCTCATAGCCCATACATTGTTGGGGGCACCTTGAGAGGTGTGTCTAGGGCATTTTACAACCTTTGCATTCCTCTCCAGGTTGAGAGTCAAGGTGAATGTTAGTGTCCAGAGGAGGGCTATACAGCTGTTTTGGACTTTTGGCCCTCAGCAGCAGCACATAACTCTGACCCGATTGGGGATCAAACCCATAGCACAAGGATTGACTCACTACCCACTGCACCATGACACCATCTATGTTTACTTACAATACAAAATAAATGGGTTTACTGGTATTTTCACTTTTTTACTATGCCTTGGAAATTTTAGGCTTAAATAATTTTTTATGGAATGAAAAAAAGTTTGATATTTTATATAAAATTAAGAATTTACCAAGCATTTTAAAAAGAAAAAAACATTCTGGTTTCACTGTATGGATCAATGGATACCAATACTTGATTGATTACCTACCTTGTACCAATTAAAATATAATTTCAGATAAGTTGAAGTCAGCATTAAGAACCTGATCAGGCATGGTCATGAAAATTAAGCTAATCATCTGAACTCCATTTGTAATGTTTCCTTTTCAACTGTATTTATTTATTTTTTTTGGTGATATTTAGAGATTTGTTTAAATTGAAAAAAGAAATAATTATGAAACAGGATTTTTATGCTCATTAAAGCATCAGAGAATTTTGCTTTATAGTATATTTTTATCTTTAAGCCATTTGCATTAGTTGTTAAGATGTCAATATTGGTTATTGGTGAAAAAACGTTTTTCAAATGTCTATTTCCTGATGCAAATTGAGATAACCTGTAAATTCTATGTTTTGGTTAGTCTGGCGCAGTTGATAATATCAGGTAGCAGGCTTATAAATGTAGTATTTTCTTTTGCTTCATTGCAACCTCTGCTGTACATCTGACATTTGGTCAGTGATGTTTTAATCTGCTGCTTCATGTAGGTGCTAAGAGAATTCTTTTTTAAAATTTAATATCAGGGTTCATTATCATTTTTTTTCACTTATTTTGAATAAAACAGTTTTCATATCGGTGATGTCGGAATCCGACAATGGCTTGAAATACAGTAATTTTGCTTCTGTGCGCATTTCTACTTTGTCTTTGTGCTAGCATATTGGTCATCCAAAGAAACTGAGTGTACTTACAAACAAACAATAGATGACCTATTACCAAAATAACCATTGTTGCCAAACTGTGTGGGAAATCCCTAACTTTTTTTTTTTTTTCCTATTTTTTAATTGCACAAATATTGTTTTGTAAACTTACCAATCATTTAAAACTGCATTGCATTGTCACGCATATTTTTCTGCAACTAACCCAAGGAAAAACGATGACAACAACACCTTGCTGTCACCCGTGGTTAACCTAATAAGCCTTTTATTGTTAGAATAAATGAGCAAATGTAGAATTTGTTTACTAAAGTTTATTGCTATTTATCTTAGTGGTTATAGGGGGGGAGATAACCCAAATAATGTGAACGAACGAGTGATTTAGTACTTTAGTACTTTGACCTTGTATATTTGCCTTATTTCGAATTCAGAATGAACTGCTTAACTCAGGTAAACAAAAATTTTCTTGATATGCACTTATTTAATCATAGTTTCTCTGAGGTTTGAACTTATGACCATGTCATTCGCTAGGTGGTGAGTGTCTTAATTATAAATTCTAGTCATAGATCGAACTTTTTGACCTAGTTATTTTCTTAATCTGTTCAGCAAAAACGAAGATCTTGTTCCGTTTCATTCATTTATTGATAAAAGTGTGTGTGTCTTTGATGAAAAAATAAGATTTAAAAAATAAAGAAATTTATGAACACTGAAATGCAGACTCTTACTACTAAACCTAGATTCATCTGTACTGGTGAAATAACTAGTGAAAAGAAAGTTTAAAGAAAAGACTAATTATTTTTTTTACTGTACATATTCATTTCACTTCACTTGTCCCATAACCCATAGATCATTGGGGCACAACGAGAGGTATGTCTAGTGCATTTTGCAACTTGGCAGAACTATTCCTCTTCAGATTGAGAGTCAAGGTGAATGTTAGTGTCCAGAGGAGGGCTATACAGCTGTTTCGGACTTTTTGGCCCTCATCATCAGCACAGTGTACTTATTAGGGATGTCCTATAGTTTATACTGTATATACAACACATGCATGCATACACAAAGTAAAAATATGATTATGTCCATGAATTCTTGTAGATTTTTATAGTGGTGGCTTTTAGCCAACTGAGGGGCACTTACACAACTTGTGGGACTTGCATCTACTCTCTCTAGTTTTCCGTGCCACAATATGATAACTGGATAAATATGGCTGAGCACAGATTACAGCAGCTGTGTTTATTATGTGACCAGCTTGTTGTTTTTCTGGGATATAGTGTCTCTCTGCTGGTTATATTGTTTTTTTTTTTTTTTTCATTTCTCTGGTATCATAGTAATATTTATAAAGCTTTTCATGGGTAGCTATTTTGAGCTTTGGTCATTATTTTTAGACCTTTTGGGAAAAAATCCATTATTTTCTGTTTGTTACAACTCTCCCTGGGCAGATAACATGGCATTCAGCCATTGTACCGTGGAATGCCAGCGGCAAGGAGACTGGAGGAGACCGACTTAAATTAAGACACTTTATAAGTAGTTTTGCTTTTCTTTTTGTTGTTGTTAAATATTATCCACATTACACTGAAAATTTACATCTAACCAGTTTGGCTGGCTGGAAAATACAGTCGATTAAGTTAAACCTTGAAATGTCTCTCAAGAGTGTTTTAGGTCAACCTGATGGCGGTTCAAAACCGAACACCTTTCAAAATAAATGTGCAGCTTTTAGCTTCATCAGTCACTGCTTGGTACCCTCTCACTCGGGATTGTTTTTGAAATCTTTAAGAAGAAAAACAAACTTTTGTCTCCCCCCCCCCCACCACCACCACAGCCCCGGTTCCTACTTGCATCTAACAAGGCCAAGAGAAGAGAGATGTTTTTTTTTTTGTATTTCTCACAGTAACTGGACCGGGAGTGCGGTTCCACACCTTCACTGCTGCAAAGAGAGGGCAGAAATACAATAAAAGAAAGCAAAAAAAAAGAGAGAGAATTGGTAGAAAAGATTGTTTTTTTTTAAAAAAAAAAACTATTATTAAAAGAAAATTATGCAGACACCCTTGTCATTCAGTAAGATGGGAGATATTTCTAAAAGTTATACATGTGAGAAATATCCAGTGGATTTATTGTCAAGCATATAATGCTGCAATTGATTATTATTTGTCTTTTTTAAATGGCTGCAAATAATTAAGGATTTGATTAAAACCCCTGACAGACAGGTTTTAGATATGCATATGGTAATGCCAAACTGTTGGAAAGAAGAATCAGATAAATAAGCAGATTTTATTTTCATGCTAACGCTTAAAGATAATTAGGGATTTAATTTTAAAAAAATAGAAAAGAAGACCATATCGCAGACGAGGAGCGTTAGGGAATGAGCTATGTATGTTGATGTAGATTTCCATTTTGTTTAGATTTATTGAGTCTCTGCACGGTTGTCAGGCACATGTTTATGGCCGTGGTTTTATGTGGTAAACACAGTTTTCGACTTTGATGAGGCAGTGAACTGCTGCTCAGTGATGCTGCCATTTACAGCTCTATTCACAATAGTCTGCTGTTGCCATTGCGACAAGGCATAGCCGGTGAAAATCTTTTATAGCTGTATATTATGTTTGGAACTGCAATTAAAGGCAGATGAAGATAAGTGAGTGAGGAAGTATCAGCAAGTTTATGGCCCGCAGGTTGGCCGGTTTCCCACAGAACTGGTCAGTGGGTGCTGTTTCCCTGCCCCCCCCATCTCCCTCTTCTCTTTCTCCTACCCTGGAGCTGTTTGGCTACTCTTGAGATTTGATGCTAATGTGCTGCTTCTGTTATTGCTGATGCTGCAGTCAGCACTTGCTGGCATATTAAAAAAAATGAAAATTGCCATAAGTCAAGGCAGACATTCAGTGCTGTTTTGAAAATAATAGCTGATTATTGGAAATAGAGGCCATAAAATGTAATCAACATACTCGTCTACTTGCTGATCATTAATGGAGAACTGATTAATGGGTAGAAAGGGATTGGGGGGAGGGAGGTTGCTTTATTTTTGACCTGTAATTCCCTGCCTGAGAAAAAAATACAACAACTGAAAGAACGCCCAGTTATATGACTGATAACTGTAAAATAAAAACAACAAACGCATGGTGTCTTTGATCATCGTTTTACAGTTAAAGGAGGACTGCAGTGTGTTTCATGTTTGCAGCTTGGGAAGCTTCATGGATGCAGCAGGGGTCAGCTTTGAAGAGAAAGTTTTATAGCAAAGTACACGAGGGGAGAAACAATCAGTTCTGCTTGGCTGGATGGCTCCATGTTGGAACCTCGGTTCAGGAGATATTTAAACAGCAAGGAAAAAGCTCCAAACCATTTTTCATGGCTTATAAAGGAAAATTTTGTTGTTGTTGTTGTCGAAATTTTGCGTGTTTTTTAAAGTCTATCAAAACGCATTAATTAAAATCATATATTTAATTAATTAAATCTAGAAGCATCATTTTTACAGTGAGCTGATTGGATCAAGAGAGTTGTGACACATTAGCAAGGACTTTTTTTGAAACGCCTTCACACGAGAGAGTAGTAGTAGAACTGAATTATTTTCACAGGTCCAATGGGGATAAGAGTTGCTTCGACCGGTTGATGAGAATGGCGAGAAATGCTTAAGAACATATCCAGCCTTACCAGTTTGATCTGTGTGATGGTTGATAAAACTGTTTAACTGCAGTAGGTATACTGATTCATCTTGTAAATGTTGCCGGCATGACACTGATTGTTGGGAGGGAGGGAGTTATTTCATTTTATTGTTATCATTTATTTATATATATATATTTTTTAATTTAAAGAAAGATTATTTAAATTCTGTTTCAAAAAAACAGATTAAAAAAAAAAATTGGTCTTGTTGGCTGAAAGAAGATCGTTTAGTTCCAGCTTTATAATGCTGGCTGATTAACAAAGCTGGCTTTACGCCACATCATGGCCTCTGTTCCAAACTGTAATTCATTTAGTTATTTAAATCTTAAGGTATATACTACAGGCATTCAAATGAAACCCACCCAGCTGCCATCATGGCATTGAGAAAAACCTAATAGTATTGGACGGAGAAAGTTTGAGAGATCCTCCTATTGTTTCTCTTTTGCCAGCCATTGAGAGTTTAATAAATTCAAATTTCCCAGGAGTCCAGTCATGCTGAGAACCTAATGTTTATGGTCTGATGGTTTGGTTAAAAAAAAGAGGACAAATTACCAATTTTCTTTTCTTTTTTTAAATAAAATTGCCAATCTCTCTCTGAATGATTAAATAATTAAGTACACCTCATGCTTAAAATGTAGATAAGCTAAACATCTTTTAAAATTTTTAAATAAAAGAGATTTGCTATGGCATTTTCATGTTTTAGGAAAATCATGTTGTGAATACTAGTCTTAAAGCTTTCTTGAGCTGTATTATTGATGGAGATGTGATGATGATGACAAACTACTATAAAAATCTTTCCAAAAGCATCTGTTATTATTTAATTTTTTGTTGTTTTTTAAATAATAATAATAATTGCAGCAATCATATATCATCTGAAGATTTCCCTTGGTTATATATGTTCAGTTTGTGCAAATACAAATAAACAGAGCTTTGTATCTTGGTTTCTCAATGTACTGTAAGTTGCTGTGAAGTTGGTGGTTTCTTTGATGTAGCTTAAGAGATTGCTGCTGTTTGATGGTAATCTAAACATCTTTGGAAGTTCTATGGTCTCTGCAAGTTCTCTTTAAGTCTTCAGGAAATTTGTGATATAGGGAATAATTCCAAATCTCTCTTGAATGTTGTTCATTTGGAGTCGTTAGTTCATTGGGCTTTTCATGTTGACTCCTGTGCCAAGCTATGTTGCTTAGTCATGGGATTCTTTGGACAAGAGTAAAGCACAGTAGTATGAAGATTGTAAGGTAAGTTACATTAGGGAGTAGATGGCCTGGCCACTTGTTTACTCACTGCCTGATGTATCTGTCATCAATAGTGACCCGAAGTCTACAGTTGCTGAAAGTAATCTGTAGGTTTGGTCATCACGTCTCTTGAAGTATGGCACTAACATCATCCGGGAAGAGAAATACACACACAAGCCACCAGTTACAGAAGCCTTAATAATATAGTGCTTGTCAGGCATCCATCATTCAGATGAATACATTCCAATTGGTGTATTTCACTTATTTGACTTATCTGAGAGGCTGTGTGATTGTTTGCTAAAAAAAAAAAAATGGCTTCTAGGTAGTGAACCAAAATCTTGGATGAAGTTTAAATAAACTGATATGATACTTTAAAACTGAAAGAGCAAATTCTCTTTTTTTTTTTGTCTTATGCACTGCAGTTGAGGATTTTATCCTTTTGGTACTCTTCTAACTCAGCTTTCAGGCCCACTCACCATGAATCATTTCAGCTGGCATTAGAATTATGTCCTAATGATGATGTACAGTGTATGTACCACTAAAGTTGAATTGACTTGCATCATTATTGAATTTAAATTATGTGCTTAAGAGTTAAGATCACAATGTGAGCCTGATGAGCACAGCTTATCAATGGCAGATTGCAAAATATAATAATGCTAATAGATTTTACAGTAGAGGGTTAGGGTTGGTAGTGAAGTTTGAAGTTACACTTTTTTTTTTTTAATGTCTAGAAAATTGAGTGTTTTTCTTTCTTTTCAATGAAAAATCTTCAATTTGTCTATCTGGACTATGTTTTTCTATCTATCTGTCAACCATGAACAGTACTCTCTATAGCGTTGAACAGATTCTTAATGGGAAAAATTAATGGTTTTATTTATTGTTACCCTCTCTAACTATGTTTTTGGATCTGTTTTATAATCTTTGTAGTGTTCCAGTTAATTGCCAAACTATATGTCATTTGGACAGACAAATTGTCTAAAAGGAGAATAAAGTGATGGCAGCATTTTGGTTTTAGCCAGCCTACAACTCTACATACTCAAACTGGATTTTGTCATCAATATGGTGACCTGGACGATGGCAGAAAATACTATTTTTTTTTTTGTCTTGACAATATACTAGGGACATTCCAAAATGAAATAGCATTACTGTGTCCCCCTAGTCCTGCCATTTCTAAACTTGTTTCTTATCATTGTTATATCTCTTGATTTCAAAAAAAAAAAAACAAAAAAAAGGTACTGATTCCCCCATTTAGAATATATATTTTTATAGTATCGTAGTTATTCACAAATAATTTTTTTTTTTTTAAATTTTATAGAGACAATGAAAGTTGGGTTATAACAGACCAAAATGCGGCAATTTTTTTCAAACAATAAGTTTCTGTAAGTTTCAAGTGGAAGTTCTCTAGAAAACATTGTCTTGTACTGAATTTTCATTCTGTAGGCACAATGAACTGGAATGCTCTTATTTAATGGGCAGTACTGTATAAGGTTTTCATAATACTATCAAACTGTTGCTCTGTATTTAGAAACTGGGATGAAAGATGAAAATTTTACCTCTAAAGCTGAAGGGGCAACTTCCTTCGTTAATTGAAGTTTTTTTAATGCTCTATATTTTTTAAAAATGACAACAAATGCATCTTTATCTCTTTAGACTTCTCCCCTAAGTTCTCTTAAAAAGAAAGCTAATTTTAATTTAAAAAGCTTTCTTCTTACAGGTGAAATAGTGCTACATAAATATTTTATTGTTTAATGAACCCTTTGTGTACATTTAAATGATTAGTGGCAAATGTGAAATGTGGCAGAATTGTCTTTAAGTGAAGTACCATAGGAAAGCAGTTTTTCGGCAAATCTGTACCTGGAATGGTCATTTCTTGCTATGACACATGCATAAAGTATGCAGCCATTGTATTGGTAGATGCATAATATCTTGGCTATGTAGCTATCGATATAATCCTGCTACAATGCTACAGCAAGTTACTAGAAGATTTGTGGTGCAATGTTACACTGCCAAGGATGTTGTCCTAGCTTATCCAAAACATGTTCAATGGAGTTGAGATTTGGATGGCCACTTTAGTACATAGATTTTTGGCTTTAGAAAAAATTGTGTTGTATAGGGGCAAATGTTGTTCTGTTGTAATGTCACATGCTGTCTGTATCATGGTTGAAGAGAAAAGAGCACTAGCCATGCAGACTTCTGACTTTGTTTGATGCAATATTCTGCAATTTTTTCATGTGGTTGACAGTAAACTTGGACTCATTTTCCAACAATAAATGACAAATCTAATTGTCTTGAGACCAGGTTATTAGTCCAAAATCTATCAGAATTGGGTAATGAAATAAAGTTAGTAGTTCAGTCTACTTTGTTTTTGTTTACACTAAGTATTTTTATGTTGTGCTATTTTCTCAAGATAGCAATTTTAATAAATTTTATTACCACATCTATATTTTGACCAAGATGAAAAGGGTTTGCAAATCTCTCTCTCTCTCTCTCTCTCTGTCTCTCCCTCTCATCTCTCTATCTCTCTTTCCTCTCATTTAATTTGGCTATTCAAAACAAAATATTTTTACAATGTGAAATAGAAGAAAAATGACTAGTCATATAATTGCAATAGAATTCTTTAATAATCTCTCTTGGAGAGATTAACTTGTGAAACTTTGCTGAAAACTTTCAGAGTTTATTCTTTTGGTAGAAAATGTTTTCTAACCCCGCATAAAGCTGCTGCTGCCTTTGCGATCATAAATAACAACTGTAGACATACCTGAAGAGGTTGTATAGTGCAGTGGCGGCTGCTAACAGGTGTTGCATTCCTTCACTTCATGGGGGCTGAAACTTATCTTCGGCAGGAAATGGAAAGCCCCCCTCCCAGAACTCTGTTTAGCAGTGGGAGGAAGCTAAAGTGCTTGGAGGAAACCCAGATGGCACAGAAAAGTGAGAAAAACCATGCTATGAGAGGTTTGCCAGGGATTAAAGTTGGCTTGTTTGCCACAAGAGACTGGTACACCATGTGCTTGGCCATCTGCTACCCATGAACTTACTGACACTGAAACTAAAGTTCAATTTATTTTCAAGTGAGTTTTCTGAACAAAACCTCATTTGAATATCCTTCCTTCCTTCCAAGTTTCTGTAGCTAAAGGTTAAAATTACTATTACTATTCTTCTTTTGGGGGTGCATAAATATTTTGTGAAGAATTAGGGTCTATTTTGATGTAAGAACATTTTATTTACATTTGGATTTTTTAAAAAAGGGCTGCTGCTCCATTAAAAAAAAAAAATTCTATTTTTAGAAGCTTTTTAGAATACATCTTCTGATATGGGAAGGGGTGGAAAGTCTAGTATTTATTGAAACTTAATATCTAACTTTTATAGCTTTAATGAAGTAAAACAGAACACTCCCTTTCTGAAGAGGGGGGAAGAAAGGGGGTGGGGGTGGCGGTGTACTTACTGCTAGGGACTTTAAAATGAAACTAAGCTGAAATAGTTTCACTCAGTAATGGTATCCAACTGGGTTTCATCTGAATGCCCTCAGTAAATTGTTCCACTAATTACATAGGTAAACCTTGTGTTATTATCTGGTGTTGTTTTGCTGAAGATTTGGAGAAAACTTCTGGCTTTTCCTTCCCCGGGGAGTTTGTTTGGATGGTGCAGGTGATAGAGATGACCAGGGTAAGCTGAACAATTTGGACAGAAATCCAAATTAAAAGCTGATCTGATGGGCAGCTGTGCCCAGTGGTATTTAGAGCTGCATAATTATGGACGAAGAGAGGAGGGGACAGTTTTGATGAAATTACTCTGTTTAAGTAAAAGTTCCCTGCCAACCAACTCCTTCCAAAAAACAGAGAGAGAGAGAGAGAGAGAGAGAAAAACAAAAAGAAAAAAAACTCATTATTAATTTTAGTTTATTCGTAGCCAAATTTGACTATTTTCACACTTAAAGTCAGATGTTTTGTTGTTAGTAGTATAAGGGATGTTCAAATGAAAACCTGGCAGAAACAGAATAGCCATAATCATTCTACTGGGGAATGGTATAACTCTCGCCGGTGTGTGTGGGTTGAGAATCACTTGTAAGACAGTAGAGCATTAGAATGACAGAAAAATTCTGTAAATAGCCTATAGTGTAAATGAATTTACTTATGCTGTGCACAGCATAAAAAATCTTTGCTTTTATTCTTAGTATTCTTTTACAGGGAGACAGGCGTAAAAATAGTAATAAAATGAATAATTTCAAATGGATCATTCATTTAAATCTATTGTAATGTACTATGCATAGATAGATTTATTTTTAGTGCTTACTGCACAGCTGATTCATGGTTATCTCCCTTCGTCCATTATTGCTATGAAACCTTAAAAACAATTTTTCAAAATTAATATCTGATTTAAACCATCATCTTTCCATTACTTTTAACGCTTATTTATTATTTTTTTTATCATAAGCATGAATTAGAGGAAGAAAAAAAGCAACTTTTTGTGTGGTGGTTGTTGTTTTAATATTTCTAATTCAGTGGTAAGTTTAACAAAGGTAATTTTTTTGTTGTTTTTTGTCCAAAAAGCCCTAATTCAACAGGTAGGAGGATAAAAAAGCAGGTGTGCTGCTGAGTTGATGTTGCCTAGTTGGAAGTGGATTACCATAATGGAAGTGAACATATTTGTGAGTATGTAGTGATGTTTTGTTCTTGTAAATATTTTTTTTTAAATTAACCTACATAGATTAAAGTGAAAGAAAAGTTTGATTTATCTTTCTCTCAGGATGAGTGCTTCATATGGATGCTGTGTATAATTTTATAGGGTTAATGGTGAGTGTCATTACTATAACTGAGTTGATAACCAATGTTTCTATGTACACATTTATGCATAATTGTAAGGGTTGTGCTCTAAGATAATGGAGCCAGAAAACCAGATTCCCAACCTACAGTACTGACTTGTCTGTTTAAACAGATCAACATTAATCACTGATTAGACAGGAGGCTACTAAGATGGCCTCTAAATGAATGATAATATACATGGCAAACAACCAAAATGTGTACTTACTTTTGTCATGCAGTAATTTGCTTTCAAAGTTAAATTTGAGTCACATTGTTTTACTGACTTTGAAATTTAATGTGACACCCTTTTTTCCTCTATCCCCTTTTTTTTTCACAAAACAATTATGCTAATAATAATAATAATAATAATAATAATATAATAATAATAATAATAATGTAACATTTTCTGGTGTTTGTTATATAACAATATGTCAGCATCTGACAATGGAATGCGAGATACTGCAATAATTCAATTTTTAAACAGATTGATATCTTAAAGATTAAAGCAGTCTGAAGTGTTTTACAGGATCAAAGAGAACAAATGCATACTAATATGTCATCTTGTTTACTCATTTGTGATCCGTGGTGATTTAAAGATTAATTTTTGGTCTCAGGACTATTTTGCATGAATTCAATGCCATGTTATTGTGTATGCTATTAGAGGTAGAGCATAATGTTAAGTGTGATGTGTGGGCTGTCAAGTCAGGACTATATGACATCTCTTAATATATCTGTGTGGATTTTGTATGTAAACAGCTTTAATGTTATTCATGGCTAGGAACATTAACATCGCATTCATTTTAGCAGCACTATTCACAGAATGTCCGACTTTATTCTACCAGGCAATATATCATTACCATAGTTTGTTATTAATCATACATCAAACTTTGCTAGCATGGTCATTAAAAATCATTTTTAAGCAATAAATTATAGTAGCAGTCTTTTTTTTTTCTTTTTCCTTTCTCTCTTTCTTCCCTGAACTAATTTTGTTAAACAGCACTGGAATGGAATAGCACAGTTATGTCCTTAGTAGTTTGCGATGGTGTTTATCCAACCGTGGTTCACTGATACTGCCCGCCCCTGATGCTGCCTTATGACTCAAGTTTTACTTTGAAAATAAAAATGCATTGCACTACAGTTGAACTTTCCTTTTCCCCGGTTTTGCTAGTTCCAGTTGGAGTTTGACAGCTCCAAGCTTGGTCATATTTATGTTCTCATTGGCAATGTACTGTAGCAGCCTATCAGATGATTTGTGGAGCTGTATGCACCACCATCATCACTCTGCCACCACAAGGCAGTATAAAGCCAAAGCAGTTTACATTGATGATAAAAGTTTTTACATTCAGCTGAGGATGGTATTACAATGAGAAATATCTTTTGCTAGAGATATCGTAGTTACCTCCTCTTGACTTAAATTTATCTGGTATGTAAAGTAATGGAACTGCTGCTTTTGATGTTTCTAAAGACCTCTGTATTTTTTGAAATTTTATTTTATTGACACACACATGCACGCGCACGCACACACACACACACACATTTGTTTGGCTTTCATGTTTGATACTAGGTTCATATAACTGGTCTCAGAGTGTAAAAAGAAATCTACCAGGAAAGAGAGAGGCAACATAAAAGTCTAAATTATGGTCAATGGTAAAAAGCTTTGTCCAAGAACTATGCAAAAATAAATTTAAATGAAAAGGACATAAATAACTGTACATGTTAGGAAAACAAAAAATCTAAGCAAATTTGTTTTGAAATTAAGATAACTGATTATTTTGTTACTTTGTTTAATTTTCAAGAAATTTACAGAAAAATTCTGGTGTAAATATTGCACAAAGTCTAAAGAAAAGATGATCAGTAAGACAATGAAAACATCTTTAAAGGTCAAGCTTTTAGTCTGGAAACAATGATAGCTCTTTACTGCTAATTGAATAAATTACATCTCTACATCATCAGTTCTCTTAAAAGTGGGAAGCATCTGTGTTTATAAAACTCTCGTGGTAGATGGTATTATGTTGTTATATCTTATAATCTTATAAGATGAAATTACAGTTCAGTGTACAGATTAACTTAAAAGACAGTTTTAGGACTCCTCCATATTCATAGCTTACCAAATTATCAGGGTTTGTAATTTGTGACAGTGAGTCATAAACCCAATGCCACCTTTGTTTAGTTACCCAGGTAAAATGATGGTGGCTCATACTTTGTTTTAACCTAGATACTGTATTTTTAATAATATAATGTTTAACACCAATGTTGTGTTTACTTCTATTGTGTTAATTAATGCTTTCTTTGCATGCTTAATTTTTTTTTTTAAAAAGAACAATAAGAGGGTAGTTAAATAGAATTCTAGGCAAGTGCTCAGATGAATTTGTTTTTCCTTTGGCTAAACTTACTGAAATCTATTTTAAAAAAACTAGATGTAAATGGTGTAATAGCAGTTTACTAGTCAGATGGGCTGTTTTTCTATCATTGGTCATGCACTGCAGCCATAATAAGCTAAAGAGAAATGGATGAAAGAGAGACAAACAGACAACAGGGAAGGCAGACAAGGGCAGAGGGTGAGAGATGGAAACAGGGGAGGAGTAAAGATTTATGCCTGTTGTATAATGAAGCTATTTAAACTTTTATTCCCCCTCCCTCCCTTCAGCCTCAATAATTTTACATTCTGGGGAATCTACAACAAGGTTAGCTGAAAAATATTTCTGTAATATTTCATCAACCTGGCTATTTGTAAAGTGGTTTGTGTTTATCTACATGCGCACATGCACAACTATAGCGAGTGCAGTGAAGTAAAGTTTTTTTAAAAAAACACAATGGAGTTATTGGCTGGTTCTTTTTCTTCATCTCCAAACATGATTTTGAAAACTTCTTTCAAGTCACACCAACAATAAAAAAAAAAAAACCAAAAAGACATTCATGTGCCAAGCTTGGTAATGTTTGAAATTTTAAAAGGTTTTTGACATATATTTTTATCCTTTAAAAGTATTAATGCACCGTAATGTGGAAGGCACAGTTTTAATCTTTAAAAAAACTAATAATAATATTAATAATACCTTCTTGCCATTTGTTGTCTTATTGCTTTTTTTTTTTTTTTTAAAGCTACACTTAGTTTATTCAAAATCTTAACAGAGTCGGAGCTTAGGGTGGCAGTGATTTGTTTTTCTGTTTGAATACAACATTCTGGTTGAGAATTACTCAGGAGTAATTCAATTGGTTTCTTTGATTTCTGTTGCTGCTGGATTTTTCTTTCTCACTGCTAGTAATCGGAAGGTTTGCACTGTACGCTACCACCTCATTAATACAGGTGTCAGTTACTGTCCACGCTTTACATCTGATATGATCTGAATGATGGTGGAAAATGTCAGCAGGGTACATAATCCTGATATGTGGCCACTGCCTGTGATGATGATTCCAAACAGGCCTCTGACCAGATGGAAAAGCTGATAATGGGAATGATTTACTAATTATGCTCGTAATTGGTAGAGATGTTAAGTTTTCATCCTTGTGATGAACAATACAAACGTGCATGTTGTTTGTAATCACAACTTCTATCAATTTAGCACTAATGTGATAACAGATGGTGTTAAATATACCTTTTAGGCTCATTATGACCTGCAATCAGTGTAATTGGTTGTGCATCATCTTTTTTCAGTAATTAGATCATATTAGCTGATGGGGTTTTTGTTTGTTTTTTTTTCAAAAATGAGCAACATACACTGATTATCATTAAGCAGAACTTCGCTACTCTGCTCCTTGGCTTCCCTTTCAGCTACAGTTCAGCGATATTGCTGCTGTTCTACAAAATGTTAGAGAAGTGATCTGGAAACATGAACTTTATCATATAAAAAGGAAATAGAATTTTTATTTTTTTTTTTAAACAGTTAAGCACGCTTCATCTTTCCCTGTCGTCTTTGTTTTTAAAATACACTTTTTTTTTTTTTTGGTGTACAGCCAGATTATTTTTGTTCTGCTGCTGCACAATCATCCATTCCTTGAGATTCCGACCTGGTGAATAAAAAGGGGTTAGGAGAAAGTGCAAGGACGGGGGTGCAGCTGCTATGGGAAGTTTCATTTTGTCTAGAAGCTGTTTCCAGTGTTTCTCAGTGGTATCTGCTGGCTTTGTTATTTTCGGTAACCTCCTGGAAGGGATTGCACCTTGATTCATACCTAAAGGATTTTTTGTTGCTGTTGTTGCTGCTGCTTTGGGCAGATAGCATACTTACCATGTGTGTGATTGGCACAAGAACAACAAAGTAGACAGATTAACTATGCATATTTGTAAATTTAGAAACCAAGAAATAATTCCTTTCTCTGGTAAAAGAAAATTGCATGAAGGAGGTTGTATGAAAAATTTAAAACTAAAAATAGAAATGTAGAAGACTGAACAACTGTTAAAATATTAAGTTCTGTATCATCTCGAAGAATCATTGTTGGTGTTGTGGGGTAATGGCGGTGATTGGTTGGAGTTGTCCCTAGGTTAAAAATTTAGCAGAGTTTGGTGGATGGGTTAGATAGAAGTAAATTTTATCTTGAACTTGAATACGCTGGGAACATGACTTGTTTGCTATCAACACGCACACACGCATGCACACACACACACACTCACTCACACACACACACTCACACACACACACACACTCACACACACACACTCACTCACACACACACACACACACACTCACTATCTCAAGTTAATCATGCCTTTCTTTATCTTGTTTGCAGTTCTGCTTGCATGTTCTTCCAAGTGCATGGGACATGGTTTATTGATTCTTAAAGAAATGTTCGATAACTAATGTTCTATGGATTTCAAAATGCGTATCACTCGTGTGTTTTTTGTTGTCATTTTTATTTCAAACGAGTGTTCAGAATTCCACTTGAGTTAAATCTGAACAAGCTTTACATGGACTAAGCAATCTGGCTTGATAAAAAGTCCATCTCTTCTCATTCATTGATATTTGAAGGCTGGTTACTAAATTGCATGCATTCTTACCTGTTCAGGTGTGACTTAGTACATAATCATAAGGAGGTAAGGCTTATAACTCAATCAATTAGCAGCACATTAAAAATATTTTTTTTTTCAAAAATGTTTTGTTAGCATTGATTTGATTTTTTTCTGTTGACGTGTACAGGTTAAATACAAGCTTGTTTTTCTTTTTACACTATTCGAAAAAGTTTCTTGCAACATCTAAAAAAAAAAAAATTAGTTTTAGTTGGGTCTACTCAAAGACCCACTCAGCATGTAAGTACACTTTCCCTAATCTCATAACCAGTATGGAGATCAGCAATTCCCTTAACCAGGAACACTTGCAATGCGGCTACTGATAACTCAGATATGAATATAGGCAATACCACTTTAAATATCATTGAAGTTTGGCTAATTCTTAACACCGGGTTTCATTCAGTTGTTAAGTTTTCCATTAAAATGAGCTCTCATGAATCTACTGACTTAGTCTTCTGGCTATGTATTGGCTGGAGGTTAGGCCATTTCAGCCAATCAGCTCTTTTTTAGAGCTGTAAACTATCTTTCTGGATGAAGCAAGGAAGAGCAAGAAGAAACAAATTCTCAAAGAATGATGAGTTTGTCAGACATCTGAAACAGCTTTTAATCAGTGCTGAAAGAAAAAAAAATTGTTAGTTAAAAAGATTATCATTATTATTGCTTTTTTTTTGTTTATTTTGGATGACAGTTAAAATCTTCTGGAAACTCTTTCATCGAAGTTTGTTTAACAAGTGTGATCTTGACTGAGAATGAAACTAATACAGCGATTCCTGAGCTGTGGCATACTTTGTATATAATATTATGGTGTATGTATTGAAGACATGCTGCTGCTTCATCTGGCCAAACTATAATATGTCTATACACACACACACACACACACACACACACACACACACATTATATATAAGATTTGTATTTGCTATTTTCTGTTTAGACAGACCAGAACTAAACATACTGTTGCAGTGAGGTATTTGACATGCTTCAAATAACAGTTTTTATTATCTGAGAAAGTGTGGGATGGTAATTTTCCTGTGCTGCTGTTTTCTGAAACAGATATTTCTTAAGAATGGCCACTATTTTCTCCCAAAGTTCTCCTAGTGAAAAGATGGTTTCTTTTGCCAAACTTCTGATATTTTACTTTTATATTAGCATTAAAAGTAAATAGGTTATATTGTATTCGGTTCATAAAGATTTGATCATTAATTCAGTAAACTTTGGAAATTTAGCACATTTAGAAAGCTCTCTCTCTTTTTTTTTTCCAATAAATATAATGTTTGGTGAGACTGTTTTGTAAGAGTGAGCAAATCTGTGCAGTGGATTGGTTGTACACAGGATTACAAACAAATGATTATGTAAGAGGACTTATTGTTTCTTTTAGGCTGATTAACCCATGACCATATTTTTCAATTTAAAAACTAATGTCTTTTTAATGATTTTTATTTATTTATTCTTTTTGTCTTGAGCTTCAATTCTTTAGATAACACAATCAGCTACTTATCAGGACCTTCAAAGAGTTAGAGAGTAAGATATATATCCATTTATTTATTTTAAAATACATATATGTTTAAGAGTCTAAATAATAAATACATTATTGTTACTCTTTTCTCCTATATTAGGTCAAGACTGTCCACTACTTACTACAAGTTATGGAGATTAAAAAACAAAACCAAAAAAGAATATAATAATTTATTGTTATATTATGGATGTTAAATGAAACCCAGAGGGAATATCATCACTCTAAATGGAATTCGGACAGTTTCATTTGAACATCCCTAGTACTTTGTCAAGTTTTGTAGCATTTTGTCCAAAAATTTGTCTGGAACCCTCTTTGCCTGTAAGTTCATCAGAATTTGAGCTTAAGTTGAAGATATTCTTAATCACTGATAGACTTTATTTATTTGCAAAAAAATTATATGTTTATAACTATTTTTTTATATTATGATTTTATTAAAATAAGCATCTCTCATTCTCATTGTTCTCCTCTGTGAGCAGCATTGTTAATGAGATACTGCAGTTTTCCAGTTTTAGGTCATTAAACTTTACCTTTAAAAATCATTACCATGGATTGTTTAACTCTTTATTTCATTTTTTGGCTAAATGACACAATGTGATTGATTTTTGGTATCCCAGATTCATTAGAGAAGAGACAATTGCAGTAGCAAATTGTAGTTAACACATACTTGCATACACTATTGGCCAAAATCGTGGACTTTCCAATGAAATATTTTTTTTGTGTGTATAAATAAATTAGAAATCAGTACATATGGTTATGTGTATCAAAAATCTGTGAAAAGAAAAAGAAAAGCTTACCTTCAAACACTTGGCACACGAGACATTTTCCACAAAATATCCTTTCTTCTACCTGAATTATTTGGTTTCAGCAATTATGGGTACCAGTTTATGTGTGTACTACTTCCTATATGGTTTCTTCTTTGAACCAATGATTCAGCATTGACACACAAGCCATTCCACCAGAGAGGATTTTCACTGGCTTTGGTTTCTTAAACCTAAGCAAAGGCTAGTTACTCACTAATCCAAGGAAGACAAAAGTTTGGTCTCATTACCACTGAAAGTGAAATAATCTAAATCTAAATAAACAAAAAAAAGCAATAATAATGATAATCTTTTTAACTAACAATTTTTTTTTTTCCTGAAAACTTTAGCTTATGTTTTATTATCTTTGTCATAGGTACTCATTGTTGAGTGTGGCTTGTTTGTGAATTCTTAAAGACTCTCCTCTGTTTTTCAAACAAGTGATGAAACAAGAAGCAGGTAACTTTTGGTACGAGTAAACTTGTTATTTGTTTTTTTTTCTGAATGAGCCAAGAAAACTACATGCAAATTTTTCATACTTCTATTTTGACCCCCAAACAAACAAACAACAAACAAACAAACAAACAAACAAACAAAAATTACAGATGGTAGATATTTTTAAAAAAAAAATAAAAAAACTGTGTTTGCATTGTATCCAAGTAAAACCGATAGTGTTGGAACGCTGCTAACTAGCAATCTCTTACACGCTAGTTCCAGATACCTACCCTTACTGTGGCATGTCAGCTGGTGACCAGAGATATGTGTGTCTTCTCATTTTCTCCCATTAGAGAAATTATGTAGTCTGTTTTCCTAGTTTCTTGTGTGTGTGTGTGGGGGGGGGCAGCCAGGTCTGAAAGCAGGAATGTGCCTGCGCTATTAGAGAGGGAGAGATTCCTCAATTCTGACTAGTCAGGTTGCCATCCCACTTCCAGACATAAACATATTACGGTGGTTAAGTCCTATCTCTTGGCTCCCGACAGTCACTATTTCAAGTTGTTAGTATTTTAGACTCGAAAACAGTGATGCACAGTTTTAGCATTTTGTAGTCTGTATTTTTTTTTTTTAAATAATCATCTCTTCACTAGACTCGGGTGATTAAAGGCATCAAAGACCAGTGCATAAATTAGAATCTTAATGAGTTAAAATAGTTATAACGAGCAGTAACAGAAAAATTAGAAGAAATAAGCAATAATCATTTTAACGACCCTTTGGTGGCATTGTGATTAGAAGTATTCATTAGTAATCATTTTGATAATTGCAGCAGCAAACTGACATCTAATAAAGGGAGAAGTGATTTTTTAAAAAAATCAGGTAATTATTACAGGCTTCTGTAAAAGGCCCTATTGATAACCAGTGTCTATTTGATAAGCATTTAATTGTTAATGCATTTGCCATGAGGATTACAAATTTACTGGATTAATGAAGAAGTTCAAATTGTGGAAAGAAAGTAAAATCCAAGTTAGAGGTACCTGGCTGAGTACTAGTGTTTGCTCTCTGAAGTACTAGCATGGCAGAAAACTAACACATTCCTGCTAAAAATTATTATAACAACAACAATTCTCTAATGCTTCATTTATTTTAAAATTGGTGCTTCCTCCCTCACAAATATACATTTTAGAAAAAAGTTTTTTTACAGAACCCACAGTTGTCAGTTTAGCAAAGTGCTGAACAACAACAACTTATGCATATTTCTTCTTTTTGGTGTGTCATCAGACTTTACCAATAATGCTTTGAACTAATACAATAGTATGTTCTAGTAGTCCTGGACTTCATTACCTAATACAGAAGCATCTCGTTTACTAAGAATTCCGAATAATGAAATCCACTAAATAATAAAGAAAATATTTAATGATTTTTTACCTTATTTTGATATTCTGGAAAATTGCCTCAAGGCTTCTGGTGAAAACTTGTGTGCTGGTAGTGAGGCTGTGGAGTAGTAGTATGTTGATGAGTTTGCTAGGTTGGTGATGGGTCACAACCTCACCACAGAGCAAATTTATAACACCAACAAGGCATGACTCCCTTGGCAGTACCTATCACATACTACTGTGGTGACTAGTGACAAGTGTGTGTGGTGTTTAGGGGTGGAGGAGTTCCAAGTAGAGGCCAGACATACTGACCTGTGCTGATGCTGCTGGGCACTCTCAAATGGTAGCTGCTTGTTATTGGGAGAAGTGCTTGGCCCTGCGCCTTCAAGGGGTGAAAGTTTTCCCAACACCTTATCATTCAAGCAAACAGGCATGGATTACATGGGGAGTTGACTGGTGACTTATTTGATCATCTCTTTGTTCTCAAGGCCAGGGATTATAGTAAAAAAAAAAAAAATGGGGGTCAGCCTACCTGATGACTGCAAGAATTTATTGTTGCTGGACAAATGCTATGCTCACCCAGATGCGGTACAATTGATTTTTGACAATGTTTTAACCACACATTTACCACCTAATTGTGTGATCAAGGAATCTTCAGGAGGATGAAGAGTAATTATCACAGAAAATTTATGTGCAAAGTAGTGAACTGTATGGGTGCTAGTGGATTTGACACTTTCAAGAAAGACTTCAGAGTCAAAGATGCAATATGGTGTATTGCATGTGTTCAGGATTCTGTGCTGTCTGCTACACTCAAGAAAGCTTGGCAGTATCTCTGGCCCAGCGGTGATGTTTGATAATGAAGGTGACGAATTTGAAAGCTTTTATATTAATCAGGAAAAATCTGTGGTGATGGAAATGATCTGTTAAGCAAGGGGGAATGAATGAAGTGGTCAGCTAGACCTTAAGTGAAGATGACATTGTAAATTGGATTGTGTGATAATAATGTACCAGTTTACCAAACTTTGATGGATGCAGAAATCATTGACATTGTGATGAATCTGCATTTGGTGGAAAGTGAAGTTAGCAGCAATAACGAAAAGGTCATGTGCCACTTGAGAAAAAAAATAAATATGGATGGGAGATTAGCCTTTGATAATTTGTTTTCATGAGCAAAAATAATTTATAAATAACTTAATAAGAAATAATGCAACTTAACTGCATCCAGGATAAGCTCATTACAGAAAAATCTAACTATTTAAAACAAACAAACCTTGTAAGCTTTCTTTAAGAAAGTATTAAGAGACTGTGCTTAGTACTTTTGTTACTTCAAAACCTTCTCTCAGCTTATTACTTGATGTTATAATTACTTCACTTTATATTAAGTGACATAGATGGTGATCATCCTGTCACTCTTGTGCTTATATTTTATGCCTTTTTTCATAGTCTCCTCCATCCTCTACAACATACTTTCTTGTTGCCTCAATGTCTTTTGCATTAGATGCTCCTGTTTAATGCTTATCACTTGTTGTTTACATCCTTCATAAAGGATCTGGTAAGCAAAAAAAAAAGCATTTTCTTTAAAATTTTTGATTTCATGGATATTTATTTATGTGAATTATGTGCATTAATTTTTCCATCTCTCTCATTTACTTTACATGTATTTATTATTTGTATAATATGTTTGGTATAAGGAAAAAAAGTAAGGTTCGAATCCTAGCCCATGTGATATCAAATTAATGGAAATATTGATTATACAAAATTTTCTTGATCCCAAGCATTTTGGATAAATGAGAACCTTCTGTAACTGATTTTCAGAATGACTGGATTTCTGCCTTGGAAGACAAGCTGTAATGTTCATATGAAACTTGACCAGATATCATTATAATAATAATATTCTTATTTGTTTGTTTATTTTTTTTGCTGGGTTTTCTCTCTCTTTCTGGAACAATGACTACAATAGTTTAAGCAAGATGATGTGGATATAGTTAGAGACATGATTAATGATTGGAAATAGTTGTGTACTAAGACCACATGGAGTTTATTTTAAATTTGAGACCAAATATAAACACACTTGCTTATTTTTAAGAACTTTGGATGATAATGAGATAGATATACACATATATACTTCTAAGAGAAAGAAATGTTATATTGAGAGTAAGGCTTCATTTCAGGTTTGCCCTGATAGCCTTAGCATTGATACAGCTGCTGCTGTTGATGGCCTCAGTCAGCCTTGTTTTAAAGATAGAGAGAAAGTTACAACAAGCAGGCATTACATTGGAACAATTTTGGCTTAGAAATGTTAAGAAAGACAGGAAGTCTGACACTGAAAAAAATCCTCATCAGTTCTCTTCACCCTTTACTTTTTCTCATTATCCTGTTTGTATTCAGACAGACAGTGAAGTACTTGTCAGAGGAGAGTCTGGCTGGGGTAGGTACAGAATAACAAACCTGACCGCACCAGCTGAGATTTGGATTTGGGTTGTCCAGGTCAGGAAGAAGCACTCCAATTTCCTGTCAGCTACTTATATTAACACTGATGAAATGAGAAGAAAAAAGATGTTAATAATACAAGAAGCAAGATTTTAAAAAAAGAAAAAGTTAATGAGAATAATGAAATAAAATTTCTACACTCTTTATATATTTTCTTTATATATATATATATATTAAAACTTTGAAAGAGGTGCAACTGCTGCCAGATGAGAAAAAAAATGTTGCTAATTAGCACTAGAAATTACCAAATTTACTTGGTTAATTTTTCGTTCTCTGTAATAGCAGATCTCTTATTTGACCTTTGTTATCGTATTAATTTTAAATCTGTAAAGGGATTAATCACATATACACACATTGCACACACCATCACTCCCCTTAATGGAGGGTGACAAAGGAAAATCCTGCTTAGCCATTCTCTAGATTAACTGTTAAAATAATCAAGCTGAAATTTAAAGTGATTTTGTAGGCGTCCTGCATTAGTTGCCATGGTTACACTGCTGCTATGTGCATTGTTTGTACTTAATATGCATATCAAATGTATATGTCATCGTGCACTCACTTGCAAAGCAATTTCCACCTACATAATTCCCAGGAAAGTCGTAACTGGAAAACTTTTCTTGCAGTTGCATGTTATTTCAGAAAAATTTGACTGGTGGTCATTTTTATGGTTTAAAAAACAAAACTCAAGTATACTAAAGTAGAGAATGATTTTTTTTTTGTTTTGTTGTTGCAAATTAAATGCATAGATATAATATAACAAATGTTCATCTACATTTTTGTTTTTTCAAACTGTTAATTCCATCAAAAAGTTTCACTGGACAAAGTGAAGGGAGGGGGACAATAAAGAGTGTAGTTCTATAACATCTATAAATAGGCATTACTAACTGGCTGTTTGGTATGTGAAATCAAAAGTATAGCTGGCTTTCACTAGGTAGTGGAGAGATTGGGGCTGGTTGTTACATATTAAGTACTTTTGTACTTTTAGGTTTGTTTTATTTGTACAAAGTTAAAGGCAAATTAGCTTTAAACATTTATGCAAGCACTAAACTATATCATTAGAAATAAACTATATTCATATTTAAATTTAAATCATGTTTATTTCCTAAAAATCGATAACATTTTTACTTGTTCCCAACAAAACTTGAACTAAGAGATCATGTGACAGTCTGCTTCTGCTGAGGTTTAATGTGCACAGCCAAGAAACTACATAACTGATTAATGTATTTACTGCTACTATTTGAGTAACTACCCGCTCTAACCTAATGTATACACTACTTGAAACAAAAGTATACAAAACCACATAAGTAAAATAAACAAACACAACAATTTTACTTGTGACATGTGAAAGATTAAAAAGTTGCTTTTAGCCTTTTAACTATTACTGCAGCTTTATCAGGTCTGTCATGGGAGTGTACTAGTTTGCCTATAGGTATATGAATGTTTAATATTGCATGATAACAAACCTCGGATTTTCCTCATGTACATCAGAAGCTCTTGGTGGATGTAAATAAGACTTTGCATCACTACTACAAGCATAATCTGAGCTCTTTGATTATATTTGTTGCAAGAAAATAATTTTTATAAATCTATTTTTGCAACTAGTCTTCGTGCTACATAGTTTTGTGGTTAGTAATTAACCTTAAGCTATAAATTAGACTTAAAATCTGATTTCCGTGTTGAATTAGCAGCTAGAACTGAAACAGTGATTAGCTGCACATCTTAAAATACGTATCCAACTTCAAATTAATCTTTGGTTACTACCATTAAAGATGTATAGTGTATACTGGGGATGTTAAAATGCAACCCAGCTGAAATAAAATTACTATAAATAATGGTGACTTGCTGGGTTTCATTTTGAACCTTTGTAGTAGTATTTTTAAAAAGACATATTGATATTTTAGATAAGTAAAGGAAACACAGTAGGAAATCTGGGTTAACTTTTGAAATTGTTTACCAAATTATGTTGTTTATTTTTTAATGAAGGAACAGTGTGTGAAACCAAAAATAAAACTTTACAGCAATTTACATGGTTGAGTGAAAAGATGTCTAACCTTTCATTGTATTCCTTGTACTCTCTCACAGGCCTTTTGTGTTTGGTAGATTTTAATTGCTTGAAAAAAAAGATAAAGTGTGATATCACAATCAATATGCGCTAAGCAGTATAGGTTTAGGGCATTGCAAGGTTAAAAATTTTACTGCATGTGGTGTATGTCCCTGTAAAATGACTCAGAGAAAACACCATTTATTCATAAAATGTAGTACAATTTCTTTATCAGTTCCATTGGATGAACCAAGAGAATCGACAGTGAGGTATCTACAGAACTATGTACAAGAGACAGATGATCCTGGTTATCACAACTGTCACCCTTTTAGTTGTCCAAGATTGTCAGATTAACATATGTAAGCAGACTAATTTGGAGGAGGGCACATTGGTCTGATGAAAGTTGGTTTCTTCTGCATTGTGTCAATGGACATGGGATTGTTGCTTGTTTTGTTGAATGGTGTGGAAATGTTAATTTTGTGACCATAAAATTGGTATTGTTACAGTATCTAGAACTACTTACTATGTGGTGCAGTATCTCTAAGGAAATGCAACTGAATCTTTTGCTTGGCTTACCATGACCCTGGATTTGAATCCAATATAGCACCTTCAGATCAAATCAAGCAGTGTGTGAAGAGGAGGACTGTTCTGTTCAGAATATTGCTGAATTTGGCCTATACTTTGCATGAGGTGGTATGAAAAAATCACCCATACAGGTGAAGGTTACATTTGCTATTGGCATTTAAATTCACGATTGATGTTCTAGAACACTAAGTGACATTTTCATTGTAAAATGCTGGTGGATACACCTAACAACACATTATGCACTTTACAGTGATACTTTTATAATAGTCAGTTTCTGTTTTTGTGTCATTTTACAAAACGTTGCGCGTTAATGGGAAATAAACAAATGGATGTATTTTAGAAGATGCAGTAGTACTGTAGAAAATTTGTTTATAGAAAAATCAGGTAAACCTACAAGGTCCAAGAATGAGGGTAACTACACTTACCTCTGGCTACACAGCTTCAATCAAAGACAAGTGATTGCTATAGGACTCTACACTCACTGGCCACACACTACCTTTTTTTATTATTATTTTTTAAGTGGTTTATTGCACTAAGATAGAGTTTTCAGAAGGATCTCAACCTTCAGGTGGTTGTTGCTGAGAAAAAAATCCAAACTGCAATGATTTGAGTTTGTGAGGATCTGAATTTATTAGAACAATTAAAGAACCAAAAAATTTAAAGTTTGATGTTTTTCTGTCGAATTAACAAGACCCACGCCACTGCTTGGATCTGTTTTATTATAGTGGATACAAAGGATTTTCATGTGGTTGTTTTGAATGAATGAAAAATGTGATAAGTGTTTCATTAAGCAACAGCTGAAATTTTAAGACCAAGGATGTTCAATTGAAACACAGCCAGATACCTTTATGGCAATGCTAGTTCAGTCGGGATTGATTTATTTGAATGTTTATCTGAATTTTTTTTTTTAAAAAATGCCTTTTTGGTCTGATGCATTATCTTAATTGTGTGTGTGTGTGTGTGTGTGTGGAGAAATCTAATAAAAACAGGCTAAAGGAAAAAAAAATAGTAACAGTAAACTTGTTTTTTGTTTATGATTTTTTTATTTTTATTTTTTGATAAGGTGCCCTAGTTCTAAAAAAAAAATTTTTTTTATGCAGCATAACAGACTGGATGTCTGGCACCAGGATGGTTAAGTGACTGCAGCTATATCCCTGACGTATTTGTGTAGACCAGTACAGTCATTGACATGCTAGCTCACTTTCAGAAATAAACAGTAGTTTGCCAGCCTTTGTGTTTCCTGTTTACTCCCCAGCACTTGGTCTGAGGAACCTGTTCTATGTTATGTTTCAAGATGCCTCCTATTGTTGCTGTCTTCTTGAAATTGATTTCAAAAGAGGTAGTTGTGTTCAGCCTTACATTGAAAATAGTTGGGAAAAAAACACCTGGGTATTCAAACTAACCTGTAATTACAGCAGTTTATAGTGATGCAAAGCAAACTAAATTGCTAAGGAAGGGCTTAATTACACTCTTTGTACCCTTGCCAGGAGGATAAATTCTAAATATTTAAAAGAGGCCTTCCTGTGTTAAATTATCACTTGACCACACATACACAAATAAACATGCTGTGCTATCACGCAGATGGATGATTAAAACATTTAATGAAATATTTTTGTGTGTGTAGCTGTTTAAAGTTTCAGATGCTGGGATAAAGAGATACAAAAAAAAAAAACCTCTCAAAAGCTCTGTTTGTGCATGATAGATACATTTTTACATTTTCAGCTTGTCTAAATTCTAAGACCCATTTATAATCTTGAAAGAAACCAGCATCTGATAGATCATGAAAGAAATGAAATGAAAGGCAGTTATTAGATGCATGTCTGTGAAAATTAAAAGTAGAAAGTTCTACATCAAAAGAAACATCATGCTGTTAGTACGTGGCACTGGAATTTTAATTTGAAAGAAGGCATGAAAAAGTAGGATTATTTTTATTGTAAGGATTCTACAAAAAAAATGGTATTATTTTATTTTGTTCATTTATTTTAAAATTTGTTCCGTTATTTACGTTGTGTTAATGCGCCATTGATTACTATCGCAGCTTGTTTACAAAATGTGCTCTTTGCTCAATTTGATCAAACTGGATGTCCACAGGTGTTACAAGGTGTAGCAGAAACAGAGTACTGAGTGCTTCGTGAGATCTTTGTTTCTCTTTTGCAAATCCCTTTCTTGACTTTGAAGTCTTGAGGACATTTTACAGAAGCAAGAAGGGAGATCTGTGGGCCAAAAGCTTTGGTAACCAAGCAGCCATGTACAGACAGGGGCTCTCTTGACCAGTGGTTAAGGTGCAAGCTGGAATGTCTACTGTTTCTCTGTTTTAGCTGTGGGAATAAACCCCCTGCAGATGGATTGGTATAGAAGACTGAGACAAAACTGGAGACGTTGCCAAACTGATTTAGATCTCAATGGGAACCAAGTCATGGCCAGCATTTTGCAAACTCTCATCTTCCACCTGAGGTGATGAAACTGTATTACAGATATTTACAAACAGTACTTTTATTGTTATGATATCATACACTCTGCTGTGATATTGTAAGTTTTAGAATAAATATTTTTTTAAAAAATTGGAAATTTGATAGAAAAATCCTATGCAACAACTGAACCTAATTTTAAAAGATGCTGTCAGATCTGTAAATGCTTTATTGGCCTAAGTTTTAGGTATGAATTATTTAATAATCCCCCTTATTTTGATTTCTACAATAAAATATTTTGCTGTTTTGTTTTTTTTTTTTAAAAAATAATGATTACAATGTTCAGCTCTCTTTATTGGTACACTATATGTCCGTAGAAAGGCAGTGAGATCTTTTTTGTTTGTGACTATACACACAGTTATTCAATATCTGTATATGAGCATATAGAGAAAATAGATAACAGTACTTAGTTTTAAATTGTTTTCTTTGTGTAAACAAGTCTCCGGTAGCTTGAATTTTAGGATCTCTCTCATTCTATGTTTATATGTGATATAGATGGTGTAGTAGACATATGAAAGTTTACTGATGGCACTACAGTTAAGTATGCTTCGATACCCAGATTAATAGAGAAAAAATTCAAGTGAACTTGAACACTTTATTTGATTGATTAGTCACAAGTGGAAGATGGGAGTATTCAAAATGTAATATTATTTAAACTTGAAATAAAGAAAATTATAACCATTATTATATGTAAGACACCAAGTAGGAAAATGTAATGCTAAAAAAAAATACAAAGATGTAATTTTTAAATGATGTTACAAGGAAAAATTCTAGAAGAATTTATTTAATTTTTCCATTATAAAATCAATTAAAACTTTAGTTTTTTTTTTTGGTTTTTTTTTCCCTAGGTTCATTTACATCTTGAATATGCTGGGCAGGAGGGGAATCCATATTTGAGAAAAGATAATGTATTATTTAGTATTGATTCTTCAGAATCTCTCTCGACTTCAGGAAGTTAGTGTATGTGAAATGATTAAGATTATTAGATTTATCTTGTTTTGGTTTTAGACGTTTGCAAGGAGATGTGATAGTGGTTTTCAAACTATTAGAGGTTTTAGCTTGTAGAAGATAGCAAACTTCTTTAGTTAATTATACTGTGAGCTATAAGTTTTAAAGGTTCAGAATGGCTTGATGTTTAAAAGAAATTCCATTGTGACAACATTTTTAATGAATGGAAATCTGCCAGTGGTGCTTGATAAAGCTCTTGTGAATCAGTTTGAAGGCTGTAATGATAAATATTGTTTTTTTCTCTTTTTTCTGGGTTTTGAAGACTTCCTAGCTCTTTAAAATAACTAAACTAAAATTATTTTCACACGTGTTATTTTTTAAATGTTTAGTTTTTTTTTTTTAGTAAATAAAAGAAAGGTGTGTTATTTACAAGGCAGGGACCGTATCAGATGTTATATTAGTGCATCTCTAGGTTTTCATACCGCTTAAAGAATTCAATATCACATCACTAATTTTGCTTTTATTGTCTGGTAATAAAGCTGTCAAGCAATGGTACGTTTAGGTCCTACAGATTGTCTGCACACTTTGCTTTGCATACCCATACCAATATTGGTTAACCGATACACTTGTTACATCCTAGAAAAACTGGAGGATGCCTTTCTCCTGCATACTGGTTAGTGTCAGCTATTGCTGACTTAGGGGGGGGGCTGAGAACAAGTTTTTTTTATATGGTAGCCATTAATGCAAAGTGCATTTGCTTTCTTTTGTCTTGTCTTAAGTTACAAAAGTCAAATCTAAATACCTTGGCCATATGTCTTAGTCGATCCAAATTCTGAAGACTTTATTATGTTGTGTACATTTATATGAAATCGGTTTAGTTTTTAAATAATTTATTGAGTATTTAGTAAAACTGCTGTAATTTCAATTTTAATTCTATTCTATCTTTCATGATGGATATTTTCTAAGATGAAAACAAACTCTATACAGATCTCTCTCTTTTTTTGTTTCGTTTTCTGATGAGGTCTCAAATTATCCTGAACAAACAGAAATCTTCCCAGCATTAATTTCTTTCTCTCTTTTTTGTGGCCGCTATCTTTGCGCTCAAAAGCAGAATGAAAATGAGTTTTTTTTTTTTGCTTTGTAACAGAAAAAGAAGAAATAGTAGTAGAAGAATAAAGGAATGAATGGAAATAGTAATTTTTACATTTGAATGTCTGTCAGCCGTGGACATAAATAACATTGTTGTGTTTTTTTGACAAAAGGCTTTTCTATGAGAAACGGAGAGAGCTTATGGAATTTTGACTTTTCATGCATGAAGCACACAGACTGGAAGGGAAATCTCAACTTTTAAAAAGGGAGACCGATGAATCTCATTAGTTTCTGTTAATTTTATTTTTAAGAGAATAATTCTATGAAATACAGCATAATGTGTTTGTTTTTCAATATGCTAGAAATGTGCTGAATAATTATCCCATTTTCTTTGTTATTTCACACACAAATTTGCAAGGGATCATGGTGTACATATTTAGTTATTCTTTTGCCCAAACTTAAATCTAATAGGTGACAACATCCTTACTGTACTGTATTCTTATCTTATTGATACTGATAAATTTAAGAAAACTTATTTCATGAGTTAATATGGTACATAAAATACAATAGAGACCTTTTCAGAAGTATTAAATGGTCTAATCAAATGCTATTATTTGAAAAATTACGTTATTATGATACAAATTTTTAGAATTTTGCATATTGCCGTTTCTTTTTCTTTTTTTTTTTGTTGCTTTCATTAACTTTTCTGAAGTATCTAATTTTTTTTCGTTTTTAGCCTGATGAAATAACAAGACATCAAGAAAGTTTGGTAGCAGGTAGAGATTCTTTGTACATTGAATCTTTTTCCTTCCAGGTTTTAATAACATCACTGTCTGCTTGTGAGTAGCACAGTAGTCTAATGGCTAGACTGTTAGTCTACCATGCCCAGGTTTACTTTGGATCAGTTTGGAAAATTTTCCTTTTCTCATTCTTCTTCTCTAGCTGGGCATGTAGCTTTTGTCTGGATGAAGAGTTTCAGTAGGAACTTTGTGGCATGGTGTCACTACAAGGAAGGGTTGTCCTGGGTATGGTGGAAAACTACCTTTTTCAGAATCTCGCTGGAGTAAAGATGGACATGCTCCTGGGTGTGTATATCCTGCAGTTGTTGCTGGCAGTGAAAAAGAGGCCTGAGCACATATAGACATGTCCTCACTGACATCATCACCCCTTATCAGTGGAATCAGCTGCCATCTTGTGTCCTAGAAGCGATCTGTTAAGTTAATTGTGTGCAAACCTTGCTGTTTGCCGATGGGCTTTACTGTATTGTAGATCTACAGATTATGCTGGCAGGGCTTCTTTAGTGTTTGATCATTATAAAGGTGCTAAAACTCTACACCACCATTCTGATATTGTCATAACAAATATTCTGTAAAACAATCAAATCTTTGTGCATACGTCACTTTGGTGGAAACAAAATTTATCTTAAAATGCTAAACTATTGGCATAGCTTGAAGTGGTATTACCAGTTAAAAAGTATAAACTGCTAGTGAATGTTGTCTAGTAAGGACTTAGCATGCAAAGAGCAAGTATATTAAGGTGGTAGCTTCAACAAAACAAATGATATACAACAGTAACTGCTGCTGGCTTTAGCTGATTTCTTTGATGGGCACTTATTTCTGTGCCCCTCCTCCTTATGCCTTCTCTTTTAAATTCTTTTGATGCCCAGACATGCTTTAGACTATGCTAAAACTACCACCTATCCACAGGTCTTGCTTTTGCAGTATTAATGAGATTTTTGTGGTCAGAATTCTGTTTCTGCTGCCAACAGCTAAGGTTTTGATCAATAACAGAGACTGACTGGTCTTGAACTGTAACAGCGCATTTACTTTTTTAAATCTTGTTTTGATTTTGACATGGCATCAGCTTGCGTTGTGTTGTATCAAACTTCATGCCCTAATAGCATCTTATGATTGATATATTAGAAGTCAGAGACGTCCCACTTCCACACAAAAATAAAACAAACATTATTCTACTGTATCCTTAAGTTTATTGCCTTTGTATAGCTCAGACTGTTTACTGGCTTATTGTGCCAAAACGTCAGATAGTGAAGTTTACATAGTATTTTTTCTTTTATTAATACATCAGATGTACAGTATACACAGAGTGGAGAGAAAACAAGAGAAAGACGCATCTTGAATTAAAAGGCTGATGAGTTACACCAGAGAAATCTCTCATCATTATTTCTGTAGATAATTGGAAACATTCACCAGACTTTTACTGAGCATGTAATATTTGCAAATAGGTAATTTGTGTGCTCTACATTCTGGGGAACATACATGCAAATACCAGTACATCTATATATTTATGTCATAGGTCTTTGCAAACAAGAATATTGCTGCTTGCATTAAATTTGTCTTTCCCCATTATTTAAAACAATCTTACATAGCATTTCTTTAAAAAAATGTAATTGAGATGTGCATATTTGAATACAAGCTTGTATTAATGTCAGTAGAATGTATATTGCATTATGTATAAAAGTAAAAAAAAAAAATCTCACCACATTACTCTTATGGTTCTTATGGAATATAGCTACTGATAATCCAAAGGATGCCCTCCCATAGTTAAAACAGAAACACTACAACAGTACTCAGTATATGCATGCATTTCATGAAAAAGAGAGACAGAATACTCCTTTAGTTTATAGGGCGTTAAGAGGGCTAAGGCAGAATTATTTGAAATTTTGTTGGAAGTTTAAGGTAGATGATGCCTTCACTACATTACATGGGCTGATTCATTTTATTTCTAAGGACAACATTGGTAGTTAGGTAGGTAGGCTTGCTTTATTGTGAATTTATGAGAATTTTTTTGGCATATTTACATAGGCCTTACTTTGAGTCGGTCTGTTTACAGTACCTTATCAAGCTTTGAATGCCATACCACCCAGTCCCTGTCTGTTAGCTTTTCAAAACTAAATCATAGCACATAAAAAAAAAAAAAAATTATTATAATTAAATCCTGATGCCAGCCAGGTAGCATAAATGTACTGTAGAGACAGTGTGGTCTAATTAGGCTGAATTGTCCGTGCATGGACTGGATGGAAAGTATTCTTGGTCTTTAATGATTAACACAAAGGAGCTAAACAACCACCAGCATCTACACCATCTACTAAGCCAGTTAATCAGTCAGAAACCTACCCCCCAAAAAAAATCCTCCAAACTGTTTACTACTAACACATAGGCTAGTTCTATGTAATTTTATAAACAATGTGTTTTGCAAGCCATTTAATTGTCATCTGTTGGCACAAGATCATTCAGACCTGACCAGTCAGTCATACAACTTCTGTAAGGCAAAGTTCTCATTTTGGCAACTTTTGGTTTGAGTATTATTGAGTCTCTGTATGCTATCATAATCCGTATTTGAATAAGCTGAATTTTGCTTTATTAGTAATTTTCTTTTAATGGTTGAATTGAATCAGTAAACACTTTTGAAAATGCTGCAGAGAAGTATGGATCCTTTCTATAAATGCATTAGATTATAATATCTACAGATACATGTAGTAATAATAGCATGAAGAAATTTATCATGATTATTTTTTTAATGCCAAATTGGATGTGTTTTTCTTTTTCATGAGGATATAGTTTTGTATTAAATTTATGGTCTTAAAATTGTTCATCAGACAATTCTCAACCAGGCTTTGTAACATTACATACATTAGCAACTGTTTACCTGTATCTTTGGGTTTACCTTGACACTGATTCATTATGCTCTGGATTTATTGATTTGAACTGACTGAATTTGATTAGAACAAACAATCAGAGCTGTGCACAGAATTCTGCAATATTTGTTGTCAAAACAGAAATAACGGATGTTTAACTACTCCATCAACAACTATACAGGGCCATTCACGATGTGCGCCTGAAGGTTCAGCTGGTTTAGGAGACATGATTTGGTGGTCTTTTAAAATATAAGATTTATGACAAGGTAAATAGTTGGTTAACATTTAAAAATGGCCTCTGCTTAATAGCTATTGCTTTGTATTTTCATACAAAGACTCAGTAAGCTATTAATTATCAGCTCTGTCACATAAACTATAGGTTTCATCTTGCATTATAGCTATTACAGGTGTGCAATAGAAGTCTTCAAGAAGTGAAGGCTGAATATAAATAAAATACATATATATTAATGTGTGTGGTATATTATTTTAACACTGGCTTTCATGGAAATTGGTTACATAAAGAAAGTAAAATTGCTCCTAAAATAAACAAAACAATAATGTGCAGAACAACATTATGTAGAATTAATCAATAATTGCTGCTTTTTATCAAGATTCTGGTGGTACAAATGATATCAGTATAGAATATTTCTTTTCCTTTGGAAAAAGATAACATTCAAAAGCTATTATATTCTGGTCAAGGATGGCTGCTAAAAGACCAAATGTACTGCTGTAATTTCCTTTATTGTTAGGTTTATCTTATAATACTTATTATTTAATGACATTTTAGAATGACAGTGCCACATATTAGGAAAAAAAATGATTTGATCCTTACTGAGGAAGATTTAAAAATCATTACTTAAAGTTGCGGCTGCCGTGTATAGAAAGCAATCTGTTCATTGAAAACTACCTTGGTTTCCCACAATGCATTGTTAATTAAATTTGAAGAGCTTATTGTAAACTTGATTTGTCATTGATTGCTTCCCCTGGCTACTGGTGCTGGATCGGAGGGGACTGCACAACCACTTGTCAGTGTGAGAGACTACAAATGAAAGTCCCTACCAGAACTCTTCATTTGTAGATGCGGGAGAATGCCGGAGTGCCAGGAGAAAACTGACACAGTTGGCTGGTGAGGAAGAGTGAGGAGAAACCATGCTAGAGATGTGCACTGAACTGAGTCAGTCTCAACCGGGATTTAAACTCAGGCTCCTAACTTAGTCAAGTAGTCTATGCTTAATTGTTCTCTTTGTCTATATTATTATTATTATTATTATTATTATATTATTATTATTATTATATTATTATTATTATTATTATTATTATTATTATTATTATTTTGGAGAGAAATTTTATTTTATTTACATTTTCTTAGCTTTTTAAAAGTATCAGCACTGCTTTTAATTTGTATGCTTGTTTATTTATGCGTACTAGTATATCTTTAACTTTCTTTACATCAGGACTATACAGAACCGAGGAATAATGAGGCCTCCACGCCTGATGGTTTAACTGGTGATTTATATCAGTAGTGGTTGTTGCAGACTCTGTAGCTTTATTTAACATATAGTTCCAACCGCTTAACCTCAAAACCAATGGCGATGTAGTAATGCTGAGATCATGCAAGTGGTGGATGACCACAACTTCATTAATACTTACTTTACTGCACTTTGAAATGTTAGCTTTTATTTGCTATTTAATTGTTCATTCTGATTAACTGTTTTGTCAGATTGGAAGCAGCAGCTATCATTCCAGCTATAGCCCTTCAGTTTAGTCCTCTGTGCAAGTTTCACATCATGGTGGGAAATTCCACTATGTAGGTATTTGTTATACTTCATTAAAAGTAGGCTGTATCTAAGAGCTGACTTATAAAGAAGTCCAACAAAATTATTTTTTCAGTACAGAACACACGCACACACACACACACACCACACACACATTCTCTCTCTCTCTCTCTCTCTCACACACACACACACACACACACACACACACACACACACACACCTTGCTTGGGAAACTGACAATAAAAATATTAATTCCTGAACAAAGCTAAAATAAAAAATTTTAATATGGGGATATAAACCACTAACACCACGGAAAATCACAAAGAAAACTGTCTACTTACGTTAAAGGAAAAACCAATGCTGAATTGTAGTTAAAGCAATGCTGGTTACAGACAGACAGCAAAAATGACTTAATGATACAACCAAATTAGCCATTAATCATGTGGTCAGAAGTTGAATTCTGACATGGCTTTGCTATATTTCAAGTAAACAAACCACTACAGGATGTAGTCAAAATGCAAATCATTTTCATACCAAATAAACCAGGGCCCAGTATATTTGTTAGACCATCTGACACTGGTACTTCGCAATATATTGCAAGATCTGACAACCACAGTAGTGCAGAACCTTGATTCAAAACTTGCTTAGAAATAAACAGAAACGATGGACATGTTGCTAAACAACACAAATGAAAAATAGACAACTGGTTAGGCATTGTGAAAATTTGCCAGTTCATTGAGATGGTGCCAACCAACTGACATGTGACAGTTGTCTGTGTAATGTGTTTAAGCTTTAAGATCACAGGCTTGCAGAGATCTACCATTCTCAAGCCACGTCATGCAAGTGCTTTTGCCACTCTAGAGGAAGGTAAAGATGGTTGTTGGAAGTTACATCATCATGGTGGTGCACCATGAAGTGGATACAGCAAATGAGCTTAAAGCTGTAACCCAACCACTCAGAGATAACTGATGCTTAGACCAAGCAGTGAAAATGTGGGTGATGGTATTAGTGCAATGTTGAAAGCTCTTAACAGTGCAAGAGCAAAGAGCAATAAAGAGAACTCGATCAATTTCTGGAATCTACTTTTTAAAACAGTAGTGCCAACAATAACAATAAAAAGATGCAAATGTTCCAATTTAAGTATAATAAAATGATTTTCGACAGTTTATATTTTCTTTATTACATATTAAGTGTTATTCATTTCAACTTGCCCAAGCAAAGATAAATATTTCTTTAAAGTAAACCTGTAGAATCTTACTCATTAAGTAATAAATTATTACTAACATTTGAAAAAATGATGAAAAAACAACAAAATTGAAGAAAGAGAAAAAAAAAAAGTAAATACCATTGGATTTACCTGTTTTGTTTTTTTTTTTTATTTTTACAATAATTTTTATGCACTTATACAGAAGTTTGGTTTGTTTGTATTTTAGCTTGGTCCACAGTGACTGCTCGTCTCGATGCCTATACGTGACTGTAGAATTTACAAAATGTGTTCACTTCAAAATTTCCGCTGCCCAAGAAAGTTAGATTCGACCAAAATGTTGGTTTTAATGAGCTTTACTGAGATCTAAGAAAGAAAGAAAAAACAAAAAAGGAAAGGTTCCTATTCATGGGAGGTGGTCATTAAGACAGATTTGACAAGGCGTTGATAATAATTGATTACCTTTTTTTTTTTTTTTTAATGTACCACAGTTCCTGAAATTGCATTCTGATTCTCAGTTCTGAAGTGACATGTCTTGATTTTAGTTGGTTTGAACATTACCAGATAAGGAGTACACACTGCATGGCTAGAATAAATATAATGTAAGACTGGTACACTGGCTCGTGCAATAAATCATTGGTGTAATAGCAGGAAATCCAGTTAAAAGCAGCATAAACCAAAACAGCCCTCATTCTCACAAAGCACCAGTTTAAGGTTTTTGTATGCACATCACACTGTGGGCACACCTTTTGAAGAAAGCTGATCCTTACATTTCTTCCAAATGCTAAAAGAAAAGCGACGCACAAGAAGCTGCTTGTAATGATTGGACAGGGCTTTAATCTGTAGTCAGAAAAAGACACCAGAAAACAAAACAAAACAGTGCACTACTTGCAATGTTTAAGCTTGGCTGGATATTATGAGCAAATTATTCCTTAAATTATTTAAACAAAGCGGATCACTGCGCCACAGTTTACTGCACTGGATCTTCAACACTCGTGCAGTGCTAACATACACATTCTCTCAAAATATTCAACTTTACTGAATTTAGAAATTATTTTTTTTTTATTTGCATGCATCATCTCTCAGATTCCCTGCCTCTTCTACCTCGTGGCAAAGTCATAGAATTGTCAAAAAATGTGCAGTCCATGTCTGTCAAAGTACTGGTGTCTCTAGAAAAGAACTTGAAATTAAATTCTAAAAATAATTAACAAGGTTTGCCTTTAATTTGGAGATGATTTTTATTGTTTTTTAAGAGATGCTTGTTTCGCTTATCTCTGTTTTTTTCTCTCTCTGGTATTCAGAACAGGTTTGCACTGATTAATTAATTGGTGAGCTAAGCACATGCATTGTTTCAAGGGCCAATTCATGAAACATGGCAATGGTAGAATTGACTTTCTAGAGCAGAATGAATCAAACTAAAGCACCAAGCAGTGCACTTGACATGGCACAGTATATACTAATTAGATCAATCTGTCAGTCTAATTTTGTTGGGAGAAAATTATTTAACTCTTTACCACATAGACACTTTTATCTCTCTCCTCATAATGATGTCATTTGACACCTCTCTGTATGTCTATACATTGGACATTGAAAACAACAAGGTGTCTCACCTGTATGTTCAACTATCTGGGAAGAAACTCGGGTGTAAATCTTGCTGGCAACACAAAGTCAGAAAGGAATCTCTCTTCAATTGTGGTGGTGTTATGTGGCAAAGAGTTGAAAGAAAACAAAATATGTTGTGCTAAACTTTCAGATACAGATAAACATTTCATTTTTAGAGTTCATTTATTTACGATACATTTTCTGACTGCTGCTTTTCTTTTGGAAACCAATTTATGTTCTCTTCAGACTCAATTTTTTTTAAAGATGAATGGTAGTATATCATAAAAGTGAGGCCATTCTTGTAGTTAACAGTGATATACTTAGGGAAGACTATGGGGTGAACAGAGCAAATCTTAGCACTTAAAAAAATCTGCTGTAAAAGAGTTTCATCTTTTAATTGGTCAGATTGTGGTCCATCTCAGTGGTCCTTTATCTCACTTATTTGTAGCCTTCTCTTCTAGTCAGTATATCGACATCCCTTTAAATTCCTTGTTTTTTCAAAGTCAATGTTTGGAAAGAAGCAAAAACTATGGCTGCTGGTCTACCAAACTAATCTGTTAATGGAATTATAAGTCTCAAGTGCTGATTCTGAATTTACAGAAAAATAAAGTAATCCTATTCTGTCAAAGTAAATCGATTATTCTTGCTAACAATGTTGTCCATGTAAACATGGGTTTAAGGTCTACATATAGATAACCCAGTGTTGAGATTTTTTTGGTTGGTTAAGCTTTAAACCTAGGTACCTTTGAGAATTGTGGTATTAATGTTTACTAAGCAAAAATAATGGTGCTGAAAATAGAGTACAGCACACTAAAAAAAAAATTTCAGCCTATTGATTTAGAAGTAAAAATAAATAAATAAAAAAAAAATACAGTTTATTATTTGAGCTTGTATTCTGGCTGTCAAGTGAATTGGCATGTTTACGATGGAACCAATTGCAGGACGATTGTTCATGCACATACAGAATATTGGCAATGACAACTGTTTTTAGGTGATGAATTGACATATGTCAAAACAGGTTAAGAATACTGAAAAGTTAGCACAAAACAACGTTCCATTAACAGTGATTGGGTGTTGGAGAAATATAAAATATCCATGAATTGAATTTGGTTGTCACAGTGAAATGGGATTAGTATGAATCAGGCTATGGTGTAATAGTATTAAATATGACTTTTGAAGGAATTTGTGATCCTGTAGCTATAATTTCATTTTGTTTCTAGAAAATCACTGTTTGGTGTACACTGGATGTATAGGCTGTACATGCAGTTAAAGAGAACCAAAGAGGTTTTTTTTTTTAAATTAATTTTACAAAATGTATTCTCATTACCATTTTTCAGATGTTTTTCAGAATAACTTTTTGTGTTTGTAATGATTTACTAAATAAATTAATAAATCTCACTTACAATGCTTTTGAAAAGCTTATCATTTGATTATGGGTGTAATTAATTAGATTCTGCATGTATATAGATCCTGCTAACAGTGAGAGAGAGAGAGAGAGAGGTTTTTGTCATAGAACACTAAAAAATATGCATGTATTTTTAATGAAGTGATGGAAGGATATCTTGAGTCAGGATAATTTTTTAAAAATATTTGTTTGATTTGGAAGAAAATTACACAAATTGAAGGTAATTTTACATTGTTTTGGAAGCTATTTAGAAGATTTTCCTCTCCTGTCTGTGCTGTTGTTGTATTGGTTCTGTTGAGACTTGACACATTAGTTTTGACAATATTTTTGTATGAGATCACTGACTGATGCCTTCTGTGGCAAGTTGTCAGAATTCTGCCTAGGTAATCTTGGTTAGCATATGGGGCTGCTATTACTTTTCTTAAGAATTATCTAACTAGAACATTACCTAATAGTTATCAGCAGCTTGTGAAAAAGTTAACTCCAACATTTTTCTTACACCTTTTAAAAATGTTATATATAGAAACTAGATGGTTTGGGGCATTTCCTACTACCTTGTTAGTAGAACTAATTAAAGAACCTACGTTTTGGGGTTCTTTCCCACCGCTGTCCGCAGGGCATAGTCCTGCTTTGGCATACGATGCTAATTTTGTAGCCTTTCTATTTTTTTTTGGATAGAACAAGGAGCTGTGAAGTTGATCATGAACTCATGACCTGTTTATTGCCAAGTCTTTTGGTGCATTTTTAGATGTCCTGGTTGGATGGTTGGCTAAAATATTAATCTTTGAAAGATCTGAATATCTATGAAATCCATTTTGAAAAGATTTTAATTCTTAGAGTATCACACTTCTATGTCAGATATCATTTCGCTTGCTTAAAATCTTTTGAAGATAGCTATAAAAGGGAAGGTGGCTTACTCAGCTTGGAAGCCATTCTTTGAGGTAAGCTTTGCTGCATAGCAAAATCGCTTTTTACCGGCGCTGACATTGTAAATGGTGAAACAGTCTCCTCAACTTTAGAATAATGTATCATTATGAAGAGATGTCAGTTTTAATAAAACAAATCTTCTGAAACTATTTTGTGAATCTACCCAATGGCTTAAATACAATGCTAGCATTATCTGAGAATGTCCGCCATTAATTTTCCATTATCTGCACATGAAAGCTATGTTTTGCTGCTTTTGTTTCACCAAGGCACCAGTTCTTTCCCTGCCAGAAGGGCTTTTGGGCGCTAGTTGCAATTTCTAATGACATGCATTAGCTTCGAATTCTGCCAATATTTGGCAAGTGTTAAATAAGGCTGACATTCAGCATAGAGATACATCAGAATAAGCATACCCCATGACTTGCTCCAAGAAAGGTTATCATGGTATGCTGTGCAATACAGCTGATATATATTTTCATGTGATTTCTGCAATGATGAAATGTCAGGATGGTAGTTTCGACATGAACTACTACACATTTTAAATGTTAGTACATGTGTACTATTGCATATACCTTGAGTCAAGAAGCTATTGCAGTTTAAGTAAATGCATGTATAATTGTTTGCTACAGTAGTACCTCATTTTGAACAGGGTATTGAAAAACAAAAACCATAGCACTATAACTAAAACACACATACGGCCCAAGTAGTTGGTGTTTTGGTATCAAGGTTAATGGTAAATTTTTGGCGGGGTTACTTGAAATGAGAAGAAGAAAAAAATGACAAAATGGCTTGGGAATATACTCGTTAAAATCTATTGATTTCTTCGTTTTTTTTAACTTTGAGATTTCTGTAATTTTCTATAATGAAGCAGCCAAACGTAGATGTATGTATTTTTAATCACAAAAATGCATTCAGGAATATGATTGGTGATTTAGTACCTTGACAATCCTCTGAACTCTTAAAGGAAACATTTTTACTGGGTAAAGCTTAAACATCTGGTAAAATTATAATAAATTTAGAGCCATGATAAAATATCATTATGTTGGATTGTTGTTGTGGTGAGATGCAGTACAGTAAAACTCTGATTTAAGGGGCTTTGGAAGCAGCGGCTTCTGTCTGTGGCCTCCTGACAAAAGTCCGCGTTGAGCTGCATGAAAAAATGTTTTGCTCAGGTGCCTTTTGCGTGTGTGTAGGTGAACGTCTGGATTTAACGGACTCCCATATTAGTCCATTAAACCAAAGGTTTACTGTAAATTTTAAAAAAAAAAAAAAAAATTGGTTATTTTGAGGTGAGGGAGAATTAAGGCTTTGGCAGTTGTCTGTTTTCAGTGTTATCATTCCTGGTAATAACAGCCATTAATACAGGTTGTGTTTGTTTTGTGCATCTGATGCTCAAAGATAACTTAGCCTTAGGGCTAAATTGGCTGCCTTCTACACAAGCGCGGCATGTGTTATGTTTGTAGTTTGGTACGTACGCACTGATGCCTGCTTTGGTTTCTTCTGTTCGCACAGTAATGGCGCGATGAAACGTTATTTTCAACAAACAAAAAAAAAAGAAAGAAAAGAAAAGAAAAAGGTTTTTTTTTTATTTTTTTTTTATCATTTTACTTGGTGTACACCGTGCTTAATTTGATACGCTTCAGTTGAGTGGGACATCATGTGAATAATACAGGCGAGTTCAAGCTGACGAAAAATGCAACTTTGCTCAGCTCATTTACTGAAGAGTGCTCTGAAAGAAATCTGTAGACTGCAAGCTGAACTCCACTTGGTAATGTAACTTCATTTGTTGCCTGTTTGCACCAAAACTGAAAGCCAAATATTTGCCATAGCAACACTTTCTCCCCCCCCATCTTTCCCACATTGCCATAACTAAAGTCAAAAGTGATCTGATGTAGAAAGAAACAAGTGATGAATGAAAAAAAAAAGAAATGTGGAAGCAGATTTAACCAAACCAACAGAAGGGGGTATAAAACCATTTCAGAAGTATCCATTTTTCTCATTTGTTTGTGTGGTGTGTGTTATATTACCTGCTATATAATTTTGGTAAATATAGGTAATAGATATATAAAACCCTTTCTTCTATTATATGACTATTCTTCCTTAAAGTTATTAATGGCTAATACTTATTCACTTATTTTTTTCCTGTTAACCTAGAATTATTTATTGACATACATGTTGGTTCTTGAGGATTTACTTTATGCTTGATCAATGGTAGAACAAAGCCAACTTCCCAAAATATGTTCAGTTCTGATCTTTTGTAATTAGTCACTCACTGCACCCCTGTAAATCTTACATTACCTGTATTCTCTCCAAACCGAAATCTGATAAAGTCCTGTAGCAACAGCCTGGGAGAAATGATCTTCCTTTGCTAATATGCGGCTTTGGCTGAGATTTGCAGGTTTTTAAACAATACCATTCCTGTTTATAAGGGATTGAATTTGATTTCATATTGACTTTTACTTCCATATCAGTCGGGCAGATGAGTTGTACCCACCCTTCTGTATGTTGTGTTTCAATGTTACTGAAGAAAAATGGCATTATTTTAATGTAGATTTATGTTATAGCTGCTTGGATAATAACTGATGATCATTTGGAATGAATTTGCTTGGAGATTTGAATTATGTATATAAATAACTGAAAACTATATTTTATAAAACATACAGACACGAAATCATGAAATTGCTGAAGTGAGAGTATAAAGGGAAAAAAAAAAACAACAAATCATTTTAATGTTTAAAATTTGAAGTGAACATTGTATCTGAATGAAATCTTGCAAGTATTGTGATGTTTGTTTGTTTGTTTTGGGGGGTTATAGAGAAAGATTTTGTGAAGCAGCATTTGGTGAGTTGCTGAAAAAGACCTAGGGATTTCATGAGAATATCCAATGTCTGTGTATCAGTTTTATGATAGAAATTGTAAACTATATAATTTTTTTTTTAACAAACATACATTGACTTTGTAATTCTTCTATATATGTAAAATAGGTTACCATTTAACTTGCATTATGTGTGCTTGCATCTTTTAATAATTGGAATTTATCTCTAAGGCTTAGAACTCTCTTTTTTTCATTGTACTACCTACATTAAGATACTTTTAAGAAAAGTTTTGCGTTAGTTTGGGTTGTTTGAAGCAGGTTTGTTTTCTCTGCTAACTTATGTAGGTCCTTTAACAATTCAGGGATATTATCTGAAGCATGGTCTAGTTGAGGACTCGACCTGACCAGTCTTAGAATTCAAGAGGTGAACTGTGCTACAGCTGGTATCTCTTTAAGTTTACAATCTGGAAAACTTTTGGATGCTATTTTGCATTGCCAAAAACTAAAGAAGACAAACAGGAAAAGACCCTGTCTATTGGTTTACACAACTTCTAGTTTTTAAAGATATGCAAGCTTTGGAGAAATTAAATCAATGCGACTTACATGCCATTATTTACAGAAAATGAGGCGTGCATAATCTTGGAAGTGGGGGGGGGGGAGAAATCCAACAAGAACAACAACACTGTTTGACCATGTGCATACAATTGAATTAGAGAAAGATTTAAAGACATGTAGCAGTATCTCTGATACTGTGATTAGCATAGCAATGTCTGGGCCATGCTGGAGGAGCTTTGAATTAATGGGGTTTCTTTGCATTTGTTGGTAATTTATAATTTTAATGTCAGAACTGCAGACAACATTAGCAAACTGGAAGGAGGATAAGAGATTTCCCTTCTGTTCATTTCCATGAGAGATGAATCATTGTTGACAGTTTACATTCAATCATTACAGTATCTTGTAGTTTCTAGCCATGATTTTGTGCTTATCATAGAGCAGTGTTTAGATTGTTAATTGCTGGGTATAGATGTTTGTGAAAACAGTGGTAAAGAAAGGGGAAACAAACTTAGCCACATTTATCATTATTTAAAAAAAATAGCAACAGAAAAACATCATTTAGGGGGGGTGAGTTAGGAAAAAAAACAACTTTGTATCCAGTTTGTTTTCACATTTCTTAAATTTTAAAAATTTTATGCTTAGCAAATACATTTTTTTTTAATGTTTACCCACAATTAGACTGTACGTAATAATAGCGCATGCCCAAGTTATTAAAAATTATATTTGCAGATGTTTAGTAAATAAAAATGTTAACCTTTTCAAGCATGCTTTAGACTTGTATTAAAACAAATCTTAAAAGTTTCCATGGCTCTGCTGTGTCTTGGTAAACTTGCCATCTGCAAATACTTCTCCAGATTTGATAGATTTCTCAAATGTGATTTGTGTGGTGAAACTGTGCCATTAGGATTTGGCAGCAGGTTTCCTCCCACCCTCTGTTTGAATTTCTTCACTCATCCTGGGCATTGGCATATTTTTCGTTAATTTTTATTGGGTTCAGAAAAACTTTGTACTCTTGTTTCCTGTTTCTTAATACAAGATTCAGTGGTCTGTGACCATTGCCATTGGCAGCCCAAAAAGTGAGAGGAATTTAAAGCCAAAGTACGTACACTTACCTTTCTGCATCACAACAGTTAAGAGTACCAAAGAAAGAAGAGATTTCCAGAATGTGTAGAGTGACAGTATTCACACTGAATTCAATGAGCAGCAGAATTATGGCTCATTTACAGTAGAAAATATTTCATTCATACAGTAAACAATGTAGATTCATTGAAAGAAAATTAATGCATTACTTTCTGCTGAGATGTAAAGATGCATGTCTTAAGAATGCAAAAACTTATTTAGATAATGCCAGGTTTTCTCTCATGTAAAGAAAGGTATGATGATCTTCCTCTCAGCTATTTGATTTTTTAAAACATGCAAATTATTTAAATATTTTATTGCTGCTCCATAAGCAGTTAGATTTTGAAAATTTTCACGTTTTTAAGGATGGGGTGATTTACTCAGAAACAGGTTCCGAAAGAGTTTGGGAAGGTGACCAGCCCCCAAACCCCCCAATCCACCTCAGATTAAACAATTATAATAAAACTAAAACAAAATAAAATTAATTTTCTTCAATTTTAACATTTTCTTTACTAAATCTGAGATCAGTGATGTATAAAATTATAAAACATAAAAAAAAAAAACTTAAAAACTAATTAAAACCAAAGATATTACTATAAATATTAGTTTTCTCATTTGAAGTGATACAACAACAACAATAACAATAATAATAAAATATTTGTTTTGTTGTTTGTTTCTTTTTTTTTTACTTAAAAAATCTTAATTCAAAAGAAATAGTAAATGCTGTTTTGCTTTTCTCTCTTTTGTGATCATAATCCAGGCAGTTAAGCCAAACAGAAAAGCTAACATTAAAATGAAAAATAATCTTGTAAAACACTTTTTTTTGTTTGTTCATCTTATTTTTATTTATTTTTTGAAAATATCAAATTTATGCAGTTATAAAAACTTTTTAAAGCCCTTATCGCAAGTGACCATTCTTATTAGAGAAGTTAATTAAACTAAAAATGAGACGATATTATTAAAACTAAATATTTGTGGTTTTTCTCATTACAGATATATCACAAAATAACAAAGTGTATTTATGTACAAAAATAAAATTTTTAAAAAATCCAAAATGCAAAAAAAAACAAAAACTAAATAGTATTAAAATGAAACTCTGTGAATCTGGATTTTATCTACCAATAATTTAGAAAACCTTCCCATAATGCAATACTATGAAGGTTCCACCTTAGGATCTGCTTATTACAACATCTAGCTATTAATTCAATATGAAAAATATCTAAAATAAAATAAAATTGTAATCTTTTTTTTTTGGAAGAAATTGCATTGAAAAACTTAGTCAAAAGAAGTACAACAGAAAAGGAATTAGACATGAATCTGCTTTTGAAGATTGAAAGACATTTTGCCACTTCTATTTGTAGGCAATCTATCTAGTTTTCATAGGATTAAAACTTTTGAGAGGTTTTCTAAATTAACAGCTGATAGAAAACCAGAGTCAGGTTGCATACCCAATGTTAATGTATGAAATCTGAAAATACTTTCTATATGCTGATAATTCATAATATATTTCCACAGTGAAACTCTATAAAAGCTGGCTGCCATACTATGGGAAGAGTGCATCTTTTGGCAGGTGTTTTCTGCCAGTTCTATGCTCTGAGCAGCATCTCAGCTGATATAGCTTTGCGCTACATTCTCACTTGAAAGAAATTTCTCTTAGAAATACTTTGGCAGTAATCTGAAATAAAGGAAATCCATTTTGAAGGTTACATTCTAATTCATCTAGTTTTAACAATACAGTGAAAATATACATTTAAAAAAAAAAACTGGAGGGATAAGCATCTGATTAAACATTCTTGAGCTCCATAGGTGGGTTTCTGTTGTACCTGAGTCATACCTGGCAAACCTCAAGTTTTGAACAAGATCCTTCATAACAAAGGGTTTTTGGGGGCTAATTTAGGAAACTTCAGATAATAAAAGTTTGTGTTTGTGTGTGCGTGCATGTGTAAGATATGATATGATATTTATTAAAACAATATGAATAAAAGGGATCTCTTATTTTTATTAAAAATAACCTTGATGATTTTCAAATTGGTTATATACATTTTTTAATTTATTGCAATTTTTATATTTAACAAGTTTTTAATTAATTTTTTTAAAAATGATATAAGCTTTTTCAGTTCTAGAGACCATTTGGATGAATTGAACTCTGCACGCCATTCGTCGATCTTCTGGTAGCATTTAATTGTTCTGAATTTGTATCCCGACCCACTTTGCTCTTGATGAGATTCGAAAGCAAATTTACTGACCTTCATTAAGCAAATAATCTACTAATAGATTCGGGTATTTACCAATTTAGAAATAAACCTTGGTTCCAGCAAGTTGTTTACATTAGTGTTTTTATGCTGACAAATAGAATCTAAATCTCTTGAAGGCAAAACGTTGTTTGTTCTCCTCCCTAATGACGGACTGTGGAATAGCCAAAGGGGGAGGAGAACAAAATCCGTGCTTTCTAGAATCTAATCGCACATGCTGTGCCTCACGTAAATACTTTACATGCATGACTACTTATGTTGCTCGCAAGAAAACCAATATGCAGCTATTTCATTTTTACATCAGTGCGCCAATATCAGCATTGGTTAGCAATCACAGTGTCTGCAGATGATTGTGACTGACTTTAAAAATATCCTCTGCAGAATTAAGTAGATTGTATGATACTTGTGTCTACACGCCCTAACCTTTCATTAACCCTTTGAGGAGTATGCCTGTATATCTATGGGCATACTGCCCAAAGGATTAAAAAGGGAAAGAAAGCGAATAACAGTGAAAAAGCCCAATTTTTTAGCGAACTCTTTTAGCCTTGCTATTATAAAGAAAGATTTTATTGAAGTTTTTATGTTGCTTTAGTCTACCTCCCATTGATACAAGTGTGTGCAATTTTTTATTAGTCAGTCATTGGTTCTTAGGTATGTAAAATAAACAGTGAAACTTCAATAGTTCTAAAGTATACAATATAATTTGCTAGAATTCTTTTAGAGTTTGTGGTCTGGCGATGGAGTCTACGTTATTTAAAGCATGTTCCAAGGTTTATTAGAATGATTAATTAGATGCATGATCTTAAGATTCTTTCAAATGTTTTCTTTGCAGCATAATTGAAGTTTTTTAAAATCGTTTTCTGGAAAGGTGCATATATATATATATATATTATATATATATATATATATATATATATATATTTACTTGAATTTGGGTAGTGTGGCTTCACATGTTTTAAAAAAATATCTTCCTGCCTTGACACTTTATATCTGATGGTTTTTAGGAAAAAAAAAAATCAATTTTAACTAAGGATACAATAAGGGTCACTGATTTTGGGAGTCATTTTAGAATACAGATACCCATCTATTTGGTGCATTTGTAAAGATGCTGAACATCAGCCAGACTTTTCCATGCATTCACCATTATATTGCTAAAACTACCTAAGGATTGATATCCAGTTCTTGTTATACATCTAATGTTTTAAGTATGTCTTCTCATCACCTGAAGGCTTGAAATAAACCAAACAAAAAAGAGCATTTATCTTCTAAAATATTAAATGTTTTTTTATTAGATTCCTATGGAAATTTTTTCTATAATTGCTTTGAATACTTAAGATTTTTCATTTTCCAAATCATTCTAATAAAATGCTTCTGCACCCCTTTCTTGGACTGTCAACATCCCAATAGGACTGTCCTCCGCACTATAGACGGCAGGGCAGGGCAGGGCAGGATAGGACAACTTGTGTATGTGCTAATGACTTAGTTAGCAAGAGATCCAATTTACATTGAAAAATGTGTATTGACCTACAGGGGTGGATTGTTTCTTTGTTGGTTTTCACACATTGTGTTGCACCTTAGGGTGCCAATTGAGCCAGTAAGACAACTGTGGCTACATGGTGCTGGCTGGTCAAGTTGAGGTACTGTCTGTGATTACTACATTGCCTGAATTAGCATTGGTACAATGAAGACTTGGTACCTTGTAGGGCAGTTTAAGAAATTTTAAGTTTTGTTCTAAATTTACTGGACCATTCACGAATCATGCAAACTGCAGCTAACAAGATAAATGAATCTCTAATTGCATGTTGAAATTATAATAAGTAGTAAATAAAGGGTCTGGATGGAGGGAGGGAACATGAGTAATCTCTGTTGATGTTTATCTCCATTAAATCAATTGAAATAATAAGTTGGTTGATCCTAATTATACCTTGGATGAGACTAGGGCATTTTTACGGTAATTGTCTGGAACTAGTTTATATGAGATTTGATTGGTACAGTTGTTTGATGTAGGTGAATAAATGTAGGTAGCTATGTTCTGTGACTTGACAAAATTATCCTGCTACCCATTCTGTCTGCCCCTTGTTGTAGGAGAGGTGGCCAGAGTGGCTCCTGGGGGAACTCTAATTACCACTGATTGACCAGTCTGAAAATAACATTCACTCTGAATTGAAATTATTTTGATCAGGCTCCAGATTACTGCCTGGCAGGGAAAATTTGGGGAGGAAGGAAAGAGTTGGGGGGGCACATTTCTGCTAATGTCTGCTGGGGCATTTTTGATGTATGAAGGGAACTTTTGTAATTCCCAGCAGAGATTATTACCATTGTTCTTTTTGTACAGCTAGGTGACAAAACAGGGAGATAATCAATGAGTTGTTGGCAGAAGAAGTTAATTCACTCTGTACAATGAGGTACAAGGCTAAGAATGGCTGCCTTGATCGTACATCATTATCAACCTATGTGTTTCCACCATTTATCTGACAGTTAATGCCTTTCTGCTAAACATGACCATTTTTTTCCCCACCCCTAATTATGCCTTCGAAATGCAGAAGGAAGATACTGCTCTATATCACTTGCTTGCATTGACAGCCTACTATTAGTGTACACCGCTAAAAAGAAAAGAATGTAAGCACTGTAAAATATTTTGAATTGAAAATCTGTATTCTGAATAAATAAAAGTTTTGTAGTTTTTAAACATTTTTTAAAATTAACATTACATTTGGATGGGAATATTTACAGCTACTTTTTATTATTAAATTTTAACTGTACTTTCCAGCAATATAGTACCCGATATTTGTGATTTAGTATATCATTAAATGCAGTTCAAACAGATAATGTTCCATATTAATATTCATGTACAGTTCTGATATATGTTTCCCCTGACCCCACAAACATAAAATTCCATTTTTGTATGTTTAAAAAATCATATTATCTAATTTTCTCCCTCTCAGTACAACAGTGCCTTGATATGAAGGCAAAAATGATTACATTTTTATTGTCATGGTTATTACTGCAATTTTAACAATGTGAAAGGAGTCTTCTGTTTAAAAAAGTGTTTGACTGGATTTGAGGGGCAGTAAGTTATTACAATAATAAGTTCTTTTCTTGGTGCTGCATAACTCTATGATACTAATACAGTCTGGAAAGGCTGAATATAGAGTTGGTGAAAGCTCAGTTTTTCTATAACTTACAGTGCATTATACATACATAATAGCTTAAACAAAACCATTGCATATATTTAATTATGTTAACTTTTTAGTAGATTGGACGATGAGGTAGGACACTGACTGCTATGGTGAAGCCCCAGACTTTACTGGCATGGTTTTCTCATTCTTCCTTGCCAGTCAGTTATATGGGGTTTTCTCCCACATCCTAAAAGTAAGAGAGTTCTGGTAGGACTTGTTGTCTGTCACACATCTGCCTTTGTTGAAGATGACGAAAGAAAACTACTTGGCTCGTGTTATTTTGAAATTATTCATTTACTCTTGTATTACAGTATTAATAATGGTATGCTAGAAGTTGAAGTATTATGCTTTGGTTGTTTAAATAAAACTCAGCTGAAATAGCAGTAATGTCAACCAACCAAGTTTCATTTGAGCATCCCATGTATGTAGTTCCTTGTAATGAACCTTAACAAAAGCTACAAACTATTATTAATCTAAATGTCCCCTAATTGCTCACCTATTATCTAATTAGATCACTTAGTTATTCGAACAAAGCAGCAAAAAAAAAAAAGAAGCTTAAACACTGAACATTTTTCCAATGGAAATTCGACTACAAATAAGTGTTTTTTTATTTAAAAAAAATAAAAATAAAATAACAATGTGAGAGAGAGAGAGAGAGAGAGAGAGAGAGGATGGAGAGATGACGTCAGTACAGAAAGAGAGGAGAGAGAGAGATGATGCCAGTACAGAGAGAGAGAGAGAGAGAGATTTAGTCTGGGGAGGGAAGAAGAAGAAGAAGAAAAGTTTTTCTTAGGATTTTTCCTTTTTATTCCTGAGCTCTAAGAAATGTGCAAAACAAGCTTGACAAACACACAGTTGTGTGCTTGAATGGGGCAGCAGCAGCTGGGTAGCACCAAACCCTTGCGAAGCTTTGAGTGCTGCTGCCAGAGGTGAACTTTCTCACCATCATCTGGCTACAATAATTAACGGCTGCTCGAGACTAAACTTTGTTTGAAAATAAAAAAAAAAAAAGAAAGAAGGAAAGAAAATGCTTAGCCTCACAGAAATGTGATTGGACAACAAACCTAGCACTGAAATCAATAATCAATGTTGATACAATGCTTGAATCTGTGTGTGTGTGATGAATGCTATTTTCACAAACATTAAGGGTTTTTGTTGGTTTTTTGTTTTTTTTTTTAAAAAGTGGCCTACAGTTGTTGGAAAGAAAGAAAGAAAGGTGTTTGGTTATTCAAGAAGTGGAGGGGGGGAGGAAACGAGGGGATCTGTGAGATAATTAGCTGCATGTTTAGAGCCAAGCAGCTATGTTTTATTAGTTTTGAAAATTAAGGCACATAATCAATTTTATTTCTGGGAAAGGAAATGCTGTAATCCTGGTAATGCTGGCCAGAAACCACAGGATCAATGCTTTGGTGGCATTTATTTATCACAAAGGCAAATTTTATCATGGACAGATAGTGCTTATGGCAGCCACAAAAAAACAGTATTGGCTTGAGCACATTAAAAGCAATACATACCATGTGTACATTCATGTGCACTTAAATGTAGCCAGGGTTCACATCTTGAAAAGTCTTTGAATTTAAATGGTTGTCTTGAAAACTCCTAAGATCATGGCAAAGTGTGTTGAAATGTCCTCGAATTTTCCTTATTCAATCATTCTTCAGAACCAAATTTGGAAAACTGATCATAAAAAAAAAAAAAAACAGCCAATAGAAATAAGACAGTTGTGAAGTAAATAAAAATCCAGCGCATACCTGACCGCCTTGCTTCCATGCCAGATAATTATACAGGGAGGCCTGCTCCATGTGCAGATTTCTATAGGGTTAATTATTTTCACCTGCTTGTGACTACATGATGGTTTTATTAGCATAGAGAGAATAACCATCGGGACAGACACCATTGTCCTTGTCTGTGATGCTTGAAGTCATGTAGGCCAGGACCCAGAACACTGACTAGGTGGCAGGGTTAGGTGAATGACACCAGAAACTACAGCTAGCATAAAGTGGCCAGTCTGTCCACTTCGGCTCAGCCAACCATCAAAAGCCCCTATTAGAACTCTTCATTTTTAGATGTGAGAGGAAAAAAAACAACAACAAACAAACAAACAATATCAGCCATATAGTAACACCAGTTAAAGTAAATTAGATTTTTATAAGGCCAGGTAAATTTGTCTTCGTTTGAAAGTGGCTGAGCCGACCTGAGTTTCATTTTATCAAGGAATTTAAAGGAGACAGACAGGGCTAGCTCATTCATTGGTGAAACAATCTGCCAGCCAATACATTACTGGCCAGGCCAAAAACAATTAAGGAAATCTCTGCTATTCTCTTACTTATCTAGTGGAAGGACACTGGATTTTACCACAAGATATGGTGTACAAGCAAATAGGGGTAATTTAATCCAAACAAACATACCTGATATTTTAATTACAATGCACACTATGCCTGTGTTTATGATCCAGTATGGATCTAAAAGTTAAGTTTTTTAGATTTATAAACTACAATATGTCTCATAATTTTTCAGTCCTTAAAAAGGCTTACGGGTTCTGTGTAATGAACTTGGAGCCATTCTAAGTCCATTTCTTTATTAATTTTATCTCTCTGTCTTTCCTATTCAGTTAACAACTCAGATGTGTATTGTTAATTATATTAATCTTGTGGTGTGTCTAACAGATCTTAGTTTATTATTATTGCTGCATCTCTGTCTCTGAAAAGAATAGCAACCACAGCAGCAGCAGATCTTTCTTTATAAAGCAAACAGATAATCTTATCAATTTTGAATTAATCCACCATGCACTGATTAGTTTTATTGTATACAAGGACACATGTTGTTTTTTTTTTAGGTTTTTCCTTATTTACATTGAAAAATGCAATGAAAAATTTAATTTCTAAAGCTGATTTTCACCCGTGAAATGTCATTGCTGAGTAAAATAAGTTTATACATGTTGTTGTTTTTTTTTATTTTCTTCTGATGTGCACAGTTTCTGAATGTTAAGTCCCCCCCACTTTTTTTCAGTTTTTCACTGCTTTCTTCATGTTACACTTTGTCCAGCTAGAATTTCTTCATAGCACAAGCTTTTTCTGAAGTGCTTTTTTCACCCTGCCTATCATGTCACCTGAAAGTTGCAATGCTTTGATCTAAGTCATCGGTTGATTGTACATCATCTTTACTTAGAATCTTTCCTGCTCCCTTTTGCCTCCCAAGGTCATAGCCTTTGGAACCAGAAGTCAACTGTGCCGTCATCTCGTATGTCCAGGCAGTGTTGTATTGTATGGAAAATCTCAGAATCATAACATGGCAGTTAGTGACCCATTGATGTCTGCTGATCTGGCAATTCTATCATCTCCGTCATTCTCCATGATGTTAGGAAGAAGGCCCAAGTTGTTTTCTTCTGTTTCTTAGTATACTCATAGTAAAGCATGCAGTGTTGTCTCAGCTGCTATATGGGGAAGGGGGAGCAGTGACCTAAAAGGCCCCCTGATAGTAATCCTTTTTTAAATATACTCAGGCAGTTGGGGTAGATGACACGTTCTTTTGGTTTGCACTTTTTTCTTTTCTTCTTTTTTTGTTGGATTTTCTGTTCACTGTACCTCTTTCTGTATCTTCATATCATGTGTTTTTAGTGCAAGGATGAATCTCCCTTTTTTGTCCCTTGTAACTAAAGGGAGGAATATGAAAACCAGGAGGCACAGTTGTCTCCTCTAGTCAGCAAAGGAGATTAATGATTTTTTTTTTGTTTTTTTCTGTTTGTTTTTTTTTTTAAGGGAGTGAAAGAAAAACCCTCTCACATATGATGTCACATGTCACAGTATAACAAATCCCCCCTCAGCTTTCTCTACCCCTGCTGCGACACATTTGTATTTCCATTTAGAAATTTACAAAAGAAGACAAAGCATTGCCATCATTACACTATCGTAGACAAAAGATTGTCCATCATTTGTATGGCTGCTGACCTTTAACTCTGAGTTTATGCGCACAAATATGGACTGGTTATTATAAATCTCTGTTCCCAGTCACATTATCTCTGGTGTACTCTTTCACAAATTCCACTGATCTTGGATCTAATTCAGAAATGGAGGAAATCCAGCAAATCTACCAACCATAAGATCACCGCAGGTATTAAGTTAAAAAAAAAAAAAAAAAGTTAGATACAGAACTTATTCCAGCAGGTGGTGATGGTTGGTTGTTTTGTTTTTTTTACAATACCGTACTTGTAAAGTGCGCCAATTGTAGCGTTGATTTGTTAATTTTTGCATCACTTTATGCCAACTTATAAAGAAGTTCTATTGCTGTCACGAAGTCTATTTCAAACTGAAATACGCTTTCAGTGAAAGCTTGCTAAAGTAGGCAGGACTCTTAGTGACTTCTAGATACCCCTTCTACATTGCTCTAGGAATAATTTGCTGTACAAGGATCTTGCATTTGCCCTAGAATGTTGATTCTAATTGCATTAACTTGCCATCAATTTTTTTTTAAAGTTTTCCTGAGGTAAATGGAGGATATACTCAAAGGTCACTTGTTATCAGCAGGCTTTTTTGAGAGGGGGACAGGGAATATGCATTATGAATAAATAGACTACCTGTAATGAATGTGAAGGGAAGTTAGAATGATGAATGCTTCCCTTGTAGAGAAAAACCAGAATAAACTCAAAAGAAATAGTGTTCAGATCAGTTTATCCACTTGCATTATGTTGTCAGGTGTCTTCATTGTCACTGTTTTCACTGTTGAAAGGTAAAGACTACAAGTTTTAACACTTGAATAATTAATGCTAGATTCACCAGACACATTATATAGTTCCACATGAATGCTCTTAAGGCTGACACCCTTTTTGTGAAGCACTTCCATTTGCACTGGACATTGTGCTATTACCTATGGAGCAACAATGATGCTATTAATGTCAGTAAGTAGAGAGGCAGCATTATATTAAGTGAATAAAATCACAGGCCCAACCAAATAATGTTTTTTTTTTCTTCTGTGATTAATTAGGGTTTATTGCTTCAGTAGGACCCTTGTATTCTTTATGTGGTAGTCAAGAATTCATCTGGATTGAAAGTCTGGTGGTGGAATTTAAAATTTAAATCCTTCATTACCATGATGCTGGAAAAACAAAAATTGCTGATAACTTTCTTTCTGATAGTTCATTTTGGGTGTCTCAGTCATATCACTGTATGCTTGCTGATATGCAAGACTTGGCAGTCTTAGTTTATAAATTGTTTTAAATCTGTATTTATGTCTGAAGATGTCAGTTCAAGAATGACTATGTAAAGGCTAACATGATAAACCATCAGAACAAGCAGCAGTAGGATCCCATGTGGTAAATGTATTGAACTAATCCATGTGTAACTTAATTCCAAAGGGAAATCAGCCAAGTAAACGTAAGCAGTCTTTTTAATGATTCCTTCCATCAGCTGTATTCATGACTAGTCTGCATAAAGGAGTCCGTGTGTGATTTTCTTTGCTATTATCGTGGTGAAGTTGTTTAGATCTTGCACTTTTTAATTTATCTTATTTTTTTTTTCAAATTTCGCTTTCTTTCTTCCTTCCTTCCTTTAGCACTCACTGCATAATTCAGTCAGTCGGTCAGTTTTTGTGGCATATTCGAAAATTGTGATAAACCCTGCATGGCATGGACTTCCTCCCACATCTAAAAAGAAGAGTTGTAGAAGGGCCTTTTATCACGTGTCCACATTTGTTGAGGAAGGCAATGCAAAGCCAATGAACTACTTATTTCCCTCTGAGCTATGGACCTACCCACCTGTAGGAAGATTTCTGATAATTATGCAATTTTTAAAATATTTTTTTTTCAAATCAAAATGTCAATTTTTAAAATTTGTTTTTTTTTTAATCATTGTTAATATAAAATGTAAGTACTGCATTGTGTATGTGTGTATTTGTATATTGCATATATATATTGCTGTGTCTTTGTATTATTTGTGCGACAAATAAACTTCAGAATAGTGTGCTGGTAAAACAAATTGTCTAAGGCAGCAACACTGCAATTTATTCAATGTCTTCTCTAAAATCCATGCTGTTTAAGAAGTACTTACATAAGAATAATAAACAGAGATTGGGTCTCGGGTACTTGCTTAGAGTGCATGCTTTTACTTGCACAGGAGTATGAATCATCACTATAAAGTTATAGACAGAATAACTTCCAGGTCTATTTTTTCAGGTAGCTTTGATAGAATTGAGGCATTGCACACAGTAGTGCACATTTTAAATAACTATGAGGAAAGAAAACAAGAAGCATACTAAGTTCAGTGGTTGTATTATTACAACCTTGACAGTTCTAAATTAACGTTAGGTCTCCTGGGATAGACCGACAGACACGCACACGCATGCACGTACTGGCACTCTACCCATAATTAGATCTCTGACTCAGTGTCTGGCACAGATTCCTTTCTAATAATAATAATGTCTTGTCTACTGTCTGTCTGTTGCTTTTTAGTTCATTTGTTGTCTTAAGTATGAACGTTGCTTTTGAAAATGATTTTGGGGACAAGCATTCCCCCCCCCCACCCTTCTTATTTTCTGCCTCATTTAGCGGGGTGCTGCCACTTTGTGGTAACTAGAAAGAGTGGCCAAGTGGACACCTGTTAGTGCCTTTGACAGTTGCTGTTGGGTGGATGTCAGTCATTCATTCTTTTCTGCTTTATAAACATTCTGTCACCCTTATGTTTCTCTTGTTGTTCATTTATAGGGCAGTGTGCCTTCAGTTTCCCTTTTTGTTTTTATTTCCTCAAAATGAAGGTTAACAAGTGTTCTCTGAAGAAAATAAGACGTTTTGTAAAGCACTGAATATTTAAATAATTATTTCTTGAGAATACTTTTAATACGATAATCGCTTATTCTCAATTATTTAGCAAAACAAAACCAAACAGATGGTGGTTCTGCTAGCACCAGATGGCTTTCTCTAATAAATCCGCAGGTTTTAAAAACACAAACAATGCTCTGCTATGATCTTACTCTTTTATTTTATCATCATTTTTAAATGATGTCCATTTTAATACATTTTGCTCCTCATCACAATACGTCTACTTTATCAGGAACATCCACTAAGAACATAGGGTCATTATATACTAGTGACACTGTTCAAATGAAGCCAGGCTCAGATACCATTATGGCGGTGCTACTTCAGCCAAATTTCATTTGAGTATCCCTAGTATTACAGATGCCATTATACCTACATGTCGCAGGTTGTTTGATCTTTTCCTGAATGCTTTTTTTTTTAAACTGAATACTTTCATTGTCGTTTTTCTGATAAATGCAGATGGTTTTCCATATATCATAATCCAGCTGAGTCCCCCAGTGCTCGCTCGCTCCTTTTTTTCTTAACTCCCCTAAAGAGGTTGGTAAGGGGTTAATGAAGATCTCTCATGGACCGTATTGACTAGTCAGCTAATTGAATTCAAGAGGGAAGGCATGAAACTTGGCTTGGCAAGCGGGGCTGGAACTGGATTTAAAAAGTTGTAGCATTTTAACTTTGAGGAGACGGTCAGAATATTGGGTATATAGAAAAAGCGACGTAGAGGCAAGAACGGAAAGGTTAATGATGTGCGATCTGTTTCAGAGAGAGAGAGAGAGAGGGGGGGGGCTTAAGTAATAACCTAAAGGTTGAGGGCCTGACATTGGTGAACATCTCTGATAAAAAAAAAAAAAAAACTAATGGCAGCACACCAGCTCCAAATCAATAATCACCAGCCTTTCTACTAAAGGCAGTCATGCTAGAAACTAAACTAATCCTGATGCTGGCAACAGAAATGATTTAGTACAAATGTAGATTTAGTAATTAATTTAATTAACAAGATAATGTGAGGACAAGTCTGAAATAAGCTTTGCTTCAGTATCTATCATGTTTCAATTAATTATCTTTTAATTTTTAAAGTAGTACCATTTCTAAGCTGATCGGTTGCTTCATCTATAGGGTGGGGGATGGTTCTTTTTTATTGTCATTATTATTTATGACTTTAATAAGATATTAAAGAGGAGAAAGTGCTTAAAATTGAAATTTCAGATGTAGAGGAATATGTCAGGGTTCACACTGGACATCCAAAACTGATTATGCTAAGAACTACTTTACGGTGACCTTTTATAATCACACAATGGCTCTGCAGTTTGGTCTAAAGCTTGTCCTTTTTTGTTGCGGTAAGTGACATAGTCACCAGTTCACACCACAGAGAATCTGCATGATGGTTACACAATGAAGAAGTTTGTCTACATACTCACTGCGTAGGATGGCTGGGGGCCCAGTGGTTAGTCTGCTGGAATGCTGAGGCTGGGAGAGCTTGAGAGTCATTCTTGACTGGGGTTGTCAGCAGCCATGGTTCTCTCTCTCTCTCTCCCACCCTCCTCCAGCTAGCCATGTATTTCCTTCCACATCTAAAAAAAAAAAAAAATGAGTTTTAGTAGGGATGTAGTGTTTCCCTGCTAAGGTCAGAAGTGCCATGACATGATGGTACAGGATAGGCTATACACTCTGGTGGACAACTGCGGCACTACACTCCATCACCAGTGATTTCTCCAAAGTCAAGAGGCTGGTAGTGTACAACACAAAAACAAAAAACCCACTGAGTGAATAGATTTTAATTAATTAACAATACGGTTATTTTACTTTCTAATGTGTGATTTAGTGAAGAGAAAATAATTACAGGTATATACACCTGTTGTGCATCTTGCATAATGGTACTAAACAGTGCGATGTTTTATTTTAAATAGTGTTAGTAATATTACTTATATAATGTACATAACCACACTGACAAACCAAGTTTTTGGTTGAAAGCCCCTTGCGACTTCCAATATAAAATAGCTCTTCTTTAGAAATTTTTAGTTGCAAAAGAACTGATAACAAAAGTCAGAACTTGAATTTATTCACAGCTGCTTTGATATGCAGAACTTCAACCTGAAACTCTCTTTAGATTTTTCTAAATATGTATTGTCAAAGCAAATACTGCTGAATGATAGATTTTTAGACCGGCAAGACAGAAACCTATTATAATCTGGATGAAGACTTTGCTCTGAAGCAGCAGGTGATAACGGGTTACTTTTGGCAGGGGGTGGGGGTGTCAAGTTGTTAGCAGTAAATTATTGTCATTGTGACCAGTGGTTGAACACAACAATGGGAATCTTTCTCTCTCTCTCTCTCTCTTTTTTTTTTTTTTGGAAATATCATATCATCTTGCATCCTTTATCAGGTAGTGAGTGATAGAAGCAGTTAAAAACAAGCAGTTGTATCCAGTATAATTTCTTAATTAGTGACAGGTGACTGGTGGATTTTTATAATTCATTAATGTCAAATAGTTATTTTATTTTCTCGCAGTAAAGGAGAATAACTGCCATTTTACAGTATTGCGTGTAGCTGAGATTTGTCTGCTGTGGTTTTGAGAGCTTTTTTTTTCTATGTTGAAAGCATCTGGTTTGGTTTTTCGGATAGACCTCCCACCTTTCAGTAGCAGCTGCCTGGTTTATAAGATCTGAGAGAAGCATCCATCCATCTTGATTAAGGCAGAAGGCTCTTCCCTCCTTGGCACCAGCAGCATGATCTATATCTCATCACAGAATAATGATGGGACAGCCTTCCTTGACTAGCCAACCATCTATTACAATGCTAAGGACCGGAAGGCATGACCACTACATGCATAATTCTGTCATTATCAGCTTGTAAAAAAAAAGCTTTATTGTTGAAGGGCTGGCTTGTTACCAGATGGACTAACTGTCAGTAGACTAGATGAAGAAATTTAGTTCAATAGCTTAAATTATTAGACAAGATTTATTTTTATTAACAACTCAAATTCTGCTGTTTTTCTCCTCCAGTCCATAGGCAGCATATATATCCAGTTTCATGAGAGACTAATACCAAATCTCTTTCATGAAAATTAGTGTTCTTCATTGGTCTGGTGTTGCATCAGAGAAGAAAAATGATAAACCAGTGATTTTATTTGTTTGTTTCTTCGTCAATGAAATGTATTTACCTAATTGCTAGTTCAAAACAGGCCATCAAAGAAGAGAGTGATTATGTAGTGTCTTCCACATTTATCTTTTGAACAGAATCATCTCTAATGCCAGGAATTTGAAACTGAAAAACAAAACAAATTTGAATAATTTTCTGAATTATCAGGATGCGGGCAGTTGTTTAAACATAATATGTCATGGAAGAATCTGAACCTTCTCTGTCAAAGAATACAGTAGTTCTAACACCACTCGCGTATGCGGACACCAATGTTTGGGATTATTACCTGCAGTACAAGAAGAAATAGTATTTGCTCACAACCACGGTGAAGGAAAGGCAGGCTTCGAAAATAACTTGTACAATGATTAAATTGCTATTGCATTCGCAGAGCCACTTTTCTCCAAATAAACTGTCTAGCTTCTAATGCCTGGAAGTCCTGGAACGAAAACTAGTTAGTTAATGAGTTTCAAGATGCCGAGTTTTGTGATTTTCAATTGACAAAAAAAATCCAGATTTCTCCAATAAAGTTGAGATGAAAAGTACTGTCTGTTTGTTTTTTTTTTTATGTGCATAATATGTCTATTGTTACTATTTCATAATTATTTTTTGTATTCCTGTTATATAAGAACAAGTGATTGTCACTCAGTATTAAGTACTGTTTTAAGTTTTGCTACTTTCAGTTTTGTTCCACTGTGTAAGTAAAGATGTACTGTCTGTCGTATTATACAAATAATTCAAAGAATTTATTACATTATTATTATTATGCTAAGATTGTTCTGCCTAAAAAATAGTTGCACACGTAGATAGTTATTCTAAGTTTCAGCATACCTATAAGTTTGCTTAAGAAAAAAAGAAAGATTACAAATGTGAACAACCATAGTAATTGATGCATTTATAATAGTTCCATGTTGTTATAAAAGGTGTAAGGTATTGCCAATGTATACAAAAACATTCTAAATCCTATTTTAGCTATTTTGTGGGATTTTTCATGGTTAACTTTTTTCTTTTCTTTTTTTTAGTACACTTAGTTCATGTGTATTATTCTGAGTTTATTATTATCATGGAAAATTCCTCAGCAATGAGAGGTCGTTTTGTCTTTACTTGGGATGTTCAGACGAAACCTGGTTGAAATACCATTGCTATAATGGTATCTGGGCCAGATTTCATTTGAACATCCCTAGTATGGCTTATGTGATCTCCGCTCTATTGTGTTTATTTTCCTGAGGAATGGGCTTAATTGGTCTTTTCTTTATAATGATTGCTTCTTGTTGTATCAAGTTTGTCTAATCAGTTTAAAAATCCTATACGAACTACTTTGTGTATGTGTGTGTGTGTGTTAAGATAATTTTTGCTGCTGCTTTTTTTTTTTTTTGTACACTTAATGTTTATTGTTAATGTATTCCTGGAGTATAATTTGGTCTGCTTCGAAAAATTTCAGTGACATTTCTTTTTCTGCAAAGCTGCCCTCTGATATCCATACACAATGAATCATCCACCAGAGGAAAGCGCCTGGTGTCAGTTTTCTAAATCAACTGGAGGAGAACAGGGTATGGAGGTTAGCCACACACCTACTGTAGAAAGTCCCTGGAACTTTTTCATTTTTAGATTTAGGAAGATACTGGAGAGTGATAAATATGTAGTAGTTATTTTCTGCATTTATAATGGTTTTCACTGAAGTAGTTGATAAGAAAATAAAAAAAAAAATTTCTGGGTATATTCTTTAATTCGGTATAAAAATGATGGTTCTGTTTTGCACTGATGAACTTGAGGAATAAAAACACATCCCATTGCATAAGTGGAGAAAACCCTCATCATTTAAGATATGCTATTGATGTTGCTACTGGTGAGAACAAAACGGATATTGAAGAACATCAGCTTTACTTAGAGAGTTAACAATAGTCTTATCATTTACGTTTATTCTGCTGGTCACTTAAGATTTTTTTCCTGTGGCATGTGGAACAGAAACTATATTCTGTCTGAACACAAGAAATCTTCCACTTAACTTGCTTAATCACTGTGGGACTTGCAAGGTTTGAAGACTGAACTTCTGTTTTAGCCACTCCTGAATTTAAAAGGTCCATCTTTGCTATAAAAATCTAAGTGAAAACCCTAATTTTTCTGATGGTGGTAGTACATTTATTCAAAATTACCTGTATACCTTTGAACGATGAAACAATTATTGCTCGAAATTTGAGCAATTCTTAGCAATGCAGAAGATTTTAATTCAGAGATAACAGGAAAAGATGCATTTAAATTTACATGCTTAACAGAGTTTATACTTTTTTTAAAATCCTCCATATACTGCATCGGTTTTTACCGTTTACCACCTGGGATTTATTTGCACTGCAGCCTGGAACCACAAGTTAGTATTTGTGTTGAAGTAGCTGTATGAACATGTAGGGTTTGAGTGATATACAGATTTCTTCTTACAAAGAATTAATACTGAGGAAGGTAGTGTATGCCTCATCTCCTATGGCTCAACATGTGCTGATTAATAGGCATGAAAGACTGCATACAAAGGGTTAATTTTCAGTTGTTTCCTGTATCTTTATTTATTAGTGGTGTTCTTATTGTTAATGACAGATAATTAAAATTATATTCACAAACTATTGTAGTGTGCAGATGAGCTGAAACTTATTACAATGTGACCCTGTGATCATCCAAAAAAATAATGATAACATTTTTAAAAAGTCAACAAATAAATCAAGGTAAATAATCATTTCTTAATTGGAAGATGTACTGTAAGTCTATTATAAATTACCAGAAACTACATGCATACATCTTTCTCATTAACTGTCTCACTCCAAAGTCTTTGAATATGATTGGTATTGGCAAACCCTAGTGTACCAATCATCAAATGACTGACATTACAAGCTGGCCATAGAGCAGGTCCTCTGATGGTAACAGGATTATATCTAGTGAATACTTAATGGGAGAGGTTAGTGAACTGAAGCTAATTAAATTAGTGACTACCGGGTCTTGGGTCTTGTCGGGTATGATTACAGTACAGAGTTAGTAACTGCTGCTATTTATAACTTACTTGCATTTTTCACAAAACGTCAGTATTTATGTTATGAGGGTTTATCAAAATGTAAGGAAATATGTATTTTGATACATTTTTTTTTCCCTTATTTTGCTGGATTGTTAAAAAAGTTTTTTGTTTTTTTTTTCCTTTGTACACCAAAACCTACAAGGGAGACAACCCTTGTTGAAGGAGACTTGCCAGTCCAATGCTTGTGGGACCAGGTAGTGGCAGGGAAATATGTAGTTATAAATTTTTTTTAAAAATAAAAGGGAGCTTAAAAATTAGGGCATACAATCATTTGGCAGAACTAACATTGGGAAAAAAAAAAAAAAAACTATTTCACACACATACTGGAAAACTTGGTAATTCATCTCCATATCAAGATGACCGAAGATAACTAGCACAGGCTGAATGTTAGTTGATTGCGGAATTTTATTGGCTGTTTAAAGAGTATTTCTTCTGTCTTGAATGAGAACTTTGTTGGTGTTTTCTGAGAGGTTGCTTACTTTAAAAAAGAAGAAAAAAAACATTCAGTAGAAGTTTTCACATGTGAAATGCTAGCTGCTCGAATTCCTAGGTTCTGCAAGGTTAGCTGTTATGTTGATGATCAAACAGGCTACTTACTACCCCATTAATCAAGGAATAAGAAAAAAAAAATGGCTGTTTGTTTTACCTCCAGTGCACAAGATGCGGTATAGATGTCACCTGTTGGTGAAACTGACACACATGGTAGCACCCCCTTCCCAGGCAAACATACTGGAACTAAAATGCCACTTCTGACATTTGGCAGACATTCCTCTGATAGCACTGGTATCTTTTGAAATTTTACTGTAGTCTTTATAAATGAGTGCTTTGCCTTGATTGACCTTTATCTGGTTTTCTTTACTAAATTTATCATTATTTGATTAAAGTTGAACATATTTTCAGCACCAGTTATGTTCATTTGGTAAGTAACTAGTCTAAAGGAATTCTGAAATATACCGTACTGGTTTGATGAGCAGGAAGCAATCATTCCATGTTAATTTTCACCTTACTCTGGAGTCGTTGTCCATTGTCAGATCTTATCCCAGAAGGTTTACAATATTTATTGGAATTTCTGTGGCCAGATGAACAAGTATTGATTTTTTCTCCTATGCTATTTTAGATATCCTAAAATACGATGAAGTAGAGGAACTACATCCTTCAATTTATTAGATACTGGTCTGTCTTCTGAAGAAAGCTAGAAGACAGCAAATTACAAGTTTGTCTAAATTCATTTCTTCTACACTTTCACAAATGACCAGCACATCCATTGTGGGATGCGAATTATGAGAAAAGAAAATCTTGACTTACATGATTGAAGAGCATCATGGTAAAACCAATTGATCCACAAGAGTTAACATGTTCGTTGTGTGGAGCCTCTCAAATTTATAAATGATTTACTTAAGTGACCAATCACCTTTGTAATTGCTGTTTCTTTCCCTTAGGTGTTTTTGTTGGTAGGCAGACAGAGAACTCCAGCAGTATACATAAACAGAGTCTGGTTTCAGACACTGCTGGGCATAGAAGGTACTGCACCCAGAGAAATACATTATACTGAAAATGGCAATATTATTCCCGATTCAATTATGGCTAACGAATCTGCGCCATTTATGTTTATAGGATGTTATAAATATGCTCCAATTATTCTTCATGGGTAGTTTGTGTATATCTTCAAACTATTAATTGGATCTTTTTGTTTTTGTTTTATGTTTTCTGGACTACAACTCACAGGCAGCATTTATTTGGATAACATTGGCACAGGGCATTGTATAGTGCAGACTGACTGGGCTATCACTAATGCCCTCAAAACTGGTCTATTTATTCTCTAAAAAATACCAGGTTCTTTCAAATGAAACCAGATTTTCTTTATTGTTCATTCTTTTAGGATTTACAGAATATATATATATATATATATTAATGAGCTAAATTTTTGAACTTTTTTTTTTTTTTAGGAAGATGATGATGAAACTAATCTTGATTTGATAGAAGATGACAGTCTATTGATACAGGTATGGAAACACTCACTGTTGATTAAGTTCATCATCATCTTTTCATTTACTCAGCTGTTTACCATGCACCTTTACAGAATCCATGGATCATCTGCAGATAATGATTTGTTGCATTGGTTGCATTCCTTGTGGCCAGCCAAACTGCAGCCTGCCCAAGCACTTCAGATTGGGATCATCAATAGTTGGCACTTACTTAAGACATTGGGGTATTTTCAGCAAGAATAATGTTGATGAATAATAAGAAGCAGGACAAATTGTGCATATAGAATTTTCATCTTCCATGTAGATACATGTAAACAATACATACATTTTGTAACATTGTTTTGTTGAACTTTTATTGCTTTAAAGTTGCGGGTGAGATCCAAAAACTAAAAGATTATTATCTTCTGTGTATTATTCACAAACTAAAAAGAGAAGAAAATGTCTGTCTAACTTTTGTACTTAGTATGTAAATAACTACATTGCAAAACTACGCTACTGTTATTTTCCTTCTAAAGGCTTTAGTAAGAACTTTGCACAGAAAAATCATTCTACTATAAAGCCATATTGGTTAGTCATCAGGGGATTTTCTAAAATTGCATGATTTTCATGAAAAGCCCATCTTGTCAATAGTCATAGTTCTCATGAAGAGAAACAGATGTGACACACTGTTGAAGGTGAAGCCTCAGACATGGTACAGTGGTTAAAATTATAAGGCAAATGGTAAAGACAACTCCTAACTGCCCTTCTGCTTAGGTTACTCTCTGATTTTTGTCACGTACAATGATCGTGGATGGAATATCAGTTTTACTGATGTAATTTTCATTGGAAACTTAGTATTTGACTAAGTTTAGAAGTTTTAGTACTGTAAGTATAAACTATGACAAATACAATTTTGATGCAACAAAGGAATTTTGAAACAGAGAGAAGAGAAGGAAAAAAATCAAATACTATTTTAATGATTATCTTTTTCTGATGGTTAATAGCTGTTGTGGCAACCTGTATAGGTTTATAACTTAAAAGTGGTTTAAACTAAATAAAAATTTCTAAAGGAAAAATGTACAAAAGTTAGTCAAATTTGTCTGTTAAATTCTAATAAAGTTTGAGGAAGTCTGTTTATTTCTAATGACAGCAGACAATAAAATGGAAAATTTCTGCATCTCAAGAGGGAGAAGTCCATTTCTGGCTCTCTGATAGAGTGAGCACTCGAGAGAAATTTCTACCATTTGTTATTATATGATGCCTTTATAGTATGTGAGCAGTACCTATTTACATTTTATAATTTATTATTCCTAACAGAATTCAAATGTAATCATGCTGCATTAAGTCTTGTCTCCTTTGGTTTCATTTTCTTGCTCACTGGATACTCAATGTGAATCAAAGATTTATCATGGTGGGAAGGAGGAGAAGGACAACAACAAACAAATGGGTGCTGGCATTAATGGTCCTCTGTTCCTAAAAAAGTGTCTTTCCTGTGTGACTGCAGTTGATAATTAACAGCATGCAATTGATGGGCTACTGGCCATTCAGAAGTGTCCTTTTGTGAAGGATCCCTGAATCCTTTCACCTGGTTTACAATCACTCAACCTTAATTACTCCTGTTGTTAAGGATGGCTTATCTATAAATTGATTACTAGAACTTTAATATGCAGTTATTCTCTCACACTAAAGGTGGTCTCTGGGAGATTAGCAGTGATTCGGAAGAGGCTTGATTGTTTTAATTTGAATGCATCGTTTTCAATTCCATCACCTGTCAGCAAAACACTGAGCAACACAGCAAAGTGAAGACATTTCTAACGGCATTTGTCATCAGTGAAAACTGGCTGGCCTGATCAGCATGGCAGAATTATTGAAAAAGTGATTATACTTTAGTTTGTGTGACAGTAATGGATGGATCATTCTTTAGTGATGAGTTGTTGATGTTAGAAAGCCATAGAATGGGAAGGAGGGGGAGACTTTGGAAAGTTATTTTTAGCACATGTCATGAAATCTGCTTAACTCTTTTCCAACTAGAAGAGACTACCTTAAAATATGTATTCTCCTGTATACAGTGCCCTGCCATAATAATTTGGAAAGCTGTTGTTATTTACACTATTTGTTTGTTGCAGAAAATGGCAAATAAAGGTAAACATCAAAGTGAAAATGTTAGTACCTGGTGAAGCCCCTTTATTGATTGTCTCATCAAGGTTTTGTATCATGGTTTGGTTCAGGTTCCGCTTATTCATGTAAGAGTTTAATTTCCTCGTTGCAGCTTTTAGCTAGTGACTGAGTTGCTCCCACAGTGCTTGATGACTTGTATCAGGGCTTTGGCAAACCCTGGAAAAGTGCTAAATGCCTTGATTCTTCTTCCATGCTATGGTCACACAAGAGATATACTATACGGTGACATTTTAAAGAATATGGGCGCTGAATCTTATTATGCCTTGTTGGTACTATGATCAAAGATGTATGTCTAAAATGCTGGTGTACCTTGCAGAGTTGGAATTTACTTTGAAAATCACATTTCTGTCTTTCTATCAAGCCAGATTACAGGTATCATGACACACCCACCCCACCATACTTGATCATAGGATGAAGTCATTGGTGTTGAAGATCTTCATCAGGTCTTCTCCAAATTCAGATGTAACCTGCAGACATGAATTGCTAAATCCTGGGCTCATTAAGAAGAGTAAATGCCACCAGTACTCGAGAGTCTTACCAGATACTTCAAAGTATTTTGTCTTGAACAGAAGGGGTTTTTATGTGGTACACATCCTCTTATGCTCAAACGTTCTTTGGCTAATTTCTGTCACATGATCAGGGTGAGCAAGAGAATCCCCATTGATGCAGTTGTGGCAATTAATGGCGCATTTTTGTCATGGTTTTCCTGATGAAGACTTTTCAGGTTGCTTCTCTACAGCATTGATGTATCAATGAACTTTGTGATAATATTAGCCACAGATGCATGAGAAATGTTTAGATCTTTAGCATTTTGTTTTTGACTTTGGCAACAACCTCAGGTATACAGAAATATTACAGGATCTGCCTGCTTTTAGCATAGTGATAGTACATACTGGTTATCTGTCCCCTAGACACAATATGCTCATAATCACACCTCATCAAAAGATTTTCATATCTAAAACTTTTGCAATGTTACATTTTAAATACATGCCTTGTCAGCATTTTTTATCTTTTTATGTCGCTTGCTTTGACTAAAGTAAATTTTAAATAGTTTTGATAATCTCTGGAATATGCAGATAAGATTAGCAGTCTCTGCAGCAAAATAGGGGTATTTTTAATCTGAGCTTGCTCTTTTGAATGTCAGCAGTTTTCCAATAACCTTTCTCAGTTTTAGGTATTGACCAATCTGATGTCCAGTTCACATACACTACATACTTATGAAGACAGGTGGGGTGCTTTTCTTACATTGGAGAAAATCAGTATTTCCTTCTTAGCTTCTATAGTGTTTTGCTTTTCATACTTTATTAGTCTCCAGTTTATTGGTAAAGCTCTTGTCTTACCTACCCTGGGTTGTCGTCTCTTGTCAGCCTCCTTTTATACAACTGCCACAGGTCAAATTGACCAAATAATATTAAGTGCAGAGAACCGGCTTAGTAATAAAAGCATGCTAATGTCAAAAATTTTTTAAAAAAAAAGATGCTTTGTTGTTTTGTTTTTTTTTTTCCTATGAAAGGTATTATTTGATTTTGATCAATAATTTTTTTTTTATGCAAGTCTGCTTCTTTTGCTATTGCACTGCGCCAGCGGAGCTCTCAATAATGAAGCTGGTTTCTCAAAACCTGACAGGTGGTTCAGCTATTTATCCTGACATCCAGGCTCTGCAAGTGCTTATGTTGTATTTTCCTATATTGATACTCTCTTTCTGGTCTTTGACCTTTCGGCCTTCAGCGGAGTGCAGTCAGACCAATTATCTTTGCCCACTTCACTACGCTCACTGGTGCACGGTGAATTGGGTAAAAAAATTAAAAAAAGAATTAAAATGTGCCATCAATACACTATCACCATCAATTTTTTTGGGGGTGGTGGTGGGGTGGAGGGAAGTTGGCATCCTTGCAACACCCGTACTGGAATCAGGGTAAAACACTTACAAACACATTTTAAGAAAACTATAATTCCCTTAATATTATCAGAGAGAATCGTTTCATACAATGGTGTGTTTATTTATAGTGATGCAAACAGGTAAATCAGAAAGAAAAAAAAAGAGTTCAATGGACTAGACCAACCAAAAGCAAGGAAATTTTGACAGGATATAGACTGCATCCATTATCTTGAGGAAGAAAAGAATTTTACCTCCAGAAATGTGAAGCGAATAAAACAGAGAGGATTCTGGATAGTCTGGAAGTTTGACTAACTTAACCAGTGGTGAGGTTTTGAGATAAAATGTGCAAAGAACATTCCTATATTAGTTTCAAACATTTTCTGTTACATTTCCAGAAGGACTGCTGTTGTTTAAAAGATTTTAAATTAGTTGGGAGACTACAGGTATGCCCCAAAAACTCGTGTTGTTGACTTCTAAAAATGGATTAGCAATATTGTGCAAAGGCTTTGACTGATGAAATTAAACTAAAACTGCTTGAAGATGTTGAATATCAGGCCAGAGGGAAGGTGACTATTTGCCAATGCTTAAGTGGTGAAACTTGAGCCTTTAGCAATTGGCAAGTAAGAAAAGAATTAAAATAAAGTTGGGCAAAAAAAAAACATTGTATCTTTAAAACTATAAGGTTATCAATACTGCCTGTTAAGAGGGAAGGTAGGAAAAAAATATTGATGACTAGAGACATTCTTTACCAATAGCTCAAAGCAGATGCAAAAAAACAAGAAGATTTTGCTCTTCATGGATGGTTCACCTTTAGCTGATACAAGGTTAACCAGTGTACTCATAAAGTTCTTTTTGGTAAACACTACTACCATGCTGCATTGATTAAATTCAGCGGATACATGCATCACAGAACCATAAAATGCTTCTTTGCTGGGTTCCCAGCAGATAGTGTAAGCAGTGAAACTGTAGACGGTAATAAAAACATGGCTGCTTCTGTGTTGACACTATTCAGTCTGGGTTTGTTCAGATAAGTGTTTTGTTTTTTTTTTGTTTTTTTGATAATGGCATGGTTGTTTCTGTGATATCTGAATTTTGAAATATCTCCCAGTTGTCACTTAATTCAAATGGTCTTAACAATAGATTTCTAAAGCTAAAGCCTTTTAAGTGAAAATGCTGACCAAGTGTCTACTGACATCTCAACAGGTGACAACTTCTACAATCCCAAAGCACACTGTGGCAGAACTTTCCTACAAACATCACAAAGTTTTTCTCCCTTTATTGGTGGTTGGTTTACTGGGTAATTTTTAGGCAGACCCATCCAGCCAGTTGTTTTTTTTTTTTTTACTTTGCACCAAGAACTGTAATGATCAACATCCCCTTCCATGACCCCTGCACGATACTTCTCAGAAACCCTAATGACTCATCAATTTTAGTGTTTGTCTAAATGGCGCTGCATCTGCTTGACTTGTATCATTGCCATGCCAATATTATCTAAAGCTGTTTCAGATTGATCTCTAACAAGTTAATCTACCAAAATTGAAATAGATGGGTATACACCTTTCTTCTGGCTAAAGTCTTTTATTTTGCAATCAGGTTCAACCCTCCAGCTTCTAATTTATTCTGTTGCTAGAAATTCAGGTGTAGTAGTCAGGTCTGGTGCCAAACATGAAATCTAGCTTGTTGCTGATGTTGACAAACTAATAAGATGGCTATAAAGAGCTTGCACTTGTATGCTCTAATGAAGAGATAGTTTCCAACATAATTTATGTATATTTTTCCTGGTCATTTAAATTATTTTAAGTGGTTGTTTTTTTAAGGCAGATTCACAAAGTTGCATATAAATGCCATCTTATTTTAAGTTTGGAAGTTTATAATGAATTTCCATTGTCCATCAGAATCACCTTTGGATTAATGTTGTTGCTGTGATTAGCATATATTTTTATTTTGTCTTAAAATGACAAGCTACGATTCCACAGCATTTTGTTAATGCCATTTCATCTTGCATCATCTGTCTGCTAAATTTGGAAGCTAGCTTCATTGGTAATCCCGTGCCACTTCTGACATCGGCAGGGTGGGGAAATCCCTACTGGAACTCTTCGTTTTTCAGATGTGGGAGGAAACCCACATGACCAGCTATAGCTGGTAAAGAAGAAAGAGAAGAAACTATGTTAGGGAGTAGAGGGATCAAACTCAGACCCATGTTTGCTAGCACTCCAGCGTTCTAACTATTGGATGGCCACCACAGTGTGCACCCAGGGTTAAGTATGGTGTTTTTTTTGTTTGTTGTCCAGTCGACATGCAAACTGTATTTAAATTACAATTTTTTAAACCAAATATTAAGGCGTTTTCCTTTTTATATTGATTAGCAGATCTCTGTGACCACCAATGTTTTTGAAAAATATTTTTACTACTAATAATAAACAGTTGGGTTATGTTCACCCTAACCAAGATGCTGCTTACTGATTATATCACCTGGTCATCTAAGAGACAGAAAAATTAAATATTTTGTTTCTCCTTAACTTAATTTACAAAATAAAAATTAATAGATTCATGCAACAACAACAAAAAAGCCCACTCCAAATATTTGATTTTAATTAATTTTAAAATTGTCTCAGATCTAACAGAATTTTCAAAAGAGCATGTTGTTCTAATGAATAATTATAGTTAATGCTGGAGTGAAGCCTGGCATATTTGATAATCTTTTACCTGAGTGTCTCTTCTCATTATCAGATAATGTGCAGGAAGTAAACTACAGGTTGCATCTCACCATCTTTGTATAAAGTTCTGATGTAAAAATCTTCCTTTAAAAACCTTTCCATTGACCATTTTGCGTAGATTATTGTGCTTCCTAAGGATGTTTCATTTTAGGCAATGCTCTTATTCATTTAGGAGTATAGTGTCGACAACACGCATTCTGCTTCGATAACTGTTCTTATTTGCTGCATTCCATTTATGATTGTGTTACTCATCAGTGTTCTTAAAATTCATCTTCATCAGTAGCTAGTATGTCAACAACAACATTTGATGGACCTTTCCATGTTCCTTAATCTATGACACTTTTTCTGAAGATTTTGTACATTTGGGAAGGAAGCTTTTTGAATACAGGTGGAATCACCCTCTCTATCAGATTTGATAGAAATGTTTTTCAGGTAAATTTGAATGAGTTGTTGTATTAGACAGCTCAGGTGAGTGGAGAATTAATTTAAGGCTAATAACTGAACAGAAAAAAAAAATTATAATCATCATGACATGGGAGACATTAAACTGGTAGTCTCAGAAAAGGATCTAGAGGTGATTGTTAACAAGAAATCTCAAATGGGAAGTGGTGCATTTCAGCAGCAAACATAGCACATAGAATGATAGGTGCAATTAACCAAGAGTATCAAACAAAATTATTTTTTATTTCTTTTTCCTAAATCCTTGTTTTATCTATATCCTGGATATGCTCTGCATGTGTATAATCCGTATTTGAGAAAGAATATTAATTTACCAGAGAAAATTCAGCATAAATTTACCAGAATGTTTGCAGGCTTTAATTATTTAGAATATACTGAATGATTGAAAAGATTAGATCTACCAAGTTTGAATTTTAGACATCTAAGAGATCTGATGGAGGCTCTGAACATGTGGCTAGTTATAAACTTTTTCATTTATATGCATTTAATAATACTTAAGGTCCAAATTACAAATTAGCTATGATTCCACTTAAAAAAAAAAATTATTTTTTTCAATAATAAGAATTGCTAGAGTGAAATAAATTACTGGCAAGTATAGTAAACAGTTATCATTTGAATAATTGTATTGATGACTATTTTTTCTGGTAGCCCTGCATAAATCACAATGGATCCCTGTCTCTTTCTAGCTATTCGACTGAACTGCTTGTTTGTCTTTCATTATCAATTTTTGTTACCTGGCTTGACATTTGCTCAATTGCAAGTAAGAATGGCACATTGTGACTGTTGAGTCTTTAGTTTCACATGATCTCGTACTTTGAGTAAATAAATTTTAAAAGCAAATAAAATATTTCCTATGACATGAAACTATTTTTGTGTTCTTGTGAGCTAAACTTTAAACTTATCACGTGCTATGCAATGATTCTCAGTGCACTTATTCTTTATGCTTGCCAAATTTAAAATAAAGTGCGCAATATTTTGAAACTGAATGAAACGGAGAAAACTACTTGGTCACCTTCAAAAATGTCTTTGACAGTGAGTGATGAGGTAGCAATACCTTTAAATCTTTTGATTTTAAGAAAAAATTCTTTTCTTTCCTGTTTCTTTACATGTGTTGACAGGCATTCATAGTCAATTCAACAACTTGTACTTCAGTGTTATGTAACAGGGGGTTCACTAGACACAGACTGCACTAACCTTTGAGTCACTGAGTTTTGTGTTTTTTTTAATTAAAAGTATTTTTACTTAATTATACCTTATCATATTCAGGAATTTTGCATCAGCCAATTCCCCTTGAATGCAGAATCTAATCATCCAAAATAATTCCATTGTTTGGCCTCTCTGCTTTCCTTTGATTACATAAAAGTGTTTTTCTCTGGACTGCCAATGATTTTGAACAAATGATATGATTGTTTGATTCCTGGTTACTGATTATTGAAAGTTGAACCCTGACTTGGCAAAATTTTTATCTCAGCCATTTTGTTCACAAGAAGCCCCTGCACTACTAGATTCATCTCAGAAAAGCCAGAAAATTGTCAGAGACTTTTGGAATGATGTTTGGTTCTTTCTATTCTTTTCTAGGACAGAAAGAAGTCTCTCTTTTTTTATTGGTATTAGGTCCTGTAAAACCAAATGATAATAATGATGGCATATTGATGCAGAACTGCACAAACAGCATGATTTGTTGGATAGTGATAGAAAGTCAAAAGATTTGAAGTTGACTGTTATTAATACAGAAGGACATAAAATAGTTATCTGGCACACTTTGTCAAATTAGACAAAAGATAAGTAACTAAGATGGAAGTAAAATAGCTGACTGTATTTATCCTTTTGTTGCAAAATAAATACATGATAAAACCTCATAATTTGGAATATATCATACTGGTGACTGATTAAAATTTGTGAACACTACATAATTTGTTTTCTTACTGGTCAAACTAGAGTTATTGGTAAACATATTTTTTCAGGGACATTAGAACATAGGCAGAGATTTGGAATACATTCATTTAAGTAAGATATTTAAAGAGATCAGAGATGGTTGACTTCTGGCATTAGATGCAACTGAATTCTTAATGTACGTGTAATTACAGAAACTAGAAAAGACAACCATATGATACGCAGACATGACCAAGTTTTTTTTAACATAAAGTAACCATCTGTTTGAAAATTCCTAACTTTCAATCTGATAGGGTTAAATTTGAAAGAAAAAGGAAATCTAATTCCTACTGAAAAATATAGGCTTAAATTTCTGAAAACTGGTTTTAAATTATGGAGCTGGCTTATATTGACCGTTGGTTGATCGTCAGGCATCTACTCGAAGAAAGTGTCAGATAATAGGTGAAAGTAAGCAAATGATATCAGTTAAGAGAAAGTGGACACTGAAAGTATTGCTAAATTGAATTATAAGTTTACAAAGAAAAAGAATTACATTCTTTGTTATTTGATTCATGCATGTCTTTTTTACCCACTAAAATTAGCTTGATAGCGTTCCTCAGCTGGTCTTGTATTCAGACTAACTGTATTATTGCCTGAAAATTACCAGGAACTGAGGATTCCATTTCTTCTTACTTGCAGTAATTGAAATTCAGCTTGGCATTATTGTTGTTCGTTGGAGGCCTGAAAAGAATGGAGAACATACATGAGCACAGTGTTGTATAAATAGTGGCATCACAGCAAACAGCCAGTCAGGCATGTTGTGTTCAAGTGAAGAACATGGCACTTTTATTGGCACTGACAAGGCAATTGGAGACTTACCATGGAGGAGGAGAAGAAAAAAAGTCATTTAATCTCGACTTAGAAATTTTCTTGATTGATCCTGGTGTTATTGAGAATGCAAATTATAGAAGAAAAAAAAGAAGTATAAATTATCTTTGATATTCTTTATCGTTTTTTTTTTTTTTTTTTTAGAAAAGAAGAAACTAATGACGACTTTTCTCTTCAGGCAGCAAAAAAAAAAAAAACAAATTTTTCCTCCTCATTTATACTAAGGACTTTCAAACAAAGCCCAGCCAGACACTGCCATTGCGTGATGCTATATCAGCCAGATTGTATTTGATGACCCCTAGTATAAACACAATTTAGAGTCACACATTGAGGACCATACTGTATTGTCAGTAAATATAACAAGATTTTTAGGAAGAATAGAGAATTAAATTTAAAAAAAAAAACAAACAATGGGATCAACATACCAGAACACTGTACTGAGTATAGTAGATGAGAATTTGCTAAAGTATTGCTTAGGTATTTTGATTTCTTTGAATAAAAATGAAGATTCCAAATTAATTTCATATTAAGCTAAATGGAAACTCTAGATAAATTACTTTTAGTTTTTTCCTGCCAGATTTTCATTTACATTAATTGCTAGGAGTTTGTTTAATCTAGGGGCAGTAACCTCAATAGTGTATATTCTTTATGCGTAGGTCTTGATGATGTAATATGCAATGTAGGGAACACTCGTATTACTATTCCTCCTATCAGCATACTGGAAAACCATCAGAAGCAAAACCAATTTTGACATCCTAGCAGCTTGTTTAAAAGTGACTAACAATCTTGTAAAGATGGCATCAAAGTCCTACAACTAAAAGCATGACATTTGGGTGTAGTGCAGTGTTTACTTGTTGAGATTTTTTAAAGCATAAAGAGAAAAGGGATCTCTCTTAACATTGTAAGTGACACAGCCATCAAATCTTGCACATTAAATTGACCGATCTAGGTTATGCTGTTTGGCTTGTTGTCCAGAAAAGATTGATAGCCGGATAACTCTCTCTCTCTCCATCAGTAACTTGTCTATTAACCACTCATCAATCTGCATACTTTTAGTGTTATCAGTCAAAATTAGCAAAATAAAAGGGAAAAAAAAAAATCTCTAAATTTAAAAAAAAAAAAGCAAACAACTATATATCAGTTGGTATGAGAGATTCTGTTTCTACAAATGCATGCTGACTGCTCTAAAGCAAGATGTATACCGTCGTGCAGGTTTATACAAGGGGCGTTCAAATAATACCCAGTCAGACGTCGTCATGATGGTGAAGCTATTTCAACTGGATTTCTCTCATTTGAAAATCTCTAGTATGTTTAAATACCTCTTTGTATTTTGGAGCGCTACATACATTGTAAAACAAGAAGATAAACATAAGTTCAATAGTTACAAAATATGGTCCATCAGCATGTTACTGAAAAGATTATTTCAGTTAATTTATCATTAGAATTTTATTTTATAAAGAAAAAACAAACTTGATTTTATTTATATTTAAGGTCTTTTTTCTAGTGTTTATTTTTTAAAAAAACTATAAATTGAAATATATAACCATAAGAAAGAATGTTAGTAATGAAACAAACAAAACGTTTTTGTGTGTTTTTTAATTACTTGATTAGGAAAGTGGAATAAAGAAACAGCAGCAACCATACAAAGCTATAGCACATCTAGTTTAAAATATTTTTTCCTGAGAGAGAGAGAAAAAAATCATCGTCCAACAGATGACTTAAGGAAGTGCTTTAGTAATGGAGAGCCCTGACAACCGAATCTAACTTGCCTGTGCTTTATTGGTAAACTTTTGGTTGATGCTTACCTTTAAAGCCTTACCTTATCAGGATGAGACTGTTCTAACCACACATGCCCGTGGGTCTGTCAGGGTAGCAAACAGATTTCATCAGGTTATTGGCCAAGTGCGTGGGTTCTAAAATGCGTTTTGCTCATTTCACTGAGACGATGTGTTCACTATGTGGGTTTCCTAAGAGACTGCAGTAGAACTTAAATCTGTAGTGAAAAGCGATATGAATGAAGTTAGTTGAAGTACGAGCTACATTCTTTGGATTTTGATGTTCAGACAAAAAAAAAAAAAAATTTAAAGTCGATTAAAGCTAGTCATATTGAATATAAGCAGACATTTTTTTTATATTACATACTGAAAAGCTCTCAGTTTGATTAAAGTTCTTTTCTGATCACTGGCCACTTTCATGCTACGTTATTTCAAAATCATTGATTCATCCCCAAGGCAACAACATTTTATTCACTTCTACCAATTAGTGACTTGTAACTTTATTTAATTTAATTTTTTTTTTTTTTTAGAATTTCTTCTTGATTCCAAAACACAGAGATGGTAATGAATATTTTATTATTAATATGTCGGAATTTCCTTAAAATCATTTTTTCCACGTTCAATTCAAAGATAATCCTCTAATATTCATTCATAATTCATTAGTTTGTATTTTCTTAAACAAAACAATTAAAACAACTGTTCTTGCACCTACCAAGTTTTCTTCTGAACAATGGTAGTGGCTTCTCAGACTCCCTCCACTTTATCTATGTACTGTAGCTTCCCTTCATCTTTTGGATATGAAACGTCTCCAGGGTATATAATTGCATACAGTTTTAAGTATAAATCACCTGAATGTTTGCCAGTGACACTAATGAACACATAAACAACTTAATGAGATGTTTTCTTGTGAGAAGTTTATCATGAAAACATAGTCACCACTGGCATAACATTACAGAAATCTGACAAGCTTGCGGAAAAATATTAGTTGTGTTGTTTTTACTATACTCATTACAGCTTGGTATAACTGGGAAAATTCAGAATTTATTTGTTCACGATACTGTAAGTGTATGGATACAGCTGTTTTAATGCCACTTTGATAGGTGTCAGTGTAGTGCGAACTTATCCTGACCAACCTGTTGGAACAGCAATAGGCTTCACATACACAAATCTTTGCAATGATTCAGTAGAAAGTTTGTTTTTTTTTTTTGAGAACAGCCCCAAAAGCCTTGATGCATTTGTGTGTGTGTGTGTGTAGTCCCAGAACCATGCCTTCTGAACTCAGTTTATGATGTTCCCAGGATGTTGATATTAGGGTAATAGATCCATCCATAGTTTCAAGAGGAACTCTTGCTGTATTAGGCTAATTCCCCCTCCTTCCTTGGAGCTGGCCTGAAAAACACTTGCCCTAGTCCATCTGTGTTTGTGTTTTACCCAGGTGGCTACAAAAAAAAAAAAAAAAATTAAAAGTACATTCATAAAACAGAGATGCCAGTGGAGTTATGTAAAAAGAAATCTTGAAATTATTATTTGTTTGCCTTAAAACAGCTGCCAAGAGTATTAAAGCTAACCAAATATGAATAATAAATAAATGTGATATGTATAAAACAGTAATTAATATTGCATAAGAAGTATTTTGTTTGCCACTGAAGATCTGATTTTTTCTAAAACGTTTGTGTGAGTGTGTGTACATACAGTACTGCAAATAATTATGAAAACAGGAAAAACTTTGTATAAAAGGCAAATAACACATGATAGAATTGCATCACACAAAAATTAAATACTCCTTAGTACAATCATGTGTTGATATAGTACTGTGATTGGTTGTCATGCAAGCAATCAAAGTGCCAACCTGCAGGACAATAAAAGTATAAGCATTGACATCATTGTCATGTGGTGAATACTGTAGCTCCTGGAATGGAAATGTCATGTGAGAGAAATATGGAAATCAAAGTCTTAGCAAGTGAAAGCTATTCCATGCAGCCGATTGCATCAACTCCATGTTTCAAACGGGGCCGTAATGCATGACTCGGAGGAGGATATGTGAAACTGGTATTGTTGACAATAGATGCAGTTGAGGAAAAAAGCCAAAATTTTCCAAAAGTCATGTTAAGTACCTCATGGTATGTTCTCAATATGATAGGCGATGAGCTAGTAGAGATATTGCAAATAAACTAGCTGCAAGTGTGGATATTAGCATTTTTTCAAGAACAGTAAGATACATATTATTAGTAAGATATGGTGTCCACAATGGATATGTACCTGCCAAAAAACCTTTGTTAAGGAGAGGCAATCAAACAGCAAGGTGAAATAGGCAGCAGAAATGAAGCAATGGAATCACCAAATCTGGAAGGTGCTCTTTTCAGATGAGTCCAAGTTAAACTGACAATAATCAACAGCAGTTTGCTTTAAGGTGGATGAACAAGTGATATAACATTCAGCATACAATAACCACAGCAAAGCATGATGGTGGAACAATGCAACTGTGGGGGCTGCATATTAGCCAATAGTGTAAGAGATTTGCATAAAATTGAAGGTATACTTACTGCTGACAGGCAGAGGCAAGTTCTAACTCCTCATGCCATTCCCTCAGGAGGGAATCTCGTGGGTGTAAATTCATCTTCCAACATGTCAATGAACCCGAGCTTATAGCCAGTGTAGTGAAGAACAATCTGGAATGTAAAGAGGATGATGGAACATCTCGTGTAAATGCCTCAGCCTGCACAAAGTCCTGATATAAAAACACAGGCTATATGTCAGGCATGTAAAACATGCGGCCCTTTACAAGCACACCTGCGGCCTGCACAAAGGATACTAATTTGCAACAAAAATATTCTGCAATAAGTTTTATTAAATGACTTCGATTAGTTGTAATGTGCGCAATTGGTTGTCGTGTGTGGCCCTCATGACAACACATATGTGACCCATGTGGCCCTCGGGGGACCCTCAAAATCAAATGGCAACCAAACACCTTGGATGAAATGGGAAAAGTACTCCAGGTTATTTGGAACAATATTTTGTATTCTTACATCAATAACTTGTATAGGAGCACAAAAAGTAGCCATACTCTATATAAAGCAAAGGCTCACACACCAAATACTAATTCACTGCACAATGTATTCACTATTTGTCTTTGTATATATTTTCTGCTATAATGCATCATGTATGTAATATATATGTGTATCTTCATCACGTGGGTTTCCTAAGAGACTGTAGTAGAACTTAGGTCTGTAGTGAAAAGCAATACGAATGAAGTTAGTTGAAGTACAAGTTACATTCTCTGGATTTTGATGTTCATTATTTTTTGCATATTCTGTGAGTGTCCATAATTGTTTCTAATACTATATATAGCTTACCAACCTGGGGAATCCAACAATTTTGAAAAGAAGGTTAAAAGAAAATTTTTAATAATTCTGCCTACAAAAAATTCTAGATGTAAACTGTATTTTGGTAAACATGCATTTCTGGAGGCCTCAGGTGAAACTGTATAATTAAAATGTGGACTAAGAGTTAGCACTGAAATGAGAGAAAATTTTATTAAATTACACTGTACAACAAATTACAGGTTCAAAAAAAGTACAAGTTAAGTAAGACTTGTTTCTGGGTCAAAAAATTGTCCTGATTCTGAATCTGACCTTTATTTATCCAGATTAGGCACAGTTTTCCTGTGCCATGAACCATATGTTTTATAATATACTGTATAATATTGCGTAACACAACATTGTAAATACTGAATATTACAAAAAACAAAACAAAAATTTAGTTGGTATAACAAAACATTTATTGGTTATGAATTAAAAATACACACATGTCAGTTTAAACAACCTTTGTCCTTCTAACCCTTTTGTGTGGAGTGTGATCTTCTGTTTTTATACCCCAGCAGTAGTCTGCCAACATGCCAGGGTTCCATTTTCCTTTGAATCGTCGCTCCATCACTGATATATCCAGATGAAATCTCTTGCCATGTTCATCACTCACATCACCAAGATTTTCCGCAAAAAAATCCAAATGAGAGTGGAGCACATGAACTTTTAGAGACATGTTACATCCCATGTCATGGTAATGACTCAGCAGATCATTCACAACTTGCACATAGTCTTTTGAACGATGTTTGCCCAGGAAGTTATCGCAAACTTCTCTTTTCTCATGAGATGTGTGATGAAGGTTTCATCAAGTACAATTTTTCGAATTTGGGGACCTATGAAGACACCTTCTTTAATTTTAGCTTGACTCAGGGAAGGGAACTTTTCTGCAAGGTATGCAAATGCAGAGGATTCCTTGTCCAAGGCTTTCACAAATTGCTTGAACAAACCAAGTTTAATATGCAAAGGTGGTAAAATAATTCTATCATTTTTTACAAGTGGTTTGTGCATAATGTTGTGTTTTCCTTGCTCAATTTCATCTCGGATCGGCCAATCCTTGTGTACATAATGTTCCGCTCTTGCTCTGGAATTCCATAAGCACAGGAAGCAGCAAAATTTAGTATAGCCAAGCTGTAGGCCAGTAAGCATGCCACAACCTTAAAATCTGCACAAATATGCCAGTTATGGTCATCATACTGTATGCTTGTTAGAATTGCTTTCAGATTTTCATATGATTCTTTCATGGTTGTGCTATAAGCTATGGGAACAGAAGGCAGAGTGTTACCATTGTGTAGCAGAACAGCTTTGATGCTGTTCTTGGATGCATCTATGAAAAGTCTCCAGTTGGTTATATCGTATGGAATTTCCAGTTGCTCAAAAAGTTCAGTGATGTCATTACAAAAGCATAAGTCACCATTCATGGTGAATAATGCAAGTAGATCCTCTGTACGTTTTCTGTAGGGTGTTATTTTCACTCCTTTCTCAAGAAGATTACGTTCTTGAAGCCTTGATGCCAGAAACTCACTTTTGTCTTTGGTTAAATAGAGATCCCTGCACAAGTCATTTAGAGCCTCTTGAGAAAATGGTATTGGTTTATTTTCGCTTTCTGGATCACTGGGCTCCATATATTCACCACTGGAATGTTCATCAGCACTGCTGGAAGTCTGCATTTCTTGATCTGGAGGTTGGGGCACAGGCAAATTTTCTGAGTGTTCTACTGGGCGCACTGCTGATCGCAAATTTTGGTAAACGATGTGTTTCTTTTTCTTTGCTGTAGTACAGCCTGTAAAATCATGCTGACAGAAATAGCAATCATTAGAGTGATCTTTCTGCTCACGCCAAATCATTGGCACACATGTAAGGCAACACACATGAGGAGCCCATGACTTATCCTGGTCTCCTAAGTAACAATCGAAGTACGCCTTGTACATTTTCTTGATATGGTGTGTAATACTGCGCTTTTCTTTAGCAAAAGTCAATTCCCCACATATGTAACAAAATGTGTTTGGATCATTTTTGCACTGTCTTGCACTCATGGTTGAAAACAAATAAGATCTGAAACAAACAAAATAAAATTAAACACAAGCTTTGAGGTATAAAGTATTAAGTGATCAACTCAATTAAATGTGAGCACACATTAAAATAAGCAAATAAATTAATATTAAATTAAATAAAATATTTTATTTAATGATAATAACAAAAAGGGTATACAGTGACAATTCTGTAAAAACCATGCCTAATTTAACAAAAAGAAGGCCAGAAATGGATTTCCCATGTAATTTTGCATATAAAGATGGCCACAGATGACTCGTACTTTTTTGAGTGTTGCACAGTGTTATCTGTGTTTTGAATTTTAATTTCTGTGGCGGATGGCCTGGCATGATAATTTTTCAAAATGCACCCTTTTCACTCTCTTAGGATGGCATTGCTTGTCCTAACTGAGGCCTTTAGTCTTAACCATTGAGCCACCGTCTGCCATGCTAGTGTAGGAACATCAGTTTTAATCCTGGATGGTAAGATTTATAGTATTAAAAATGTCTCCCCCCCCTTTTTTTTTTGGATATTACATGCAACTGTCTGAATGGCTAAAAAAAGTTTCAATATGCATTCTGTTGGTTATTTGCTTCAGTTTTATTATCCACAATGCTAAAAGACTTCTACTTGTGGGCCAGAGAAAATACTGGGGCATGCTTATGTTTTACAAGCAAAGGCCACCAATGATCTAGTGTCTCAATTTCAGTAGCTTCAGAGAACCTCCTTTGACTGTCTTTTGCTCATCAATGTTCTGACCTTGAACCAAGAGATCTAAAGCAGAGGAACAAGCCAGAAGTTTATTCTCTAATGCCAGATTAAGGTACCTGGCTGTTTGGCTGTATTCTTAAGCTTTTGAAGAAATCCATCTCTGATGTCAGAATCAAGTTCATCAAGAACTATCTCAGCCTTTCCTACAAAAATACTGGCTGGTAAATGCACTTTTCCATCATCTACTTCAGATGTTTTCAAGTGCTTAGGAGATTTGCTTTTCAAAAACTCATGTCTGATGAAACATGCCAAAAAATGCTGTAACAGTAGTAACCTTATTATTCATGTGCATTTAAGATTGTTTTATTTCAAATATCATGACAAAAAACTCTTAACTAATACAGTACAATAAATATGCATGAGAATGATGGTGCAACTTTTCTGGAAAATTATCTTTTCCTCTATCTTCCATTGGAGTCGATGTAAAGTTTTTTTTTGCAAGATATTCAAGTTTTCATGCACTCTTCTGGCTGGTTTTGACAACTCTCCTCTTCAGCAAATCTACAACATTCTTCATGCCCTCATTCATCCGTGTTTAATACCAACAACAGTCAGCACTTCAAACAAGTCCATATTTTTTACAATAACAACATAATGCTGATAGCCCATCTTGTGGTATCTGGTTTCTGAGCTGAGAGTATATTTGGAGACCATCAGATTACACAGTTCAAGAAGAAAAATTCACTCAGATTCTCTACTGAATTTGAAGTCAGTGACTAGATAAATCACCAGCAATTTTCTCAATGTGGTTGTCAAAAATGAGGGTGAAAGTCAAGACTGACATCTGCAAAAACGTTTATCACCTTTTCTCTCTGTGAAACTCGAAATGCTGAAAATTTTCTATTATACTTTTCAGAATCAAATAATACAGAAACTAAATTGTCCAGTGGAATACTATCAGATTCTAAATAATTACAGACAGCATCAAAAATTGCATTTACAGTTGTATATATGGCAAAGCTGCATAATGTTGAATGGCACTTGCTCTTAGGATGCTAAAACACCTAAAACAGTTTCCCTATTTTTACTAGTGCATTATCAGTGTTGCAGGAGGCAAAGCTGTTTTTCATCTTATCAACAGTTCTTTTATGCATAAATGTTGCCAGTCCATTCTTATGCTTGCATCTGGCTGATGTACTATGTCCAATGTTCATGTCTTTCAGATCTTTAGAATCACAAGTCAGCTGCTTCACTATCCCTATCCAATGAGGTGTCAGTGATGTGGGAGAGAATGTTCTATAATAAATTAAGGAATTGTCACCTCAGCGTAAAGCCATTTTGCATTGAATTTTTTGGCAAATGAAACGATCCATTGCCACTCGGTTTGGCATTGAAAAATACAAACAACGGTGTATGCAAACTTGAATTTCAGTGTTTTGATTTATTTTTAATAGCCAAGAAATGTAGGGGGTGCAGCTAACCTTGTTCGGTTTAAAACCGAACCTAGTGAGCTTTAATCACACATGTTCTTATGTGCCAATGTTGGCATGTAGGTTTGGAGAAGAGAAATAAAGAACTTAGAAGTGCCAGCCATCACCTGTAGTCACCATGTGAGCAATATATAAAAGTCAAATATTAATATAAATAAATTAATAATAATAAAAAAAAACTATAACTATTTAAAATAATAATTAAGAGAATTTAGTCTTCAGGAGAGAATATCTTCACCTAAAATAAATTATAATTATCTCCCTTACAACTGAAATCTATTTTAAATATACAGTATTCAGTAAAAGTTTACAAAACTTATGATTCTATTTGACTATACACTGTTGCAATTGAATAATTTAAGAATAAATAAATATAAATAACTAGCAAGAAGAAAATTACTGTTTATTAGCACTGGTAAATTAATAATAATAATAATAATAATAATAATAATAGTATTTCTAACTACTGAAAGGAATTTTATACAAATAAATACTAACAGTAACAAAAGCTTACCTGTATTAACATATCCTGTACCAAAACCAGATATCTGCAGCAGTGGTGCATCCAGTTAAACAGCCTAATTCTCATTTGTGTTCACCTTAACCTGGATTTAAAAAATTTTTTAAATCTGAAAATCTAGAGGACTGGCATAATATAGATATCAGTCACTCAATCGCTAGATATCTTGGTAGAAAAGATGATAAAGAGAATATGAATGGTTGGAACCATAAAAGTCAAACAAGCAAGTTGTTATTAAATTACAGCAGATAAGTATTTGAAACAGAAGTATTGGTAGTTATGCCTTACAAAGACACTAATTTAATTTAATTTTAAAATTACAGTAAGTTACAATGTGTTACAAAGTAATGATTTCAAAATGATCTCTAACTGTTGTAGATAGACTATATATATATATAGTCTATCTACTTTTTTTTGTACTGTTGTCTAGGAAGCTTAATTAATAAAACCAACATTGAAAAGTAAAGAGAATTTTTTTTTTTTTGTAAATGTTAATACATAATAAAATAAATGAAGTACCAAAAATGTTTAACATACAAGTTCCGTAAACCTTATTTCAATATAATGTGCATATTTCTAGTCTGACTCAATAATTCTAATGAAATATACAAAACCATGAGAGAACTGGGTGGCTAGACTACTAAACTGCTAACAATGAAGGTCCAAGTTTGATCTCCATTTGAGGTCAGGTTGGTTTGGCTCACCTCTCTTGACATGGTTTCTTCCTACTCTTCACCAGTCAGTCATGTGGGTCTCTTACCATATCTAAAAATGGAGAGTTTGTAAGGATTTTCCTGCTGAAGTTAGGAGTGTTGGGTCCCTTGTGGTGTAGGATTGGCTACGCTCTTCAATGGACAATTACAGCACCAGTTTTCCACCAAAGTTGTCTTGATGTTGAGAGGTTTTCTCTGCAGTAGGGATTGATGTACAACATAACTAAAGAATTAGGAATTCCACCATTCTGGATGTAAGACATGCAATAATTTTTCATGGCTTTGTCAAGTTTGCAATTTTTTTTTTTTAAATTTTCAATATGATGTTGAATGCTAATAATATATGCTTCCAATCTTGGACTATAACTTTGACCATTGGTGGAACACAGCAAATAAAAATGCCATTCTCTCCACAATGCTTTGATTTTTTATCCAAGATGGGTATCAGAATAAAACACTATTTGTGCCATTAAGATAAGTAGTGACTTCTTGCTGTTATTATGAAACTGATAGTTAATGAAAATAACCATTCAATAACTGGTTGTAAGCTTCAGATCCCTTGTAATATCTGAGATCTGGATTCCTGAAGGATTAGGAATGAAATGTGTAGTAATCAGTGATATCTAAGTAGCTCAAAGATGGAACACATGTTAGTTCTTGCCAATAGTATATGGTTCAATTCTGCCAATTGCAGCAGACTTCTGAAATGTTGCTTTTACAATATTATCTATCATTGCAAAGTATTTCTCCAAGTTATCCAAATATAAAACAATGAAGATAACTTGGGGGTGATTTATAGAAATTACAGCAATAAATTATCTAGTTGATGGTTGATCCATTCAAACTGGTGACCATGCAGTATATTGTAGAAAAAAGAATGGCTGGCTGTATGAGATCCTCCATTACTAGCTTACCATATCTGTGCTTAGTCATTAACCCCTGCTAGATGTAACTAGAGGTAGTCAAATATGGCCATCCAGACAGCAGTGTGAAATGGTATTTGATATAAATGAAAAAAAATCTGCATCTAAAAATATTATTGCATGATTACTCAAAATAATTTTAAAAATTCAAAATCAGTTGCTGACGTTTTTACAAATTTATCTTTTGTGGTTAAAAAAAATAATAATAAAAGCTGGAATGCCACCAATAGTTATACTACAAACTAATAATTGATTGTTCATAATTTGTTCAACCTTTTAGTTAATTTAAAACAGAAGAAAAAAAAAGAGTTGGCATTGATGAAGAAATTTGTGTGATAATATTCCAGGATCAGATTTTGTAGAAATAAAAGTTTCACATAGATGTTACTGAAGCTTCAAAGAAAAATACAAGAGAATCTTGAACTATCGTAAAAAGAACACAAATGGTGATAAATTATAAACAAAACGAAAATTAGCAACAAAAAATAAAACTCATAATACTATACATAATTAATAATAACGCTTATGTAAATAGGAGCCTAATTGTTTTGATAGCAAAGGGAAGAAGAATCTTGCAGAAAATCTACTTTATATACAGTGTTCTTTATTTCACAAGCAGAACCAGAATTTTTGAGTTTTTAAAAGAAGAAAAAATATTTACTTTATTCTAAGCCATTTTTATTGGAATTCAGTTTCATTTTTTGTTGTTGTTGTTTAGAAAAGTAGGAGATGAGAAGAGTAGATGCTTTAGTTCCTTTTGTATGATTTGAAGTAAAGATGAGTGAGGAAGATTAAATTTAAAATTTGTTTGTTTATCAACATGTTAAGTATGGGCTCATCTTGCTTAAATAATCACAGAAGATATATTACTGGTGGCAGTGACAAGTTAGCTGCTTTGAAGTAAAATGATATAGAGAATTCCCCTCCTCTATTTTATTTTTTCCTTTTTTTGACTGATATGACTTCTAGTTATGAAGAATGCCACTGAGTCCATCAAGAATGTACTTGCATAAATACAAAGACAACTAAGCAGCCAGACACTATGATCTAAAGTGGCAGGTAGGTTTTTGGAATACAGAAGTAATCAATCAAAAAGTGTTTATGTCTGCAAAGTGGGAGTTCCAGCCCAACTCCACTGTTGATGATACTAAGGTCATCTTGTGCCTGAAGCATGAAGAGATTAGGTACGTTTAGATGGTGCATACAAGTAAGATGTGACTGCTGGTGGCATGGTTTTCTATATTTTAACAAGCCAAAGAGAACAAAAGAATTCAACTGGATTTATTCTGCAATGATGATACTTTAACCCCAACATTAAATAATGTAACGATACCAGAAGATTCCAAAATGCTCCATGAACCTCCAGGTCTACAGTCTTTATTCTCCAGTTGGATTTTTGCTTCTTGTGACTTCTGGCTCAGACTCAACTGTCGTGACACTATTTTGGCAGTCAAAAGGAAGTGAGAAAGTGCCTGCTTTCATAATGCAGTAGCATTTGTCATGTCAGTGGGGGGTCAAATGATGATTTAGATTTCATATTTGACAAGAGGAAAGAAATAGAATTATATGCAAAGATATAAAGACATTACTTGAATAAATCATATGTACAATGAAGCCATTTAACTTTCACTTGCCAACGTATTCATCAGAAACATCTGTATAGCCTGGAGCAATATACAGCAGTTTATTGTACAAATCTCTTGAAAGATGTAGCTTCTATAGGAAACAGCTACAAAACTTTTTTTCTGGTAATGCTGCAAGAACAAGTTCTTAGGCTGTATAAAAATTCTCTTTAATTTCCATATGTATTACACAGTTCCTTAGAAAATTTTATTGAAGAGATTTAATGGCAAAATTTGAAAAGCGATGATTTTTTGTTGTTGATGATGACAAGCATGAGTAATGGCTTTAAGATAAAAATAACAACATAAATAAAGCTGAGACCTTGAAGTGGTGAGAAAAAACAAAAAAAAAACAATAAAATGTATCAAGCATTAATGGCCTAAAGGGTCAAAGAAGTCTTGTTTATCATCCGTTGTTTCTCTTATTTTCTGCTATAGGGATAAACAACAATATTGAAAACCTAGACTCGATGAAATGCCAAAGAAAACTGTCTAATGCTTTTGAACAAAGGATCTTTCAAAATGAGAAAAGGCTATTAAAGTAACCCTTTTTTTTTTGGAATATTGTTTTGTCAGTTTTTGCATAAAACTCACTACTACTGCAACTTGTTGGTATAATGACCTTTAATTAATGGGTTGTTGTCACTTTTTGGTTTTCTTTAAAGACAATTACTTTTAACAAACTCTGCATATTCACAATTTTAAAAAAATAAGTAGCTGATTTTGTTTGTCACACTGGAGATCATTGTTTTAAGCCTTCCTATGTTGGCTATTACTTTGTAATTTAGTAGTCAGTTTAACTGTTATCCTTTAATGATGTCAGCTTTAGTATTGGCTAATGAGGTATCTTTTTTAAATCGATAAACAGATGTCGGCTCAAGGGTGTCTGCATCTCCAGATGGGGCATTATTACTAATTTAAGAATTTTTGCTTGGTATCCATAGCTACTGCGTTTCTTATTCAGTAACAAGATTACTGGCAGGTTACTGTAGTACACTATTTTGTCATGGATGCAATTATGGTTTGGGTTTCTCCCTTGAATCCAGGTTATTCTCTCTCACCACTGTATTGGCCCCTCTGTGTGAATTTCTTCCAGTCACCAATTTCTCGCTATTCCAAGTTGGCCGTTTTTCTGATGAAGTCAGGAATATTTTGTTCACTTTCACACAGATAAAGGAATAGTTCTTTGCAACTTGAAGAAAAATACTATGTACTCCTCAGAGGGTTAACTGGCCCTGTTGTTACTAATTTAGGTGCATAAGTAAAATATTAAATTAAATAATTTACTTGTGGTAATATGTAATACTATTCACAAACATAATGCACTTTCTTTGGTTGAAACACTATAGACTTGATCTTCTATTAAACCTATGATCAAGCAGAAGTAGTCAGCTCTCATCTGAACAGTATTTCCTTGAACTTGAACAAATGTAACAATTAGTCTATCACATTAGTATATGTTCTTATTTTAGTTAAACAACTGCTGCAAGATCCATGTGCATTCAGTCTTCTGAAGACAAGTCTAAGACATACTAGCTAGTTGTTTCTAAATATTTTTAATAACACCATCAAACAGACTATGGATGTGTGTATGGGGTATACCAGCTGAGCTCCAGTTAAAAACAGCATGTTGACATCAAAAACCTTGACACTTCAATGACTGCTCCCTTTATTCTAATCATTTACAATCAACAAACTGCAACCAAAATTTACATCAATATTTGTTTTCACAATAGTGGTATTCTGAACTTTTCCAATACCTTGTTAGTATTAATACAAGTAATGAGAGATCTTAATGTTTTGGAAATTTTTCCTCTGGGTCTAGTTCTTCAAGGACATTTTTTTGTGGTGCAGTGCTTCTATTTCTTGGAGTGGTAAAGTGGATTCAGCTGGTTTCAAACTTGGCACTTGTCACTTTTTTGGTGTGATGATTTGTACCCGGGTTAACAAACAGGAAGGTTTAAATGTCCCTTAAAAGTTTCAGATAATTGGGCAGATGCCCCAAGCAGTGCATTATATCATAAAACATTGCCTGAACTACCAGATCTATAAACTTGGCAACTAACAGTGGGTGACAGGTTTGAGATCATCAGTTCAAGCCTCTGAAACACTAAAAAATAGAAACGGATATCAGCAGCAGCACTAAAGCCTGATGGTGGCAATGGGGAAAAACCCTCAAAACATGGTCTATTAGTTACTTGTATTACCACTAATGAGGTGACTGGAAAAGTGTATACTAACCCTTGTATATTTCCAATCAAGACTTAAAACACTATAGTTATAAAAATACTTAATATAAGATAAAGGTCTAAAATATTTTTAAAAAAACAAACAACAATTATAATTTTGTCATGCCGTTGCATTTTTTCAGAGTTGTCACTCAAGATTAGTGACAAATATTTTTCTGTTAGCATTTGATAGCTACATGTTAAAAGAACTTGAATAGGAAATGATCACATGGTTGTTTTACCCATATCTTAAGAATGACTCTATCAGGTATTCAAATAGAAAAGCATTTGAGACATGAGTTTTCAGATGGCATTCAAGATACTTTTTAGGAACCCAAGTTAAAATCCTGGCTGGGTATCCTCAGCAAATGGTTTCTTTTCATCCTTTTTTCCCCCTGCCGGTCACAGAGATGGACTTTCGATAGGTTTGTTATGTTGGTCATAGTCAGAGAGTACACCGAGCACTTTTGCATAACCTTACTTTCTCTTGCCTTGCACCATTTTCCCCCCATCCATCTGGTGTTTTGGCACAACAACAACACTTCTGTTCATCTATCTTGACAAAAAAACAAAAACAAAAACAAAAAAAAAAGGTATGGTTTGGGGTGCCCAGCATGATATTCTGCACAAACATTAATGTCTAATGGAAATTAATTGATGACAGCTCCAGTCTGATAATCTTTTCAAGGCTTTTGGAATGTACAGTAAAATAATTTGAACAGCAGAAAAATTTGGTTTATGATGAGGCTAGAAGAACTGTCTGCAGATTTGTTTTTGTTGTTTCAATCAGGAAACTTGCAGAAGCGTACAATAGATTTACATTTATTTCATATTCAAAGAGAAATTTACTAATGTAACAACAGCAACAACAATAAATAATAATTTTCATCTAACATTAAAAAGGAAAAATATGCTCTTTCATACAGAGTCATAACAACCCCAATGACTCGGTATCAAGCTTTTGTAATCACATCACATGTGGGACAATTTTATTCATTACATCCTACTAACAAAAACAGATCAAGCATTTATTTCTTATTTGGTTAAATTCCTTTTATGTTCCCAACTTGCGCTTAACTAATTACTTGGTGTGCTACACATCATGTTTGGGGAATAAAAACGTTTGATAATTTAATGATATGACATTATCTGGCATTCTTGAATTTCTCCCGTTTAAAAATAAAACGACAAATTGGAACATTCACATTTTGTTGGTAAACTGCATATTAATCCCTTAAGAATCTAATGTACTACATACACGTGTGTATGCATGCACACTTTTCGGATCTCCAGCACTTCAAGCAACAAATACATAAATAATGAACTAAACATTTAGACACACCAGCCATGATGTGTTCCAAAAAGTAGGTCTTTGGGATGTGGGAATTCCTAGAAAATAATGTTTTTAGGAGCAAAAAGGGATTTCAGAGATATTTTCTTACGAAGTTTAATTATTAAATGGTTGGATGATTAACCACTGGATAAAGAATTTATTACCTTTTTTTGTTTGTGAACTGGAAAATGCCAGAGTAAATATGAAGTTTCTTCTTTATGGGTATCATACCAAACTACTGTCAGCCAGACCACTCAGAGACCTGAATTTCGAGTTTCCAGTCTAATAGGAACATTCTTCATACACGAGACATGATCTTGTCTTTTCCATCAGGAGCCATGCCAAACAAGTTTATTAACCTGTTCTAAAATAAAAATCTGAGGTCATAATGCAAATTTTTAAAAAAATATTTTTTTATGAGGTATCAGAAGTTGCCACGTTAATGTTCAATTGCACATCTTAAGTAGCTTCTGATCAAAGCTGATAGCTCAGGTTATCATATGCATCACAATATAATTGTTATGCAGGAAGAAGAAAGAGAATTATGAATTTGAAATTTTCAAAAGTGGTCTTGTGTCAATGACTGCGCCTTGTTAATTCATTGATAATCTATTTCAAAGGCAAACATCAAACACCGTGAAGTGAGTCTCTGAGGGTCATGTTTGTGCATTATTAGCAATTTAAGCTGAACAAGGTTGATGTGCAGGCTATGTTGCTGAGCACTGGATGCCGACATAATTTGCATGCAGAGCCCAGAAGTATTAATAGAGTCTGTTTATTCATGGAAGTTTTTCTTTTCAATCAGCATTCTAAATTTCACATTACTCCTTTAAATCAGTGGAGCTATTGGAATCAGAAAAGCCAGTGTGATACAATTAAAGTTTATCTGTACTCTCACTACGGTGTAATAATAGTTAATAAAAGAGTTTAAATTTCTTCTTTTTTCCAACAAATTTTTCAATTCTATAATCAAGACATCATTATATCATTCAGCGTTCTCTTTTAAATGCATAGTTTATTAAAATTATAAAAAAAAAAAAGAAATTTCAAAAAGTGAAGAACAGTGAGAACAATCCTTGAGATGTAAAGTTTCCAAGCAGATCTTAAGAACTCAAATTCTCTGATAGCATATTTAAGAGACCAGGCATTCTATGGTTTATAATATAATTAATGGAATTCTCATTTTGAAAAGTCCCCTTGTAGAATTAATAAGAAAATCAGGTTGTAGCTTTAAAAGAATGTTGTTGCAGAGTTGTGCCCATTTTTATCGTTTATTTATTTACTTTTGAAAAATCTTGTTTATTTCACAAGGAAAACAGCTCATATCATCAAATTGTATAATTTTTTTTTTTAAGTGGTCGTTAAAGATAATGAATTTTTCACTAATAATTACTAATACAGAAAAAATCCTCTGATGTAAGCATTTATGAAATTTTCATGAACAAGCTTCATTGTACCATGACCATAATAGGCTCAGCAGCTGTTTCAGCTTAGGTTCCGATGTTCAAAAGTATAGCTCTGCCCCAGAGGAGCAGGATTACTACCACATCAAGTGAAGTGAAAGGGGGTTTTTTTTGTTGCTTATTTCAGATATGGAAACTTGCCCATTTGCTGGGTAGTTGTAAACACAGGCTGGAGACAGATAACAGTGAACTACTTTGATGGGAAACTGTTCTTGTGACTGTTTAGATAAAAGTACAGTGGCTGCATTTTTTTAAAAATCTTTGTTTATTCTTGCCTGTAAAAGCTGTTTCTAGTTCCAGGTAAGTAAACCCCAAGACAAAAATGCTACTGCTGTATCGAGTCTGACACATGGGCAGCTGATGATGAAGGCCTCTTAACGCCTGTAAAATTATCGTAAATCGGGGACTTTTAAAAAACAGATGACAAAAAAACCTCAAAACTTCTTCACAGGCTACATGGTATTTATTCTAACAAGATGCTGAAGCAAACTAAATTGATCAGTTAAGTGTAAAATTGTTCAAAATGATGAAAAATAAAAATTAAATGCTTTTTTGATATAAAACAACTTATGGAGCTTCTAGTTGTATTCATCTTATTATACCTATTTAGACAGAGGCTGCTCCAATTCTCGATTTTCTGTACAACTTGGTAAAACCTCCCAGTACCTTTCAAAATTCTCCCAATATTGTGTGTTCCTTTGCAAAATTTCCCATTATATGGTCTTGTTTACCATGTAATGTTATATTTGATTAGTATCACTGATTAGGTGCCAAGGCTCAGAATGGACCAATCAGATCAGTGAATTGGAATGCACCTACTTCCTTTAGAATATACTGGTGACACACACAGTTATACACTGTATTCCAATCTGATAATTGCAATGAACAACATTTGGAAGCTGAAACAAAGAACCTGTTGCACTCAAAATTTCTGAACTTTGTAGAGCCAGAAGTGTTGCAGCTGCAGAAAATGTCAATGCTGTTGATATTTAAGATTCTGCAAAGCAGCATGAAGACGAGGACCTTCCGATACTGGGGGGAAATGCCTCATTGCTCAAATTTGGAAATGAAATCTTCAAAGCTGTGCAATTACTTGATCCAAAGCAACTTCAGATCAGTGAAAGGCATGTACTCTGGTTGCAGAGAGGTTTTTTGAGAATACTAATGAAGAAGAAAGAGCTTGAACAAATTCTACACCAGTGGTGGCAGGACTACTGAGCACAAACTGTGCTACTGTCTGCTGATGATATTGAAATAAATGGCTGCTGTACTTAAAACCAAGGCTACAACAAGTAGCTCAAATAGATAAACTCATCAGGATCTTATCAATTCTACCATACAAGGCTACAATGAAACATTTGCTGTAGAGAACAAACTAAATGCTAGATTCAGACCATCCACCTGTAGCAAATCTTTACTGCCATATAAAATTAACAATAACGCAGGCTGTTTCAATACAGAAGTTCCAAAACATCTGCCATCAGCCAAATCTGCATATGCTAGCTACAGGAAAAAAATGGCTCAAGACAGGGAAAGTGAAAAAAAAACAAACAAGGGACTACTGATGTATATCTTTTTTTACTGACATTGCATTACATATAAATATATATAAATAAAATTAAAATAATATTTAATTAGTATATAATATTAAACAAATATTAGGGTTCTCTACAGTGTGTGTGTGTGTGCATTTGTTTTTAACATTGGTTCTGGAAGATCTGCCTATTTTCACCCACTTCCAGTTGCTCTATAGATATTACATTCAACCTGGAATTATTGGACATTCCTGATTAGTTAAATATCCACGTTTTCAGTTTTATGGGCGTAGACTTTATATTTCTTGGTTTAAAACTGTTTTATAGCTAATCTGGGTGTTTTATAAAGTTGAAAAAAACAAAGCAAAAAAACTATAAAATGAAAGGGCCTACTATAAACAATAATAGGATTGGTTACATTCGGCATTATTCTTACAATGTTGTTTTATCAGAGTAACGATTTAGCTTTAACTGCCTGAGGAAGAATTCATAACAGAAAGTCATATATAATAACAGTTAGATGCCTCATAACATAAAACAAAAATTATAAGAAAAGCACATAAATGTTGGATAATTTTTAATAATAAACAATTTATTTTTAAATCATTAATCAGCAGGCTTCAGAATAATACATATTGTATTAAATTTGACCTGTGTGGTTAACATGTATTATGTCAAATAATGATATACAGTTGTCCCCCGGTATTCGCGGGGGTTACGTTCTTAGAGCACCCGCGAAGAGTGAAAAACCGCAAATATTGGACGTGGTCCATAAAAATGCCTATAAACGTCAAAATATAACGTAAAATATAATTTAAAAATATAAGTAAATATATAATAATAATTTAATAAAAAATACAACACTCAGAGAAACACTCGAGATAGCTACACGCGGTAAACTGGGATGATGTTGGGCTGCATCTGCCTGAGACAGCACCTCGTGGGCAGCAGCCAATCAGCAGCGAGGAGAAATGAATAACGCTCTCTGATTGGCTACCTTCAAACCTCCAGCCAATAGCGTTTATTTTATGTTGATATTTTGCTGAATTTACGTTAGTATTTATATTACAAAATTAGTAAATTATATTGTTATTAATAATTTAGCGTCAAAAAGCATGAAAAAAAATATATTGCCACGAAAAAAGCCATAAAAAAATCGCGGAAGATATTTGCGATTCCGCGAATATGCGGGGGTTTCCACGAACAATTATTAGTTAGGTTCTAAGGAAAATTCCGCGAATAACCAGGGCCGCGAATGCCGAACCGCAATTACGCGGGGGTCGACTGTATAACTAAATGCTGGATTGGAATCATTTATCAAAAAAATGGAGCAGCACATTAATTCAGTGGTTAGACATACTATTAAGGTTGAGCACCTGAGTTTGATTCCCACAGGAGCTGACTCAGTTTAGCATACCTCTCTGGCATGGTTTCTTCCCACGTCTATGAATGAAGTGTTTTTGTAGGACTTTTGGTAGGTTTATTCCTGAGGCAGCTGGTGTCCCCTTCCACAGGTTTGGAAGGATTATGGGAGCTTACTACATGAGAATCCTTTTTCCCTACTCAATCTTGGATGGTGATTCAGGACTGTTAGCCACTGAATTGGGGATGGCACATGTCAATCTAAATTAAATAATGAAAACACTATTTATATATAAAAATTTTATTCTTTATTTCAGTTAAAAGTTCATAAAAACTGATTAAATTGTAATATTTGGCACTGCATATTTTTTAAAAAAAGAAAAGTCTGTAAAGTCATCATTCGTCAACTGCAGATCTATATTGTTATAAAGCTTGATTGTAAGATGTGAAAACTTAACATTTTACCTGAATGGCAAGGTAAATAAATAGCGTTTTGTTTTGTACCTGCCATAACTACAAAATAATATTATTATATGGGGTAGCACCCTAGGAGGCCATAGTTATTATCCTGATTGTTTTCCTTGGTCTCACCCTCAGGTTTACATTTTGACACAGTCACCGAATTTCTCAATCTTTATGAGAGGTTAGAACTTTCTCAATTGAAGAAAACCCTATTTAGAAATGGAGGATTAATTCCTGTTAACACCAGCTACTAATATGATGGAATTAGATACAAAATGTAATATCAATCCTAGCAGAAATTAATTTCTTTTTTTTTTTAAATTTCTTGTGAAACTAAAAAAGTCGGCACAAGTTTTCTTAGATCATGATCATCTGATGATTCGCTGTCAGACTGAATTTTTCTTCATGTCGGCCTTCAACCTGTTTTTTTTAATTTAAATTACATCTGTAGTAATTCGTTCTTTTGATGTGTGTGATTTCCATTAGCAATTTGAGCAGGTGACTGAAAATCCTGAAGAAAATATTTGAAGAAAATTATTATTATTTTTTTAATAAAAAGAAACAACCCTACACATTGAGATTTTGCTTTAGAAAGCAATGGTAAGTCTGGGGCTACACGATTCTCATTTTCTGACAAGAATCGCCCTTACGTGCAGAGGACATTCAGAATTAAGACTTGCTCTTGTAAGCTCCTTTCAGAAGCTGCATTTAAGTCCTTCAGAACATTGGCGTAAGAGATTTTTTGGTGCAAGTTGGAAGATAAGTTGACAGGGCCCAGAATTATATTTTGGACAGCAATGAAGCTCTCTTTAACCTGTTCCGCTGCTATTGTTTAAAACCTAATTTAAGTATAATCTAAGAGGAGAAGTGTCAAATTAAAATAAGGAAAGACTGTAGTTAGAAAACTCACGCTGTGGACACAAGTAATGGTGTACTAGGGATATTCAAATGAAACCCTGGCTGAATGTAATGGTACCAATCCCCCTGGTTTTCTTTTGAATGTCCCAATTAAAATATATGAGGTTACACCACTTCAACAAAGTATAAGAGATTCCGGATAAAGAAATATTTGTTGATAGTTTTCTTTTTTAATGATGGCAACAACTCAAACTCAGGCAGAAAAAACATTTTATTTCCGCAAAGTGCTTTTATCTCATTTTTTTTATGAATAAAAAAATAAAGGTAATGGAAAAGACTGGGTATTTATTTACTTACCACATTTAGTTGCGAGTGGATGCTTCTGTATACAGTTTTTATTCATCTGAATAATTGCCAGTTTCTCTTGATACAAATATTTATGATCTATAAAAAATAAGAAAAAAAAATCTACTGCAAAGGGAGCAGAGTAGATTCGACCCCTGAATAATCGCGGTTCGGCATTCGCAGCCCCAGTTATTCGTGGAATTTTCCTTAGAACCTAAATAATAATTGTTCATGGAAACCCCCGCATATTTGCAGAATCGCAAATATCTCCCACGATTTTTAATGGCTTTTTTCGTGGCAATATATTTTTTTCACACTTTTTAATGCTAAATTATTAATAACAATATAATTTACTAATTTTGTAATATAAATACTAACGTAAATTCAGAAAAATATCAACATAAAATAAACGCTATTGGCTGGAGGTTTGAAAGTAGCCAATCCGAGAGCGTTATTCATTTCTCCTTGCTGCTGATTGGCTGCTGCCCACGAGGCGCTGTCTCAGGCAGATGCAGCCCAGCAGCCCTGCATCATCCCAGTTTACCGCGTGTAGCTATCTCAAGTGTTTCGCTGAGTTGTATTTTTTATTAAATTGTTATTATATATTTACTTATATTTTACGTTATATTTTGACATTTATAGGCATTTTATGGACCACGTCCAATATTCGCGGTTTTTCACTCTTCGCGGGCGGGTGCTCTAGGAACGTAACCCCTACAAATGCCGGGGGGCAACTGTATTAGTGTCTAATGTAATGGTTTTTTTTTTGTAGGGGTTTATGGAACATATTTATTTCAGAGCTTTAAAACAATTTCAAGTATTCTTTCTGAAGGGTTGTTGTTTTGCACACCAGTCTTAACAATAGAGACAACCTGACAACCCTAGTAAGGAAGTATTGTACCACACTTAGCCGCTGGACAGCATTGTCCGTCCTGCACCACAAAGGGGTCTTGATCACAAACGACTAAAGAATAAAACAAATTCCACAATTTCACTGATTTCTTAACATCATTATATATATATATATACACATGATTATAAGGGGCGAATTATCCTCTATTTCTGATAACCAGCTATCCAATAAAAGTAGACTATATCCAAAATTACCTTCAAATATCAGTAGAAAATGAGAGAGAGAGAGAGAGAGAGATATTTTCAAACCATGGCAGGATTTTGTCTATTAGTGAACATCCTGGATAACATTTAACTCCATAAAACCCAGCAGACTTGCAGAAATTACTGAAGGCTTAGCAATTAACAGCAGTAACATTTATCAAGTATTCCGTGTACTGTTATAGGAGTGCAAAGTTTTACACGATATTGTTTACAATGTCTGGACCAGGAATACAGTTATCAGATGGGCTTTCAAACTTGTGCTTTGCTAACTGCATACAGATTGGCAGATGGCATCTAATGAGCAAGACAGACAAGCATCCTTCAAGAATGCCAGTGTTAAGTGGGGAAGAGAAACCAGTAACATAAACATGGGAAGTTGTACTTTTTGTACTTTGTGCATTCTCACTATCTGAAGAGAAAAAAACAGGTAATCTCTCTCTCTCTTTTTTTTTTTTTTTTTTTAGAAAAACAAACCAACCAAACTTAAACAATCTTTACAAAATTAAACTGTGGTACTGAGCCCACAGATATTGTTTTTTTTTTCATATTATGGGACTGTCTCACTCTTTTAAAATTTTCATCATCAGTATTCTTCTCATGCGAATTATAATGATACAGTTATGAGTAGGGCTCTTATAAAACAGGCATATACAATTGCGGATTAACCTCCATAACTCTCCCTGCTCCATATAAATAAGGAACCATAATAGATATATTAAAAACATTGATAAAGCTTACTGAGAAAAAGGAGAAATCCAATTAAAAAGCCGGTGTGCTTGCTGTTATAACTTGTAAACTAGCTTAGGCTCACTATGCCCTCTGAAATAATTATTATGCATATATTTGTAGCCAATCAGTGCTCAAAAATGGTTTGATATATCACTTTATTTTTTTGCCAGCACTGACATTTGAGCTAATATTGCATATAGCTCCGCTTTGATTTGATAGCTGGTTGTCAGAAATAAAGGGGTCTGTGCCTGCCTTATAGCTCTGTGCAATTTGCAGTTACCAACAAGCTTGGGAATTTGCACTTGACAAGTCATTATATGCATCAAGTTGCAAAACATGAATGGACTTTTAGTGAAGTTGACTCAGGTTACACAAATCTCTATGCAGGCAATTATTTATAATTTCTATGCAATTACTAGGGATGTTCAAAGGAAACCAGGCTAGGTATCATTGCAACGATGCTATTTCAGCTGGGTTTCATTTGAACAGCCCTGGTAACCGGTTTTTCCCCTCTTGACATAGCTGTAGTAGGATACGTGTACATAATGTCTCTGTGTGAGTTATATGTATATACAATCTAATTACTCATGGAATTTTGGGATTTAAAGCTCTGCGGATTTTTTAGTAAATAAATAATATTTAGCACTCTTAATTATAATGAAATATACACGTGTTAATCATTCCTTGGCTTAACAAATGGTATCAACAAATAGCTAGAAATCCATGAAAACTTAACAACATGAAACTTAATAGAAAAATCATCTCTTAGATTTAATAGGTAAAAAAATTGAAAAAAAAAAAGTTCTTCGTTGTAAACCGAGTTTCATCATCTCAGATTAGCTAACAACTTTAGTCTTAATATAACACATCTTTAGAAACTGTGCAGTGCTTGTTTAATGTTCAACGGGTCCATTTCTTTTAACAATAAATTTATCAAACAATCTTTTATTTAAAATTAAAGTGAAACATTTCTCGTTTTGTTCTGGTCATCCCATCGCACCATGTCCTTGCGATCTCAACAAATACACAGTGAAGTCCTCACCCCCCACCCCGAAGAATAAAATTGTTTTTTTATTGCTGTTAACAAATGGTTCATCACTATTATTCGATTAAATAGTGCTTAGAGAGAGAGAGAGACAGACAAAATATTTGCACAGACATTCTTTAAAATTATCATTATAAAGAACTGAAGTTCTATCTGTGGAGAAATGCTGAACGTTTTAAAAAGTATTCAACTAGATACAAGTTTTGAACCATTAAGGGAAGTCGTGCGTGTAATCCGAGCTGGAATAGAGAGATTTCGGCTAACCAAAAAGAAATGATTAATACCATCATTAAGAAACACGAATAGAAAGGAAAAAAAATGTTTCTGGGACTAATATCATATGATCAGTCCAAAGGAAGATTTGTGTGTGTGTGTGTGTGTGTGTTTAACAAAAATTGAAGTACAATGATTAATGATGCAAAAAAAAGGTCATAAAAGATCCATTAGGAAAAACATTAGTAAATTACTGTTTCTGTAACCAGATAGAAGAGTAGCCGGCCTAAGGACTGTCAAGTTGTTTTTGTTTTATATTATGAAGCAGTGTAAAAGTAGAATAAGGTTTCCAACAGTGAACTATACATTTTCTGATTTTGTCATTTACAGCATACTTAACAATATACCTCTCCTTAATAAATTATTGTCACCTTGCATGATTATATACAATTAACATCCCTTCATTTACTTAATGGTCTGAATGCATTAAATTAGATGGAAAGAGAATCCACAGTGTGTTACAGATTCTTCTTGTTAAGGATGCTTAACCCTTCATATACCATATCAAGATAGAAACAAAATCGTGTTACAGATTCTGCTTGTTGAAAAGGATGCTTAACCCTCCATATACCATATCAGTTTTACCCAAGCCCAGAAGCACTGATATTTGTGTCGGACTGGCTATTTATTTAGCAAACAATCATAATGGAAAATAGGTGGGGTTGGAATGATATACAGATTTGTTGTTACTAAGGGTAATATTAATGACTATCACATTCCCTATTCCCTAGCATTACATATTTGAAGGGTAGAGGGTTAGGGTGGAAATGTACCCAAGGTGGTGTAAAAAATATTAAAGAAAAAAAGGAGGAAACTTTTCCCTTTTAGAAGTATCCCATTAAAATGTCATATTTATTAAACTGCTGTTACATCATAGTTCTTATAACTAATGCATGGTTATTGGAGGAGGTCAAATTCATGTTAAAACAGCTTTGAAATACTGGCGTGCAATCTTTTAGCGACTCATAAACTGATGAAAACGATTCTCAGAGTTTTCTGCTTAGCACTCGCCTAATCACTTCTTTTGAAACTGATGTAGCTACAAAACTGGATTAGCCACATTGTCATACCAAACAGAACATACTCCATGAGCTTTGGAATGTCTTTGTACTGGAAAGGCCTCATTCTGCAATATTACATTAGCTTTATCCACAACTTTTACCAAACATTGTAGGCAGTGAGATGCCTCACCATAGCAACCATGTCAAATGACTAACTGACAGTTTAAAATATTCATCAGAAATGAAACATATGCAACTTCAGTGATGCACACAGCAGCTATGGAATCTGTAGAAATATTCTTGCTGTAGCGCATGCTTTAAATTTCTATAAAAAGGTTTTTAAAAAGTAATAAATGCCAGCATTTCCAAATCATGGAAGCCATCCACCTGATACATAGTGAAATATGATTAGTATATATATAGAAGTTAACTTCTAGTCTCGTTTTATTTAGTTATTGAACCTAAAAATCCATATTACCAAATCAGGTATGTGGTTCAAAGGAATGTCCAACTTTATTCAGTAAATAATCATATCCACAATTTAGTTTTCACTTTACTTATATTGGTCAGAGAGGTGCTATGTAACTTTGCCTCTCCTTTCTCTCTCATGACATGTGAGGAGCCTGGACACTAAGCAATCTTTCGACTGCTAATCTGGGGTGCCATATGTACTGTATGAAAATTACTTTAAGCCAAATTGCCAGGTTTTTTCTTACTTTCTTACTTGTTTAGAAGAGTTTACAAATGCCCTGCATTCTTGGCACAAACCTGGAACATTTTCAAAAACATTGTAGGAAGTAAAAATAAATAAAAATGTAGGATCTGAAAGCCAGGTTATCTGTATATTTTACAATAAAAATGTTAATCAATCAAACAATTTTTAAAGACATCAAACTTGATTACTAGCAAACAGGAGAATAGTGGGTACTAATGGCGACTTGATCCTCTCCCCTCATCAGCCAACATTAGAGTTGCTGAGGCACACCATGCCATTTGTATTGTTGTGCAGAAAAGAACCTACTTGAACTCTCCATTTTTAGATGTAGGAAACCCATGTGAGCACCTAGTAAAAGAGAATGAGAAGCCGCCATGCAAAGGGAAGTACATCAATTGAGCCAGTCCCTAGAACAGAACTTGGGCCTTCAAAATGAGTAGTTTAGGAGACTAACCACCAGAGCCCCCATTTAAATCTTAATTATTATGAATACCTTTTTTGTAAAAAATCATTAAATTATTATTTTATTTTAAATAACTTGTTCACCTTAAATTTTCTTAGATCATATAAAATGTTCATTGTGAAACTCAAAGATAACTGACCTTTTAATTAAAAAGTATCTTCGTCAATTTTCTAACATAATAGATATCTACCCCCCCCCTTCATGAAAAACTATTTTAATACATTAATTCATTAAAATGGAAACTGCAAGCTTTAATCATAGCTTTTTAATCCTTGGCATTTTTGCAAGACCTTTATGTGAAATTTTCTAGTGAAATATCAATCAACTGGCTTACTAGGATAGTGTTACAGATGTCTAGACAAGTTTGATAGGCAATGACACATGATGTGGTAGCCACACCAACACCTGCAGTGGACCTCTGCTTTCATCTCATGATTCTTGAAGCCTCATTGCCTTGTTGAAAAAAAGCAGTATAATTTTGTGGATGTTTATGCTTTTTATCACACCCACTCAGAGAACCCTTTTATCTTGACTGTAGGAACATACATTATGTAACTAATTTCCAACCTGTCATCAGACATAAACCTTAGCTTGGATCCTAATAAATTTATTTTCATCTGTCCTCTGCATTTTTCATCAGTCATCTATAAATAGTTATTTTGTACCTTTTCAGTTAATTGTAAATCTTGATAAGTTCTCATGCAGTATATGGCCATTTCACATGGCAGTGCTCTCAGATATTCCTTTGCTATGGAAAGATGCTGGCTTCTTCATAGATTAATCATTTACAGCCCTGTGGATTCACTTTAAGGTATCATTCGTCTACTTTTGGACACCACTTTTATCTTTCAAGCTGTTTGTTTTGGTAAGTTTTTTGTTTTAATGTTCAAAAAGATGAGAAATGGATTGAATCCACTAGATTGCATTTTGAAATCACAAACATTTTTACAGTCTCTATTACTAATAGAAAAATCAAGGTATGACTGGTCTTCTATGCCTAATCTTTGCTAGAAAGGATTGGAACAATCCAGCAATAATCTAATCCATGTAAAAATTCTCTATAACCCATAAGTACATAAATAAGAAAAACAGGCCAGGTGATAGCACAGATTATCTTTTATTAAAAAAAAAATTAATACTGACATAATTTAAAATAAAGGAACAAAAATTATGCTGAATTATTGAGGAGCTCCTAATTAATTGCAGTGTTCATTCTGGTATCACGCTCTACTATATTATCTGATTTTATTGTAAGATGATGGGAAATTTACTATCGTTCTGTATTAACAAATTTGTGCTTTATTGTTTTATAATATATATTTAAGGATACTTAAAAGAAAGCAACAATGACAAGCAACCAATTCTCCTTGTGGTATGATTTCTTTTCAGTTGGCTGTGCTAAACTAATAATTATATAGTACAGGCTTTTTACAAAACTGCTGTGCGGTATCTATAACCAGCTATAAAAACCTTGTTTTTCTCTTTCACTTTGAAATGGATAACAAAAAAAAAATTAAAACAAAAAAATATGGCATGTTTTTTCATGAAAGAAATACTATATTCAGTATCTTGACAAGGCAGAAAACTCAAAATTTCCATGTGGATATTTCAGATGCATACAAAACCTTCTCAGAATGTTACAGAATTCTCACAAACAGAAAGTATTATTGATGCAGGATATGTTGTGAGACGGATATATTTATAAAAGCAGCAAGAACAATAATAATTATTATAGTATTATTAGGTAGTACAACTTCCTAATACTCTTCCCCTGGGTTATTCTGTACTTATGGTGTGGTAGCATGGTTGTAATTAGTAACGCCAGCTCGCCCGAAGCTGTGTACATACTATCTGTTTGACGGGTCACCTCTAAAGAATCTCCTATGGGTTTATAATTTAATTGGTGCTGAGAGTAGCAGTGCAAAATCTGCCTTGAGTACTCAGTGTAGAATTTTAATTGCTACTGGATCAAGGGATCAACAACAGCCTGCTGCATGTGTGTAGTCTTTGTATTCAAGGATAAGTGGGTGTGCTAACTATACAAGTACAGCTGCTACCACCGCACATTTCTGACTTTGTCAAGGTAGAGTAGGGCAAAGAGGATTACTGCTCTCTATACAAATCGGTATCATTAGGACAACAGCAACAAAAAAGACAATGGTGATAAAAGAAGCATTTGTTAAAAATGTCTCTGCAAAGATGAGAAGATTACAGGTGGCAAAATTCATTAGGTTCTGATTTATAAACAATTGTTGTTGTTTTCTAATGTAGCAGCTGTCGTTTTTGTGCAGTGTTAATTGTTATGTATACCAGATTATTGGGCAGACAGAGGGTCAATTCAAAGTGTTGCTTACTACTGGAAATTGGCTGATAATCTAGAAATATAGTAGGTGTTCTCTACAGCTTCTCCCGCCAAACTCTCATACTAGCACCTTTCTCCTTTAAAAGATCCTTGGGTAGCAAGGCATATATATTTACCTTATGAAAAATACCACACTTCCAGCCCACCTGCAAACAGGGTTTTCACAAACATGGTGTTAAGTGGATAGTCATTCATTTAGTTAGTCTTCAGAGAAAAAATAAATCTTTACTTTTAACCAATTCTTAATGCTGGATCAATTCCATACTATAGCTGGTTTCTGATTCCCAATTTCTGAATGGCTTGCAAGCAATGTGCTGTGCCGGTTTGTCACCTGGGAGAGGGAGAGGACATTTTTCTAAAGCAGTACATGAATGAAAGGGTAGACTTTCTCAGCAGTGGAAAGAACCATAAACTAGGTTGAGCAGAATTTATTTTCACTTACTCTAGCCAAGCCACGCAAGAAGTTTAATCCCCACCCCAGTCCCACCTCCCTCAGGCAGCCAGATCTGGTATTTGGTCCGCTTTTACTTCAGGGTATTTTTCATACTTACCTGTCTGGTGGAGCCGCCACTAAACAGCTGTTTTGACCCAGCCGACACTATGACTTCTTCAATGGAACCAGCAAAGTTTTGGCCGTAAGCTGGTTAAAGGAATATCTACTGAGCAGTATCGTGTCACACCTATACACATGCGTAGCTTCACTTCAAAAACAGATGGATTTCCATTAAATTGTTAATATTCATATCTCCCTTTCTGGTGCTCATTACACTTTTTGGCTGAAAAAGAATTGATAATCATACCGTGCCAAGTTTCATTTGGTCAGTTCTCAAAATTATTTCATTCTGCCTGTCTTTGAAGAAAAATACTTCATCTCTAACGACTAATGTATAGACCTAGGAGTCCAGTGTTTGCGTGACATTTACTATCTGTCATATTTAATGTCATTTAAATAACACACACATATATATATGGTCTATCAGTTGTTTGTGTCGCTCATTAAAGGTGATGTAACCAGGACCTTTTCAGTCCAGGTTGGTAGTGCATGGCCAGGGTTGGTAGTTTGTGGGGCAAGTCAGATTTGTCTGGTTCTTTTACAGCATGTCCATGCATGTGCTATTGTTTGTTCCGTTAACGGGTAAACAAGCCTACCTTTGTAAAAGAAACTATATTTCTCTCTGTACTATACAACAGCGGACCATGACATCTTGAGAAACTCAAAGGGAAAAAAAGAAAAAAATGCATTGGTAGATAAGTTATGTATGCTTTCTTTCCCCTCTGACCAAAAGTTGGGCTATTACATGCCTGAGAATTCTAATCAACTAACTTTACAGAATTAAATTAGTGGAAAGCAATCATGTTTTAAAATCAATAAACAACCCCTTCCTGATTAGAAGTAATAAACACCCTCTGAGGCGGAGGGTGGGGGGCAGGGGCAAAACTGATTTGACACTACTAGGGATGTTAAAATAAAACCTGGCTGCTGAAATAACATCACTGTGATGACATCTGGCTGGGTTTCTTTTGGACTTACTATAGTATTAATTTTTTTTTTTTTAAACTCCACGAAGAGAATACATTGGACAAATTATATGAAAGTACAACATTAGTGACCCTTTGTGTTTTTGTATGAGCTCGATAATATTTAAAACAGATTTACAATTAGAAATGAAATTGATTTGTCATGGATAGTTTCCCATATACCGTGCACACACATTCCAGATATCCTGTTGTAGGAACACGACGAGAATAAATATTGTGACGTGAAAGAAAAAAAATTTCTCTCCCACGTTATTTATTATTATTATTATCATTATTCACTGCAAGTTCCAAAGTGTACTGATGACAGATAATGAAGCCCACCCCACTATTTCTGATATAATGTAATTTTTTTTTACAGGTAACAATATCTCAGATTGCCATAAATACCCTAAAAAAGTTAATAATAATGACTAGATTAAAATATTAGATCCAGCAAGTTTTGAATTTAAGATGTAGAACTGCTAAAACTGATGCTTCTCTTCTCTGGTATCCTTTGCATAGGTCCTGATGCATCTTTATAACTACTAAATAAAACAAAAAATTAAAACCAAATCTGTCTCTCGCATCAGTTATTAGGTCCTTACCCTGATCTAGATCAAGATTTATATAAAATAATATATCTAGAAACAAAGGAGTTTCTGATGTGAGGTAAAACTGTTTCCCCGCTGAGTCTCCCAGAGATTCGTATGAGTGAAATCGAATTAAATGAGCGTTTATTGACCATACAATGTCTGCGAGTTCTGGAAAACAAAAAAGAAAATTCCCCTATTTGAAAATGTTAGGGCCCATAGTTCTCACTTCTCACTCTTCTTCACCAGCCACCTGCATGAGTTTTCTTTGGGCTCTCTCCAGGCTTCCTCCCATATCTGAAAAATGAAAAGTTCTAGTGGAGGTTCTATGGTTAACTCTTGACTGACTTTCGTCTTGATAGCGGCCTGAAAGACCTAGAACCATGCCTAGACAACTACTCACCTGGTCACCAAGGCAGATGCCCCCACATTTTCCCTGATAGCTCAACCATCAAGTCAAGACAGGGCAGAATTGTCCCTTTTACAGGATGCACATTTCTGATGACTTGATATACATTTAAAAAAAATTCAAATGTTAAAGTTAAGATTACTACTAATAAATAATTAAATAAATATTTTCTCTGTAAGTAAAAAATTAAAGTATTCAGAAGAAAACAGTACTGGAGGATCTAACAGTAGGGTAAGTCTATAACAGTTGGTAGATAAGTAAACTGCCAAAGACAAACAATATTTCACATAACATAATCCAGATATTTTGTACATAGTAACAATGCTATTATCAGACCAAGCAGGAACGTGCATTTTAAACTTTGGATATAAAGCTTTTCAGATAACTTTATAATACTTCTTTTACATGATAAACTTTTGGAACGGTTGGTAGAATTTTTCTAAAGTTTTGATTTTATTTTAGTTTCAGGGTTAATAAGGCAAAATTGCTTTTTTTTTTCCATTTTATATAGAATAAAAAATCTGATGGAAAGGGGAGTTTCTCCCTCCTCCCCTAACCAAAAGGCAGCTGTCCTAATTTTTAAATCAGACATGCAATTGAAAAGACACTCCAATTAAATGGACTGATGAAAGATGTAATCGGATAGAATGCGGATCTGTCAAAATGCAAGCAATCAACAGCTGGTGGTGATAAAACTTCATATCTCACAGTGAATTTTCTCTGAGTATTAGTCAAATTTGATTTGTTCACTTGCAGGCCAGATTAAAGATGCTGCAGATGGTTTGATTAAAATTTTTCCATTCATGAAGAAATCAGGTGCTTACACTTAATAAGGAACTGCCAAAACTGATAAATCGCTAAAGAAACTTACGCATCACGATGTAGAAAAAAAGATTTCAGAGTGACATCATGCACATGGTGCTGTACAATTTCCTTTTTCTTCTTTTTCTTTCACAACTTTTAAAAGCTACATGTAACTTTAACATTATCTCAACATAAATCACTTGTGTGCGCATCCTAAACAAGGATGGAACAGAAACCATTCACAATAGAATAGATGGATTAGAACTAGGTGTGGGGAGGCAGAAGAAACTCAAATCCCGTATATGCAGGTTGCTACCAAGAGAAATCTGTGAACATCACATCTTAACTGTGAATAGAATATTATGAATAATTAAAACATAAAAATATCTATTTGTGGATTTGTCCAGAGATCTTCAATAACAACTTATTTTTAATAGTTTTAATCTTTTTGCATATCCATTGCATAAAACCTGAGAGAATCTTTAGTGAATCTATGCTGGACAATATTTTATAGTTTTATTATCCTTTCTTAATTAAGGATCCCATTTCTCTGCAGAGGATAATAAAATATTACTAGTAACATTCAAGTGAAACTCAGCTGAAATAGCATCACTGTATCCAGCCGAGTTTCATTTGAATGACCCAAGTACATTTGAGTCCAGCATGGGCTCTGTTGAATAATTCCAGATTTTGAGATAATGTATGAAGGATATTAAAACTTATACTTATCCAAGTTAAACACTAAATGTCCATAAGGAGAAATGTATGAAGGATATTAAAACTTATACTTATCCAAGTTAAACACTAAATGTCCATAAGGAGTTATGAAAGAGGATTATAAAATAACTAAACGTACATTTTTTTGGTTATATCCAGTTGTGAACACCAGGCATCTGGCAGATTTTTTTTAAAAAAAAGCAATAAATTGTGAATGAATGGAATAAATTACCACATGTTGATAGCAATAGTGAGAACCCAATTACTAAATTAAATTAATAATAATATCTTTTCCTTAAGACCATCGATGGCTTCCTGTCTTCTTGCAAAGGTGATAAAGATTGATAAATCTAATCTGCAAGAAGACATAGCCTCAACAACAAATGAGAGAGAGAATTAAATATCTGCAACATGTAGAGTCAAGGAGTTCTAATGTTATCTGATTAAGATAGAACAAACGAGTAAATTGTATTACAAAACTATCTACCTGATTTTGCATTAATTTGTTTTATGTTGTTCAGACTGTTGTGAAACCAATATGGCAATGATCAAGGTGGTTAGCTGTATCTTGTTGCTGGCTAAATTGAAGTCAGTTACTGCAGTGAAGTTTAGGACAACTGTGTCAATAATCCACAATCCAACAAGTCCATTAAGATTTGGATGGAGAGGAGTTTGAAGAAACCGGTTCAGTTAATGTTAGAAAACACTCTTCAGGACCAGGCACCAGTTGAGACACCACCGCAGCTGTCAAAGTACTGGTTTCAAGAATCTTAAGGAAATCGGTTTGTGCTGTACCTCACAAGAAGTGAGTGGTCTCTTTTCAACAGCTGACAGCATTTGAAAAGTGAGGTTGCATCAACAAGGCCAAAAGCAAAGTAGTTATTAGTCACATCAAACTCCAACACCTGGAGAATGTGTTCAAGGCCATTGGGTAACAGGATTGTAAGCAGTATCACTGTAGATGGCAGCTGTGTAGAAGTTTAAGGATTCATCACCACATCACTCAAAAACATTAAGTGTGTGGCTTCGTAATGACAATTTTACTATCTCTTATGATGTTGAACACAAACTTATCAAAGCTTTACGGATACCATGTACAGGTGCATCTCAAAAAATTAGAATATCGTGGAAGAGTTCATTTTTCCCCCTAATTTAATTCAAACAGTGAAACTTTCTTATATTCTAGATTCATTACACACAAAGTGAAATATTTCAAGCCTTTTTTGTTTTAGTTTTGATGATTATGACTTACAGCTCATGAAAATCAAAAATCTACTATCTCGAGATATTATAATATTTCATAAGATCAATAATAAAAAAAAAAGGGATTTATAATATATAAATTTCGAACTTCTGAAAAGTATGTTCTTTTATGCACTCAATACTTGGTCTGGGCTCCTTTTTCACAAATCACTGCATCAATGCAGCGTGGCATGGAGCCAATAAACCCGTGGCACTGCTGAGGTGTTATGGAAGCCCAGGTTGCTTTGATAACAGCCTTCAGCTTGTCTGTATTGTTGGGTCTGGTGTCTCTCATCTTCCTCTTGACAATAGGGGTTCGGGTCAGGTGAGTTGGCTGGCCAATCAAGCACAGTAATACTATGGTCGGCAAACCAGTTACTAGTAGTTTTGGCACTGTGGGCAGGTGCCAAGTCCTGCTGGAAAAGGAAATCATCATCTCCATAAAGCTTGTCAGCAGACAGAAGCATGAAGTGCTCTAAAATCTCCTGGTAGATGGCTGTGTTGACTTTGGACTTGATAAAACACAGTGGACAAACACCAGCAGATGATATGGCATCCCAAATCATCACTGATTGTGGAAACTTCACACTGGATTTCAAACAACTTGGATTCTGTGCCTCTCCACTCTTCCTCCAGATTGTGGGACCTTGATTTCCAAACGAAATGCAAAATTTACTTTCATCTGAAAAGAGGACTTTGGACCACTGAGCAACGGTCCAGTTCTTTTTCTCCTTAGCCCAGGTAAGACGCTTCTGACGTTGTCTCTGGTTCAGGAGTGGCTTGACACTAGGAATGCGACACTTGTAGCCCATTTCCTGGACACGTCTGTGTGGTGGTTGCTCTTGATGCACTGACTCCAGCCTCAGTCCATTCCTTGTGAAGCTCCCGCAGGTTCTTGAATCGGCTTTGCTTGACAATCCTCTCAAGGCTGCGGTCATCCCTCTTGCTTGTGCACCTTTTCCCTTCCAGTCAACTTTCCATGAATATGCTTTGATACAGCACTCTGCGAACAGCCAGCCCTTTCAGCAATGACCTTCTGTGGCTTACCCTCCTTGTGGAGGATGTCAATGTGTGTGTTCTGGACAACTGTCAAGTCAGCAGTCTTCCCCATAATTGTGGTTGTGTGTACTGAACCAGACTGAGAGATTCATGGTATTTATACTGCATAAATAGTGATTTGCTCAAACTCGAAATGGAATAATCTAATATTTTGAGATACGTTTTTCTATTTTTTTGAGCTGTAGACCGTAATTATCAAAATTAAAATTAAAAAAATGCTTGAAACATTTTAGTTTACATGTAATGAGTCTAGGATATATACAATTTTCACTTTCTGAAATAACTGACAAAAAAATATTGAACTCTTCCACGATATTACAATTTTTTGGGATGCACCTGTATACATATTTACCATTATTTTATTTACATAAAAACCTTAAATTTAATATAAACTTGAAAGAAACAAAAGAAATCTTTAATTTTTATTGCTTTTCATTGAAATTTGACTTAACGTGGCATAGATATTTTAAAAATCTCTCTTTTCTATTGTAAATACCTAAAAAAAGAAATTTGATTTCTCAGGATCTGTTAACATATTTTATTTACAATAAAGCTTAAATAAACAACATGAAAAATAAATGTGGTACTGTTATGTAGTATGGGTGTTCAAATGAAACCTGACAGGATACCAAAGGTATCAGCTGGATTTTATTTAAACGTCCCTAGTAGTAAATCAAAACACCAGTTCAAAGGGAAAATATAAAATCAATTTGAATTCAGTTTCCTTGCTTTGTTTGCCTAAAATAGCATTTTGTCTGGAAATATCTCTTTGCATTAATCACACCTGGACTTACTTTCTTTGCTCTAAATCTAACTAGTTTTTTTTTCTAAATTTGCTGATAGTATTCATATAATTTTATCTAAGTTTCATTCTGTAGATATCTGTGGTGTAACTGCACACAATATTAAGTAGTTTTCTCTGGTTCTTCTGATAGGTCTCCTAAAAATAATATCAGAACAGATATTTCAGCATTCTTTCTTCATATAAACCTGGCTAAAAAAGCACTGCTGTTTACTGTATCTGGCTGTGCTTTATCTGGACGTCCCCAGGTTAAAAGTAATGAGGTTTTTCAGTATTTCTCTTTACTTCTGCATGTGACAAACATGTGTGCAAATCTGAATTAGGTGAAAAATAATATTATGTGGAATGTTGCATCATATCCCCCCCTTTTTTTCTTTTACAACAGGTTTATGAAATATTCTGTTTTAACGAGAAGCTCATCACTAAAATCTACAAGATGATTTTCTGGTAAAATTAAATGAACCAACACAGTCAAGATGGCTGCAATGCTGTCTAACATGCTGTAAACTCAAAAATATCTCCACAGATTACTAGTTAAGCCAGCTGTGCTTCATCAACAGCCTAAACAAAATGACAGTAAAGCGGGAAATAATATTGAAAAGTATCTAATTAAATAAGAACATTACTGTGTGAAAATTTTTAATTGTGTGGGTTAGTAACATCACCACTAATTTCAAATAAATAAGTAAAATAATTAAAATAGTTTAGCTAATTGGTGTTTTCAAATCTTGAAATAATCCTTTCTCAAGAATGAAATGGCTAGCTTAGGTACTGAACAAATTTTCAAATATTTCAGTTGAAATGCTGCTCTACAAACCATTTATCTTCCTTTGTTGAATGTGCATTTACAATAGACAAATGCTACTTATTTGTGCCTTTTCACTGTTATACAATAGGTTACAAACAAATCTGCCCACAAAATGGTTGAAATCACTTAATCACTTAGAATTTTTGAAGTTATGCATGGTGGACTAGGATTTGCAACCAAATAGATGTATCCAAGCAACATACAAATACAATCTTGTCATGATCAAAGTCTATTTTCTTGTTGATTTTGCATTGATCATAAGGAGGCGGAAAGCATTATGGCTAACCAATTAGAGCAGTCTTTTCTTAGTATCTGGCCTTTGTGACTTCTTCAAGTGTTGTAAAGTAATTGTCTAATCCAATTATCAGACAAGCAAATTCAGCTTTTTTAGCACATTATATATATATATATATAGAAATTTGTAAGCTGTGTATTAATAAAATATACATTACAAGAGAAAAGGTTAAACTGCTTTTTTATCATATAGTCAGTTCCAATTATATACATTTTAAAGTATTATTTAAGAATATTCTTTGTAACTCTGATGTTGCTGCTTTCTACTCTGAAGAGGCCATCCAAGTAGACTAAGGTGCATCTGAGGGTTGAGAAACATGAAAAGTTTGATGATGAAGTTTAAAAGAAAACAATAGTTAATGGTGTCAAGTTCTGCAGATGGAATTATTTACTATGTTACTGTCCAATTTTTTTAGTCAACAATGGACAAATATCTGTAGTAGTAAGAACAAAGTCCATTATTGTTCCAAAGTATTTATTTTCAGATTTTTATTTAATAATAATAACAATAACAATAATAATATTGAGCTTTACTTGAGGATCTTTCTAAATTAGAATTTAAAAAAGAAAATCAGTTTTCCATATGCAGATTAAAGTAGGAACTTTAATTTGGCCCCTAGATCAGTGTGAGGCTCTGAGAAAGGTCATTAAGATAGGTGAGAGAAAAGGTAAACTAAGCGCCTCTGACTTTAGTGGTAGGACTACCTGCAAAAAACTGTGTAAAGAGACCAATGAAGAAAGGTGTTAATGTGTTGATGGTAGAACATTAAAATGCTAAAGTCTGGGTGGCCAACTTTGAAAATAAAAATAAAATTCTTTCTCATGCTAAAGATTTTTCAAGATGGCTGTCTGGTCATACATTTATAAAAGTAAAATAAAACAATAGTGAAAATGCTTTACAAAGAGAAATAGAGTTCAGTGAGTATTATTCTGTTCGTTTTGTGTTTTTTTTCAATGCAGAACAAAGACTTGCTTGTAGCTGTAGTTTTTGAAGACATTCGTGATGAATCGTCTTTCATAGGTAAAGGTCATTTACAGTTAAAACCTAAAAGTTTATTATCAATGGTTTCAAGTTGCTTAATCCTGTCTGTCTTCTCTCTCTTTCTTAGCTAAACTTTTTTAATGTCAGATTCTTGATGACAGGGAAGATTACTCGTTGTAACATGTCTGCTTCAAAATCTGAATATCTAGCATGCCCAGACAGGACTGATGTTCGTGCTGGATGGCTAATCACTTTGTCACTTACCATCAAGTAATGCTCATCAGTTTGTTTCTTTTTTTAAAGGGGGAAGGGCCAATATCTGTTGAGATATGAGAGTTTTTACAGCAATTCATCATTCAGAAATACTATGCTTCAGATAAGGTTTTCTTAAAGCAGCATTTATGGATTATATCATTAACTTTTTTCTTCATGTCAGACCTCTATTATATAAAATTGGTAATACACAACTATTTGCTCCTTTATTAATTTCTGTTTGCAGAGCAAATGGTGCTTGACGCATATATATTTTCACTCATCATCTACATGTAATTCAGTATCACAAATAAAGACAATCAGTATTATATGACTATTTATATTTAGAGCTGGCTCTTGGCATTCATGTCAAAACAGCTTTGGTCTGTTTAGTTTGATTTCAAACAAAGGTTTGATTAAACGATGGGATCACTGATAATATACGCTGTCTATTGGCACAGAATATGGCACTGGCAAAATGCCTATAGTATGAGCCAATTTATTTTTAAAAAAGCAGGAAAAACAGGAAATTAGAGTGGAAATTATTTTCTTTTCTTTTCTTAACTTCTGAAATACTAGCCACATGAGAGGCAGTAATGCATAAGAAGAATGCTATATCCCCAACTAACTGCTAGAGTTGTGCAAATGAAAATCCATGAATTACAGAGTATCAAAATGAATTTCTACAAAGTATAGATAAACATTGGCATACTATACAGAGCTATGCTACATCTAAAGTCTTGCCATGTTTTATCTCTAGAACCTAGGTAGATGAATGAGGACTTTGGTTAAAATTAACAAATATGTTTGCTGATATGATCAACTGTTCCACCCATGTTATGTGACCAAAGTTGGACAACAATAGTTGGTTAGATGAATTCTTCAATTTTAGAATGTTGTATACAATTGGAACTGACTTTTCTGATAAAAGAAGTTAACAAGCCTTTTACCGAGTATTCATGAAACGTTTATTTTAGTAAAGTATAATGCACAAGTTTCTAACTGTATCATGAGTTTTCAGATGGCTGTCACTGTGCCCTCCCCAATTTAGCAAAGTGGGGCTGTGAAATATATTGTATAAATTGTTTTAAATGTCATTTTTTTAGTCGACAGGTTAAATAAAATGAGTTTAATTAGCCAGTTCAACACAAAACTTGAAATATATCTGCAATTTTTTAACATGGTTCCATTTATGTTAGTAACAGTACCAGCAGACAAAGTCATAGTTGACTGAGTTTTACTGTCTGCATACAAAACCATGCTTGGGTCTGCCAGTGTTTTTGGTTTTCTCTTCTGAGTAAAAGTCAAGCAACTGTTAGAAATCAAAGACTGTCCAAATAGCAGATTAAAAGATAGCTCGTCTCCGAGGAATTTGTTTTAGATGAAACAACTGCAAATGCCGAGTTTGCCGTTTAAGTGAATGAGAAAACACTGATCGAGGGATAGTTAGAAATATTCAGTAGGTTCAGATTAAATAAGAAAATTTGTTTCTTTTCAGCTTTAGCTGATAACTTTGAAGAAAAATGAGCAGTATTTGAAGTTTTCCTCGAGCCTGTGATCAAATTAGATCACCGAATTATCCAGTGATAGGATTGCTGCTACATGAAATATAGTAACCTACCCCCCAAAAAAGAGAAAAATCCAATAGGATCCAGTTCAAATGTGCTGAACATTTTTAGAAATTTTTGGCTAATAGGGAATCACACAAATTACAGATATACTCCCTTGCACACTCTCTTATATCTGAGGGAATTAAATGAATATGCATTTCTAAAATCTCTCCAAACGTTATTTGATTTTTGTTTAATAACTGTTAAGACCTTTATATGAAGGGAGATAGCTCAATAATCAAAACATGCTATTAGAGTAAATACTGGATACAGTTATAAATTTTAATGAATCAAAGAGTAACGTGTCTTTCTTATGCAAGAATAATGAATAAAAGTATTGGTGATGTTATGTACAGTAATTACATACAACATTAAAATAATAATAATAATACTACAACTTACAAATTGGTTTAGCATTTCATATTTATAACTGCACTTTAAATTATTTAATCCAATTCTTTAAAGTGAAGACATAAAAGCCATTTATTTATAACCCACTCATTATATGGACATTCAATTGAAACCCAGCTAGGGTGTGATTATGGTATTTCTATTTCAGCTGGGTTTCATTTGAACAACCCTTATATTTTGCTGTAAAAAAACCCTAGTCTGGTTCTTTAGGACAGACAGACAAAAATAACTGTGGTTGAGCTTAGTCTTGTCTGGGATCATGGATCATCTGGTGCGTTTGGTTCTACCATTCTGACCATAACATGCCATAATCTCAGCATAGTGATTATTTATGTATCCACAGTAAACACACACGTAGAATGCAAGAATTAGTAAGTATAGTAGATGTATAATTATAAACTTTCTCTTTCCAGTTCCTGATAATAGTTTTTTTTTTTTTTCATTTTATTAATAGCACAATAAACCACTGTAGTCAGCCTGCATATGCAAGTTGGTTTGCAGAAATCTCAGAAAAGTATCCAATGAAAAAGGGGCTTCTTAATGATGCTGGTATGGTAACAGCAGGTAGTTAGTATGTGACTTATTTCAGTTTATTTATATAACAAGGTTCTTCCAGTCTTCAGTGCCAATACTTGCAGTGATGTGGTATAGAAAAAAACAACAGGTTATTGTCATTTGTCTTGGCAAACATTCTTGCTTTATTCCCCACCACATTCCCAGACTTGGTCACACATCCTTGCCAAACAGTGTCTGTGACATTCTGTTCGCTGTTCCCTCCATCTTCAGTGGTAACAGTATGATGGTGCGTTCCGTTTTTGTAAGCAGGAGTGTGTTTACATTTACACCACATGGGCCGCTGCCATTATCAGAGCACCTGTGAAAACAACTCATGTACACAGCAAGCTAAAGTGCTTCCAGGACTCATCTTTCTGTCCCAAATACCTTGTTGATGAGGCTCAGATTGGTACACACCCACATTCATTTTTATGATAGCAGTCTCTCTTTAACTGATGTTTCCCTTTAAACATGATAAAACACTGCCAGAAAACAAAGTGATATAAGGCTGTATGTATTTTAAATAACCAATGGCTAATTAAACCTGAATAACTTGACAATAGAAATTACCTCTAATAAAATCTACAGCTTTAGAAACAGGGCTCAAGACAGTTTTGTGTCTACTTGAAGTGAAAGTGCTGACTTCTAGAGATGTTAAAATGAAACCCAACTGAATGCTATTTCAGCCAAACTGAATCAGTAAATATGATAACAAAGAATAATTATAGTTCTAATGAGAATCTATAATACATAGGTTGCTGGATTAGAGGTACACCTCTTAGAAGCTTTCTTTGTAAGCATGTACAAAAATCTCAGTGTCACATAAACTTAAGACCTCAGATTTTAAAGTTCTTGTATGATATCCAGACAACTATAAAACAACAACAACAACACTGCTTGCTAAAGAGTTTACTGGAGATTGAGAGTTCCTGATTGGCTGTTAAGGTCTGTAAATAATACTACATAATAAATAATGTAAATTTTGAGTTAGTCGCTTATTTTGGCTGGGTGGGGGACCAACCCTTTTCTAGTCTTTTTTGTAGAAATTAACGAGGCTTCAGAGCAATGCTGCTGGCTCGTATCGAGCGGATGGTGAAGCGGTGTCTGCCCGCCCCCCTCCCTCCATAGTCGGCGATTTTTTATTTGAATCTCGGTTTGTCAGCAATTTTTTTTCTTTGTTTTTGAATTGTAGAACCTTATTAAAGCTGATGCGTTTTTTATTTCGTAAAGTTTAGATGCTAAAAATTATGTAAATTTGTGGGGAAAGGAAGTGGGGGTAAGGGTTGTCACTGCAGTGTTTTTTTATCTCGCAGGTTAAGGCGGGGCTCCCTCGATCGATAGGAAGAGGACCGACCTGGAGATCGTGTGGTCCAGCGGATGTGCGATGCTGAAGTTACATAGTGTGTGTGTGTGTGTGTGTGTCTGTTGGCCATCCTGTTATTGAAGCGAGCAACGAGTACATGCGAATAGTTAGTTGAAAAGTTGGGGCTTACTGGAGGGGGAAAAGGGCTAGTGGGGGGGGGGGATGAACTGATTGTTTTTTTTTATGGCTTCTATCTACAGTTTTTCTGGGGTTGTTGGTGATGATGCCTGGTGTAAGTTACTGACTGTAGTGGTCCACCGTCCCGTTTGGCTACTCGCTTTGCCAACTGCTGAAGTGAAGTGAACTCGCTGACCCCCCTGATGACCGACCCCACGTGCGGAAGATCGGCCTCCAGCCACCCTCACTAATGGACGATTTTAAAATAAGTAACTTCTCGTGAGCGCTACGTCGACGGGGCTTATATTTTCAGGTACGGAAAGGAGCTACAAGTAAATAAGATAAATATACGCTTTTGTTTAACTAAATTCTTTCGACTCCAAATTTCTGGGTGAGAAAACACCTTTCTACTGATCAGAGCATTGGGACAATCCTACCTCCAGAGAGAGAGAGGGAGTAGGGTTGGGTGGCCGGCTCCCAGTCTCAATGTAAACTAATTTTGGCTAAAATCCTTTAAGACCATAAGTTTTCATTTTAAAAAAATTATCAATTTTTGTAAATTTAAATAAAATTTCTTTGAACCTAAAAAAAAAAAATTTTTACTAAAAATGGTTAGAGACATGATCACAAAGTATCAAAACAGAGATAATAACATATAATACTTTTTTTTGCAGTTTTGAGTCTCTTGAATATACAATTGAATTACCAACATGTTTGTTTTATTTAACTATAGCATATATAAAGTGTTACTGCATTAATAATGCTAAATTATAGATCAATTCCTTCCATATACTCAATAATTGCTAGTATACTAATGGCAACTAGTGCAATTGGTAAAATCTGAAATGTAATACACATAATGATTTTACATGTGTTTGTGTACATATAAATGCCCACACTCACTCACACTCACATTCGTACAGTTGTACAACAATATTTTTATCAGAAAAATAAATGTGGTTTCAGTTAGAGATACAATCTACGCAACGACTAAAAAAAAAGAGAAAAGGGTAGACTTTTTCTAAAGATGTATGCTAAAGTAAAAGTATCATCATGTGCTATCTTTGAGTCAGGGACCTTTGGTTTAAACCCAGGAATGAACCTTCCAAAGATCCTACTAGAAATCTTCATTTTTAGATGTGGGAGAAGGAAGCAGCTGATAGAGAATAATGAGAAGAAACCAGGCCAGGGAGGTATGCTAAACCAAGTTGGTCTCCCCCCCCCCCCTCAACAGGAATCAAAACTCTGCTCCTCGGCTTTAGCAATCCAGAAGTCTAAGCTCTATCTCACCCTAAAAGTATCCCACCAATGCCACAGGAAAGCAAAAACGTGCGCCTCAAATTCTTGATTTGTGGTGACACAGTAAAATATTAATTGTATCCCTCCATTTTTTGGTAATATTAAAATAATGATAAAGTTTGAACAAGGAAGGGTCGACAAATGTTTGCTCGCATAAACTGTGACTCGTAACTAAACTATGATCAACTAAAAGTCATGAATGTGAGTAGACAATGACTAACACTGTCATACTTAGGAAACACTGCATGACTTCCAGAGTTAAAGGAAATAATGGTACAGAAATTCTGCTAATAATAATTAGTGCTACATATACAATTATTCTAGTGTTCCAAATTTCATGAAAAGAAAATCTGGTATGAAGATTTTTGCAGTGTGCAAATGCAACAAAAACTCATCTCTTTTAAGTCAAGGTAGCTTGAAACCAGCCAAAGATAATTAGCTGAGAAATCTCTTGACATGACAAAAGATTGCGACCAGAGCTGGGCTAAAAGATGAAACTACTATGCTTTTGTTTAGGCAGTTTTGTACTTTATGTGTACTTATAATTATTTGAAAATCTAGTCACGGTACTTAAGTTCTACACTGATACGGCTGTCAGTGTACCGAAGCCACCATCACACAAGCACACAAACATACCTACAATGCCCTATGTAATAGCAATGAAATGAAGCTAACTGATATTATTCTCTTTGGATTTTCCAAAGGCCAGAATATACAGTACTGGTACTGATATCTATATTGAATGATACTTACTTTTACTTTATTGCTGTACTCAGTAGCAGAAATCATTGCATGCATTATTTTCAAAGAGGGAAATCAGTTCAGCTCTACATTTTTACAGTATAAAGAAATGGCAGAATAATGAAATGTATTGATTTCTGCTTTTGCCTGATGGCCGCTGAGAGTTTTGTTTTGGTGTTATGAGAGTGCCACATCCTGTTCACCACTAACAGAGGCAGGAAAAACCCATAAAACTTTTCAAGTTGCTCCTTAAAAGTTGCCAGTACATTCCACAGGGAAATTACTCTTTAGTGTAACTACTTTTTTAAAGACGTTTGACTAGCTAGTATCCTTTTCTCATCTGTGACATAAAAAATTTCAACTTTATTTTATTTTCAAATAATAAAAAAATTTCTCTATTTGCTATGTATAATGCATGCCCAGCAATACAGAAATAGATGAATTGGGAATTCACTTGTTACTCTGAGCATCTATTCATTCTATAGAAGGAAACTAATAACTTACATAGGAGCACTTAATGTAATCTTCATAATTTTTTTTATAGTGCTAGCATATACTTGTATATATGAGTAAGTATAAGAATTTTGAAACATTGAATTTAGGCATTTTACTTATTTATGTTCCTTTGAGAGAGAGAGAGAGATATTAGTTTAGGTTAAAAGGTAGGAAAAGCCATTAAGGGGTGTACAAAAATTCCAGAACTTGAAAAAAAAACAAACAACTAAATATCACTTCTGTAGTCAATCAACAGAGCAAATTGTTGTGAATTCTTTAGCATCCAGTTTAACTGTTCCCTCTATCATAAATAGCAGATAAGCAGTGTTCTAATAAAAATTCTATTATCATATTATGCCATATAATACAATAAATCAATTCAAAACTTGTAGTCAACAGATTATAGCTAGAAATTTCTTTTTCACCGTAAAAATATTCAACTGTTTTTAAAAACTTAATTGATTAAACTGTTTCTGGGTTTTGTGTGTGATTATTAGTTGACCGAACATCATAATATGAAAATCAAAAATTACTTGGTTATTATTTTAATATATCATGAATTAAACCATAAACCAAGCACATTCATAAAACCAAGTGGTCTCTGGTTTGTGGACTGTCGTGGTCGGTACCTCTTTGGCACAGTTTCGTTTCCCTTGTTCTTCGTTACCAAACAGCCACTGGATTTTTGCTTCCCCTCCCACATCTAAGAAATGGAGTAGGAGTTCTCAAAAAGTTTGTCCGTTATGCTAACCCCACTTAAATAACTAACCGACTCAGAAGAACCTGGCATCTCACCAAATACTGTTTCAGCCAAGAATAGTGACAAAACATCTTCAGAGCCATAGCACACAGTAAGTACTCTCAACAGCATATAATTTTTCATTTCTTTCCCTTGCTTCTTATTGGGAATTCCAAGTTTGTTTTTTTTTTTTTCGGATAAAGCTAGAGGGAAGAGTATTGTAGATCTTGTAAAGTTTAACTAACCCCCTTTTTAATTACTTGAGATGACAGAATTAGAAATGTTTTATATTCAACAATTTAATTTGGGAATTTCTGCCAGTGAGAGTAATACATCCATGCAGGCTGTAAGTGAAGAAAAAACAACAACAAAACTTCCATCAAAAAAATATCTTTTTGAAATTAAGTTTTGAGAGCAGTGGATGACAGTTTTCATGGATTATATAGAAAGAGAGTAAATTTTAGAAAAAACAAAGTAGTTCTCCACTGCACTGATATGTTTGTCAATGAGCTTTAACAACAGCAAGGCAGAAATTTCTTTTTTCTTTTCAGCACAAACACAGTTTAATAAGAGCAATTTTACACTGTCTCTATGATGTTTCTTTAATTTTCCTAAGCATGGCTAGTAAGACTACTGGACTATCATGGTTGAGGGCCGGAGTTCGAATCCAAGTGTGGACTGGTTCTGTCTGGTGTATCTTCCCAGTGAAGAGCCCTAGCTAGTAAAGACATAGGTAACTTGACCAGCTTGGACCATATCCATCAGATCCTTAGACCTTTAAAGTCAGAACAGGGTTTGCCAAGAAGAAGCAAGGGAAGGAACAAAATAAGCAACTAATCTCATTTGAAAATCCTTCACCTATTGACTAGGACAGGAATATATTTAGAAGAAATATCATTTGTTGTGTATAGAAATGGGAGAAAGGCAAAACGTTTCCATGGTATTCCTTCAGCAGAAGTAAATGTCGGCTGCCATTACTAAATACCAATTAGTGTGGGTTTGTCCTATCTGCTTGTGATAGTCATTTCCTTTAAATAAACTGATATCAGCCTCTATTCTGTAAGTTCCTAAAGAAGTGTTACAATAATTCTGAAAAGAAGATAACGACTTGTCTTTCAGCAAAAGTATAATTAGATTGGTCTGAAATAAAAGCATTTTGTATTTGAAATCAGTTAATCATACTGCTTAAAAGTAAACAGCACAGAAGTAAATACCGTTCTGTTAGAAAGGAAAAACAATTTAAGATAATCTCAAATGAGATATAGCTAACTTAAATTTCTTTAAAACATTATTACAGAGGTAAGCACACACTGTATTTGTAGCATTGTTAACTATCGGTCTGAAAATGAGAGAGGATGAAGCTGTCAATTCAAGATCACTGGAAAATAAATGATAGCATGTAGTGCTAGCAACCCATTTGCATCAGTTAAACTAACAGGATACATATAATCTTTCCTAAATGTAACTTTATTGTATAAATCTGGTCGTCATCAATCATTTGCCAATATATTATTCAGTATAATAGCAAATGATATGGAACAAGTTATAGTACATCTGGAAAATGGAATCTGAGATCAACAGAAATGTTAAAGTGAAATATGATGAAAAGACGACTCACATGCATTGGAAAGAAGATGCATTTCTTAGAAATTTGTCGTCTATTACTGCATGTTTATCACATATGCATTAAACTGCAAAACTACTCTGTGCCTGTAAAATCGTGGTATGTTCTTAGAGATCTGAACATTCATAAACTAACATTTTTCTTTACTTGCCGTTTTCTTTGAATCTCATCGGTCAATGTGGAGACCCAATCCAGACAATTTCCCGGCCATCAAGACAAATGCCTGCACATCTTCCTCTTCTAACACATTTCTGTGAGATGTCCTCAAACTCAAAGTCAGACCAGGAATCTGCGAAGCGAGAAAACAACCTAGACATTTTTCGAGTACACCAGCTTACTTTCACAAGAAATGTGTGCATCACATCACTAAAGTTTCCAGATATTTCATGTAATCCTTTAAAAACCTTGTAGAACCAACAAACAGCTGAAATGAACATTGAGTCATCATATAATTCAGAAGTTCTCCTGAAGCTATGGAAATAAACTGCTACAACCTTCTGTTTGATTTCCAGCAATTGTCTGTTTTCAAAACAGTTGCACAGTGCTATTAAATTCAGTACAATGGAGATTAATTAATTGTAAGTGTTTCAACCGAAAACCTAAAGTATAACAGTATGAAGTTATCGAAGAACACAGACCATAAACAAATGCAAGTGGGATATATTCAATTACCAACCCAACAGGTCATCATAAAATCTGGTATTTCTTACATTAAACAGAGCTTGATTGCACATGTAAAGGGTCTCTTGGCACCCAGTATATCGAAATCCTGCCACACCCCAGCCAAATACCCATAGGCTCTTAGTAAAAAAGTCTTTGAACCATGGGCTCTCTTGTACATGGTCAATCCAACCATGATATTGGATAACATGCAATACAATTTTAAAAAGAAAGGGAAAGAACAAACTTGATCTTCTGCCAAGGAAGCATCTACTATCGTATATTGTATACATATTAAATAAAATATATCCCTTTAGTATTCTATATACCTATAACATAAATGTAACTAAAAGTTTCTGTATAGATATATACTAGATATGAGCAAGCAACAGATCAGAGGTGCTGCAGGAGAAATGGAATGACATCAACCATATGAAGGAACTTGCGATGAGCAATGGTTGGGACTAATAAGTTTGAAATGCTTCAGACAGAAGAGACAAGCTCTAAGGGCCTCCTAAATATTTAAGATGTGAACTTATTGTTTTTACTGTATGCTAATTATACCTAGTAGAAACGTTTACATAATCAACAGTGCAGTAAGAGACACATGGCTACACAGCTTATGCTAGCTATAACATAATGGTACCAGATAAAGAACATCAGCGTAATGCTGCCTTCAGGACTGATTCTATGCTTTCACTGGTGCAAGCTTCCGCACGCACGTATATTTACTTTACTATGCTAAACTTGTCAGTCAGTCAACAGTTTGTAACAGTTGTGCAGCATTTTTGTTTTTTTGTTTTCTTTCAACCCGGCTCTTCAGTGTCTTTCATTGTCACGTTTCCAAATTTTCTTAAATAACGTAAAGGATGGATTTTTTGGGGGAAATAATAAAATAAAAGTAAAATAGAAGCAAAATTACGATAATGACATTAAAATGAAAGAAAAAAAGATTGTTAATACCCTGCCGTGTGTAGACGATGCTGGTATGTAATGCCTTGCTTAATGTTCGGATTACAATTATATTTTGCACCTTCACACACATAGACACGATCTGAAAAGATGCTCATACAGCTTCAAGTTGTGATAATCCCTCTTGAATGGTTTAAACATGGATGTATTACTTAAAGTTCAGAAAAGAATTAAAAAGTACACATATAATGAAATATCAAAAGTACAACATTAAGATGATTATATACGGTTTTTTTCCAAAGATCTCAGCAGATTTATGATTAATTAAAGATTCTGTGAATAGGTTAAGTCAAACAAATCCTACTCATAATAATTAAGAGAAACAAACAACATTTCCTTATTAAAAGACATCAAGACACGGACTTATTGTTTGTTGAAATATCATGTGGAAAAAATTGCATGAGCTGAAATGAAGCCATATTTAATTTTCCATTTACCTGGGACACAAAAAACTTTAGAACAGGTTTCAGACAACCTGTATAGTTCAGAAACCAGTTCTTTAAGCCCACACACTAAGGAGCCAACAAACTCCTATATGAAATTTATAGTGAGATCCATGCAATGCTTAGCTGCCTTTATAAACATTGAATTTAAACTGCCCAACCAATTTTTACCAATTTGCAGCACTAATCATAAAGTCAACCATCTGGAATCAGCCTGAACACACAAGAATTACTAGACCATAACTAATGCAGCCTTCTAACATCTGCTGCTTCAGTGTTGTGACTGACCATCAAGACCAACAGTAGGTATAGTTTGACCATCTGGCCAGCACTAACAATCAGGCCCATAATTACCCAGTTTAAAACCCTTTAAATGCAAGCCATGTGAAAATCCGCCAACCCAAATAGTAGAAATAACCAAGAAAGTAAATTACTAGTCAGGTCTTGAGAGCACCCAGATGTACAATAAATACCACGCTGTACACAATGGGAAAACTTAAAGGAGTCCTCTAATTAACTTTCGATACTTCAGTAAGTCCGATAATTTTTACATGACATCTTTTGAAAAATAACTACATTATATAATCACAAGAAACACTACACTGAGAATTACCAAGCATAAAATTAGCAAAATAAAAGAGAATTATCTAAGGTTGAGGGTAAAAGAGGGGGGGTGGATGGGTAAAAAATGAAAGAAGAAAAAGTTTTCTTAGATTGACTTATGAAATGAGCTGCAGAAAAGTATTTGCTTCAGTTAAAAAAAAAGTCTAACAGCCAATCAACCGAGTCCAGTCAGGCAGACAGACCTGGGAGAGCGAGTACGCTTAGTGACTTGAATAAGGCAGGCAGAATGTAGGAAACCATTTAAAACAACACATTCACCGGCATCATTCTGAATGATTTCCTTGGTGCTGAACGAGTAAATGGGTTTTTGGAAGGAATCATTTGCCATGTAAAATTCCTGATCCCCATTTATTTGTTTGTGAAACTCTTGGTAATAGCGACGACTGACTGGTCTGGCAGACCGCCCTACGTAAATATCTGTTTTTAACAACGCTGAAGAGAAAGGGGGAAAAAAAATGTCAACGTGGAAATAACTGGTGTTGAGAAATGGAGTGAGACACTCGCTGACTTTAATTCTACATACTAATTGTGCATTATGTTGACTATACTGAATGGCGCTAAAACTGTGCTACTGACATTTCTTCCATTACCTTCACATAGATATGACAACATACAGAGAACCCTGCAAATACTTGAGTAAAAAATGCTAAGGCATTTATTTCTCTGGAAAAAAAAACAAAAAAAATTTGACCATTGGATATTAAAAAAGAAATAAAACAACATTGTGAACAAAAAAACAAAATCCTGATCACCTAGGAAGGAAGGAATATCATTAGTCAGTTTGCTGTATATATATATATGTGAGTTTTGCAAAAGACATGGTTCATAATCTGATTGTTTCATAAAATCCAATTTTTATTGTGGTAGGAAAATGTAATCATTCCAAATTTCAAGGTTAGGAAGAAAGGTAGTATTTGCTGAGAAGAATAATCAAGTGACCTGAAATTATAAACAAATTGCTAATTTTGAATTTAGAGCAAGGGTATCAAGCCAGAATAGAAGCTTCAGGCTAATATAAAGGGGGAAAAAAAATTCATCCTAAAGTTCAGTCATTCCATCTTGGACTCAACACTTATGGCACACATTTGGTAAACAATTCAGTGCCTAAGAGGGACTTAATTCCCACTCATCTTGGTGCAGGATAAACTCTAGGGTTGTTTGTGCCCTGGGCAAATTGGATTCAGCACCCTTAAGTCTTACCATTAAAATATGTTTCTTAAGTAACGATAAAAAAGTACAAATAAAGAATTTATTACAGATATTACAAGTAATTAATCAGTCCTGAGGTGCCACAGCCCAAGTGAGCATCAGGACCATTCCCTCACACCTGTGTGTGATAATATGACCCAGCTAACCTCCATGATGCTTCCCTCGTCTCCTCGTCTCTCCTGAACATTCTGACTGCATGGTCAGATAATATTTATACTCTATTTTTTTTTTTTTATTTATTTATTAAGTTTTTTTCTCTCTATTTTTTTGGCACCCTCCCCCTCCCAGCACATGCCACCCAGAACGACTACTCGATTAGCCAGCCTTGCTTGGGTGTGGAGATGTAGCCTTAACTTGAATGTTGGCACAGAACAAAAAGTTCTGCCTAAACGATGAGAGGATTTCTGCCAGGTATTTTACTGACTTTAGAGTGTGTATTGTGATATCTCTGCCAATCATACCGTGAAAAACAATCTAAACCAGTGCACATCTCTGCTGCTATTCCAGAAACAGTGATATTATTTTCATACTTACCATAGTCAGATTCACTGTTAGTTACTTGATTATACCCTAACCTACCCACAAAGTGCACACCCTTCTTCCAGGTCTATTTTGGATCATGGAAGTGGTCCAGCACTGCTGACTTCCAGATGGGGATGACCCATGATTATGATGATGCTCTTCAAAAATGTGCATTTCATTTAAAAGTATTGTCTGTTAACTACCAAGTTTGCTTCACCATTTTTGATACAATTCAGATCTTAATTTTATTCAACATTAATTGTTTACATAAACCTGAGTAAGCTATGATATGGAATTGCTCTAAATTCCATCACACTGTTTTCTTTGAGTTTAAGATTTGCTTTTTAGAGACGGGGAGAAGCTGAAGAGGAGGGGGGCCTTGTTTGGATAATACAAATCATCATGAGCTCTAGATTTACAGCACAAATGCTGGTGATCCGATATGAATATGTACGATACGCCAGTAAAGATCCAGTTTTATGCTCTGCTTGCATGAAATTGATTAGGAATGCTACTGAATATGAATGGCACAGCAACAGCATATAAATTGCCATTGTTTGTGTGCACATAGCCACAGATTTAATAGAACTTTATGACCCCGATCTGAAGATAGCATTTCTTCTCTTTGTCCTAAGGCAATGAAAGAAACTGGAAATTTTGACCAAGAAACATAAAACTCTTAATCGATTCAGTTGGGTAGGTGGCTCTAAGTACATTTTTCTTTCCATTCTTTTTTTATGTATGACCTATCTTCTCTGTAGCATTTATGGACGTGCTTTCGAATTGTTTTAGATTACTGAAGCTAGCTAACTTTAATAGAAATCTTTCCAACATCCATCCAGATCAAAAGTTTCATTCAAAATTGGATGGGCAGTTTGTAAGCCTTTTTGTTTTGTTTTTTTTTTTTTTACTGTCTTTGTTGTTTATTAATGGAATTAATCAGTATAGCAGATTCCTGAGGCCATCACATTGGAAAGGAAATAAAACAATGCAGGGCTGTTTATTGCATGCCACTACTGACAAATAATGAACAAAGGTTCTCCTATAGGGATCAAGTAGGTTTAGCTATCTCCTCCTCTCTCCTCTTCACCATAGAGCTGCATGGGTGTTCTATGGGTACTCTAGTTTTCTCCCATATCTAAAAATTAATAGCATAGCCTATTGTTAGTTATGTTTGATAACAAAAAAGTGCTGGTGACACTTATTATCCAAATCAGCTTCTTGAAAGAACTTGGCCACTTACCAAGAACTATTCTTGACCCAAGGTGCAACATTGAGGACATTTGTGTCTCTCCATTATCTGCTAGTAAGCTATGTGACTTACAGACACACAGATCACCAACTACCTGCCATATTATAGCTATTTCATTTTTAGATATCATTTGGATTTTTAAAACAAAAGCTTTCTCTAAACCATTTGTTTTTCCTGTACAAGTATGTCCTTGTCCCCAGTGATGTTTTTGTCTAAAGAAATTCTTTTTAATAAAGAAGAGCTGCAATCATTTATTCATATAAATTTTGAATCTAAGAAAACTAATTTTTGTAGGTTTAAAAAAAAAATTGTCTAATAATGATAATAAGTGAAATTAGGATTTTTTAACCTTTCATATACTATACCAGTCTTTACCTTCCAGCTTAGAAGAACTTACCAGTGTTTGTGTTGAATTTGGCTGTTTATTTAGTCAATGCACTTGTAATGCAAAACATATGGAGTTGGAGCAATACAGATTTGTTGTCACAAAGAGTTATGTTAATGAGGACAGTACTATAACCTTTATGTTCCAACCAATGCATTTCACACTACCTTTTCAGCTGCTAGGTTACTATTTGAAAATCAGCACACAAAAAAGAGAAGTGAACAACAAATAAACCACACACATGCAAACAATAATATGCATAGATGCTAAACTCACTTCCTATATTAGTATTAAATGTGTGAGAAACAAATTTAGATTTTTCAGGAAAACAAAACAAAAAAAAAATATTAAAAATGTCAGTCAGCATATGTGTAATATTAAACTGCATGGAGAATTTTTAACTAAGCCTAGTTGTTATCAAGAAGGATAATTACATTATAGATTTTCTCCAGCAGAATCCTTACATGCCTTTGAAGATAGAAATAATTGTAAGCTCTACAATACATCCTAGCTTATGGTCAAAGACAATTTGTTATTATAAGTATGCCAGTTAGATACATGCAAAATCCATGCCTATTTGATAAAACAGCTACAAGCTCTTAATGCAATTGCATATAAAGTAGTCGTATAATTTTGCAAATAGTTAGAAATAAATGTTAGACTCTGTCAAAATGTTTTACTTATATGACAAACTTAGTGAAAAGCAGAGAATTGCTGTAGCTGATAAAGGAAGATGTATATGATGTACTAGGGATGTTCAAATGAAGTCCGGCTGAAATAGCATCACTCTAAAAGTATTCAGGCCGGGTTTCATTTGAACATGAGCTCACGAGGCTGACTCTCCTTTTAAAGATGCTTCAACTAATTATCGAACAACTTCTAATCATAAAAGTCATGATTCTCATGTGAAAAAAAACAACAGTAATAACAAAAACATTTCCGAAAGATTAAAATGTATTTCATCAGCAGCATTGTGTTACGGAGAGAGAGAGAGAATGAAGAGTACCGGCACTGAAAGAAAAATAAAAATGTGTTCTTGTGCTGTGGCGAGGTTGCGTGTTTAAATTACTTCATTTATAGTTTTCAGCTGGAGAGTCTGGGATGTCAGATGCAATGAAAATAAATTAAATGTTTCAGAGAACACGGAAAAGATGAATGCACTGGTTTGTTAGAGGAATCTTTTTTTCCTAAAAGATTTCCACAGGGGAACAAAAAGGCCTGACATTTACGGCACATAAAACAGAGCCAGTTAAACTCTATTGGTTACAGGACTGTGGAAAGTATAGTAAAAGATTGGGTGCATCTGCAGAGTGGGACTAACTCTATTGATTTCAAGATGGTGGCAATGGTTTGGAGAGGGGGGGCTCTGAAGAGGTAGGACATTATGGTTGCCAAGGTAACAATACAAAAATAAAGGAAATTGTTTGTTTTTTTTTTGTTGTTGTTGTTTTGTTTGCTCCCCATAACTGGGAAAATTCATTAAAGCATCAATCAATAACAACTAGTAGGTGATAAGGTAATAACAAAATCTAAGTAACAATGGTCAGGTTCAATTCATTCCATCATATTAATTTGGAGGTTGATAAGTTCTGAACAGACTATTAACTGATCCTCTGAACTCTACAACATTAAGCAACAAAAACTCCGTGCCATTTTTTCAATTGGCATCAGGTGACACAAGGCTCAGAGAATGGTCTTCAAGCAGCTGTTTACATGCATTGTCTTCTTTAAAATATTTTAGTGGGTTTTGTTGGTTTTTTTCTTTCGTACAGCTGCCGACTGGTGGCTCTCATAACTTTTGGAAAAATGGCCTGTTTTGTTTAAAGTGTCCATCCACCCACCCACATGTCTTCCAACCCCATAAAATTCAGTCTTTCCGTAGATAGCTTGCTGCTCCTTCGCTAGCATAAGGTATAAACTGGAGTTTCAATAACGGCCCATAGAGAAATGAACTTATGATGTGGTTTGGGTTGGTTCTTAAATTTGTCATGAAATGTTTGTTCTCTAAGCAGAAGAAAGTGTTAATTTCGGGATGATAGTCATTCCAAAGAAAACACAAAACATTTTATTACTAATATGAAAAAATTAGATAAAAAAACATAAATAATGCTGATACCATTAGTAATTCAAGGATAGCAAACTCTAAAAGTAAGGGGGGATAACATATCAAATTGCTAAGCTTAAAAATCCTGATGCAGACTGCTTCAGTTTGGACTGCCTATCTTGCATGGTTCCTTCACAAGCCTCTAAAAATTGAAGTCGTTCTAGAATCTTTCAACTCAATAGGAAATGGCAGCCCACTATGTCTTTCATTGCCATGAACCATACTGCAGTCCGTTGCATTGGTGGCTAATCATCAACCCCATGATGGATGTTGGATATGACAGAAAATTCTGCTTATAATAAGCAAGTGTCCTGCAGCAAGTCAAATGATAGCAACATTTAGCACTGCACAAGCACACGTTTTCAATTGTCTGAAGCACAGGTTTGATAGCATGTCACACCCTGCATCACCGCTCTTCTGTAGTTCTGTGGCCAGTGTCTTTAATATATTTTTCAAAGAAAAAGTTACTTCAAAGACAGCCCCTCAAATCTACTAGCAACCATGTTCAGATTAGCATTCGTATAAATTACTAACGTGGTGAGTCTAAAGATTTTTTAAAAAGATATTTAAAACAATTCTAATAATTAAAATAGTTACAAGCTCTTTCCTCTGTTTCCACATACGGTTAAAGGTTAGAGTGCAGTGTGAATGAATGAGTGAGATGTGTGTTGATAGTTATTGTTGCTTGAAATAAGCCCTGATACAGCCAAGCTAAAGTTCACATTTCATTTTAACTGATTATTTCTAGTTCTGATCTCACCAGAACACAGGTTAAAGGTCAAACGAATAAATAAAATGCCCAGATGAAAAACTACAAACATGATAAGAGTATATTGTTTGTGCTCCTTATGAGCACAGTAGCCCAGAGTAAAAAGCAAACAGGTTTATGGGACATAACTGGGATCATGGCTTCTGTGAGATAGCAATACACATTTAACTTTCTGACATGGAAAATGCTAAAAATACAAATCTCCTATTGATGAATCTAACCCTGAAAACAGTTCTTAGCTATAACTTACCACTCTGTACTACATGTGGCGTTCTTAACTCCCAATATAGATGCTCCACTCTCTCAACCTATGGATGCCTTGGTCAGGAACCTTATCTATAAAGTAAGAATAAACAAAGAGAAAATTAGTGATAAGGAAGGAATTTTTATTATTATTTTCAAATATATTTTACATTAGCTCTTGAAAATCTATTCATCTACTTGCAACCTCTTAAGAAGTACTCTAGTAGGAAATTTAACATGCCCATCCCTGCTCAATGATAACTACTACAGACAGATTTCTCTGATATATAAACTCTGTCAGCTTTTCATGTTGTAAATTCCTTGAAAAAAAAAACAAACAAGTTAACAAATTCTAACTTCAGAGATTGAATAAAGACTAAGGTTTTGATGTTATATAAACAATCTTCAACACTTGAAATCTGAGTTAACTTTTTCTAAATTAGGAATTTCCATCATTTAAAAAAAAAATCTCTGCTAGCAATTGTTGCTGGCTGGACAACAGGGAATTTATTCTTGTGGTATGGTTGTCTTTTGCATGACATTGCCAAACATGTACTAATATTTTAAGAACTCACCAGAACTGCTGACAGTTAATATCACTCCAAAACTTGATAAATCTCAGAAGATTTTGGAGACTGTCCAATAATTTGTCTCTGTGGAACTCTTTAAACAAAAAAACAACAAAAATGGTCCACTTTTGTTAATGCATCTGCTTATATTTCACTTCCCATACTTGTGTCTTCATCTTTTATCTCAGCGCAACATGATGCAACCATATGGTCACATCAAAAGATGTAGAAAACCCCCAAGCGATTCAGCTTGAGGTATTATATGTCTGCTTGCACCAGATAACACATACTGGAAAAACAACACACGTGGAATTAAGACAAATGACATACACATGGTGTCTTTATTCAAAGGAAGTGGCCAAAGTTATGCCAATGGCCCATTTCTGGCTATTTAGAAGCATACCAAATTGTAATAAAAACACGAGAAATCTACTTTTTCTTTGCTTGTTTTACAACATGTTTTTCTTTGCTTTTCCTTCTTTTTTAACTGGTTTACTCTACATATGTTTATCATATACAAGGATTCACACTAATTCTAATATACAATTTGTTCATCTATTTGTGAATGTAGACCATAACAGCTCACTACCAGACAAACATACCCACGTGTAATGGCTGCAGAAAGTGATGGATTGCCAGAGCTGAGGAAATGTGCTGTAGTTTCATGGTGGTACTGAGAAGATGATGCACAAAAATAAACTGTACATTTGGAAGAATATATCTCTTGAGAAATGTTCAGTGTAATCATGGTGAACATTGTTGACTAGGGAGAGCACTGGGAAAACGAGATAGCTGAATCATAAAAGGTTCTTCTTGATTCACTAACATCGTATTGCTCAGCTCAGCTGGAATAAAAATGAAAGCCGGTTTAGAGAAATCAATTTAAATAAGGTGAAAAATATATATATAAATGCAGCAGCAAACATTTACTTTGTTATTGAGTGAGAGGGTGGGCTATACTCCACGTCCTTAGAAAGACATTCACATGCAGGAATTCTTGCACATTACATTTAGAATTATTGGTAACTTAAAAAAGGAAGAAAACATACTGCTCTCAGACAAGAGCTGGGGTTACTCTGGTTTGTTAGTACTCTTGTTCTCAAATATCTGCACCTGAAATAATCATATGGCAGACTAAACTTTAGCACCATAAAGATTTTTAAAAAAATTAATTTAAAAAATAACGGCTTTAGTTTCTGTAAGGTATTCAGAATGATGGAGTTACAATGTATTATTCTTTAGAAGAAAAAGAAAAAAAACCACACCTCCTCCCAAAGACAACAGCAAAAACAAGAAAACAGTAAATCAGTTTTGTCTCCATTCAAATATGAAATGATGATAAAACAACATAAATCGGATTAACTTTTTTCCTTGTTCTGGATCATCTGCATGCACTGATGTAATTTACTTTGTGTACTACAAATATCTGTCTTTTTAAAAAATGCAGTTCTCCCAAGGTAAGTAATTTTTCACAATTCAAGCAGAGTATAGAATGCAAGAATTCTGGTGTGCCATGAAAATACAAACTCAGGAAGAATATGACTTTAAAAAAATGCCAAGCAGGAAATAAGGACAGACAGCATCCATCCTCTGAGGTAAAAGCAGAGCAGGTATGAGCTACACAGACACGAAGAAACAATGACAAGAGGTGTCACATATCCTTCGCATTGAAGTCAACTGAGTGGCCAAATGAGCCGTAACTAAAGAATATCTTTTTTTAGAAACGAAACACTAAATGTCAGAGGTGGTAGTGATTTTGGTTGATTACATGGGTTAAAGAGCGTGACGAGGCTTGGGTAGGTTAACAGTAAATAATGGGCATTTAATCAAGTGTGTAAATGTTGCAACAGTTCCAATAACAATCCTCCACTGAAAAGAGAAAGGTGGGGGGGACAAATGATTAGCCTCTTTGAGCATTTAATCAGTTGAGTTCATTAGTCAAAGTGTAATGGCAAATGTCACTGTTTTTTTCTAACATTAAAGGGAAGCTGAAAGATAACCTCGCAACTGCAGTACCTCCTCCCTCCAAGAAAAACTAACTGCAAATAACACAAAAGGAAACTCTGCTTTAGCTCAGTACAGTTCCTACTTTAGGCAATAGAAAACTACAAACACAAATTGTTGTAATTTTAGATTCTTGTCTTCGTGCCCATGTTGATTATAAAAGAGTATGGGAAAAAAAGGTACAGAATATTGAGAAAAGGAATAGGCCTAGGAAAGCCAAAAAACGAAAACAGATGGTGATTATTGTGATGTTCCACCATGATTGCTCCAGTTTTCTTCAACCTTCTTTTAAAAAAAAAGACTCTGACATTACTGATCATTATCATCTTTCTTTTATTCTAAGCCACTGTTGTCACTAAAAGGGAAAAAAAATGGTGGTTTGCAAAGTTTTCATGTAAGAATACTTAATTATTTCTTATGTATACGTCATATTTTCTAGCTCTACTTCATCAGCCGGCTGCATGAGCTAAGTGTGGGCACTTTGATTCTTCTTCCACATCTGAAAATAAGGAGTTCTTGTTGGGACTTCCATTCCCTGTCTCCCACATTGAGAAGTGGTTAAGTAGTAAACAAATGATCCCTAACCTTGTAATCGCAATAGGGATCCAAAATCTTTGTAACAGGGGAAGTGTATTATGAGATGATGATGATTATATATGCATCTGAAAGTTTGTGATTAGTAAAATAAGCATACTAACTATACACAGTAATTCTTGTTTTTTTTAAGGTGCAGAAATTCACACAGTTGTAACTTATGTCACTGCTGTTTATGATTTAGTTTCAAATGTCTCATGACAAATTACATTAAATAAAAGCAAGAAAGAAACTGAATAGATTGATTTGACAGACCGATTAAGTAAGGCCATTTTACCAAACGTCATTTTTCATATGAAGACTGTACACAATTTTGTATCAAAATGTAAAGGTTCCAGAGAGGTGCTGTAGAAAAGAGAGACATTAGATTTGTGGTATGTAGTGTACTAACATACATACATAACTAGAATACAGAATATAGGCAATGGCAGGAGTGGGTTAAAATCTATCCAGAACACTGATCTTTTCCAACAGAGCTTTAACCTTCTGGAAGTAACACAAACAGATAAAGCATTTATGATGATGATAGAAAAAAGCAGCAGATTGGTAACATCTAAGTTAAGATTATCAAAAAATAATGAGTTATGTACATAAAAACAAAAAAAAATTAAAATGGCATAGATATATTTATATTGAGATTTATTGTACAGTAGGATGAAAACCAAAAACTCTTTTGAAAATAATCTCTTATAAATGCAAAATACAAGATGCACATTAGAACCCCCTTACGACCTTACAAATGCTAAACTTATTAAAATTGTGTAGATATTCTGCAACTTATAATCATCAAAGGTTTAATTTGAACATCCCCAATGATTCATGGGGATACCTTACCTCATTTTGGCTGAGTAGATAAACAAAGATATTCTGAATGCATCGTTTATAGTGATTCATTCTACCTATACATTTTTGGAAATCCATATCTACTGTGATAAATCTCAAACAAATTTAAGAAGCATGTTTGGATGTCCTGGCGGCATCATTACTAGTACTTGAGTTCTTTACATTGCATGACAATATTTCAGCTGAAGTTTACACAAATATTAGTTGTTATTTTCACTGATAAGTAAATTACAAAATAAGAAGTGGATATATATACTGTTGTTTTTTTTTTTTAAGTATACAAAGAATGTGATATCCCATTTGAGGCATCCAAAGCAATCTGATTTCCATTCACCAGGCTGGCAACACGAGTTACTGAGTTAAATTACAGCCCTGTTATATTTAAGGAATGTTCAAATAAAACCTGGCTAAAATAGAATTACTGTAATTGTATCCGGCTGGGTTTCATTTGAACACTCCTAGTATGATCTATATCAATAATCTGTCCAATGAGAAAAGAAAAGTATGGATTACCGCGAAAACAGATTGCAATCTCATGTTATGGGAAGTAGTATGTTGCCTAAAGTGGTTTTAGAATGGAAGGTGACAACAAAACTTAAGTGGGTTGTACCAGAGTTTAAAGTCTACCTGGTAGCCAGCAAAGATGATTAATCAAGCATGGATATCCATATATATATATACTTTCTGAAAAGATCCATTCAGGTCAGTGGGCATGAACATTATTGAATTATATTCTTTTCTAAACTAAAGGTACTAAAGAATACTCCAATGAGCTGCTTAAGCATTTAAATGTAAGTTTTCTTGAAAAGGCTTAACAAACAACAGAACCAGCAGAGGTAACTGTACAGTTCATTAATATTTATAAATGGTAGACATGGTTCGAAGTTCTTAAGTTATTTATGCAAACAGAATTTGAAACAGCAACATGCTCATTAGTTACAAAGTGCTAAAGCAATGACTATCATTTTGCACGGTGGCACGAAAGCTTAGCAATAATGTTCTGTACTTGACATATGGTAACCTATGCTTTGTTTCTTCCAGGAATCAAAGGATTTTGCCAAAGACATTCTTTTTTCTTCATCTTCTCACATGTTTTGCCTGTGCGCATCCTTCGGGTAGTTACTCACTTCTTCCAACGTCTAGTCAAAATAATATTAGATAATCTATATGAAAAACAGGTGATGCCGCTTGAAAATGTCTTTTGATGCTAAGACATAAAGGCAATTACTTATTGTTTTTGGCAGGTAGAACAAGCAAGACTGCAATGTCTCAAAATCTGCTAAAGAATCAATAACCCTCTTCACTCTAACATGCACAAATGCCCACTGCCTGCCTTCTGTAGCATAAGAAACGTGCCTGCGTTAAAAGATATAAAGAATAAAAATTTCTAGCTATACCACTCATGCCATAATAAACCATCACACACAAGCTGATAATCTAATTTTGGATTCTTCATTGAAATACCCCATATTTTATATATAATCAGTCTATTAGATATGTATTAGCATGTGACTGTAGACGACAAACAGGAGTCCTTTAGTCAATAGTGTGAATCTTTTCTTTTTTTCCTCTCTGAGTGGTGTTTGTAGTGTAGAATTCGTGTGTGTGTGTCCCCAAAAAGAAAGGAATTCGTGGGGAGGTCGAAACCTCTGGTGGAGCAAAGCTCTGTTAGAGTGATCGCTTCCCTAGCCATAAAATCCCTTGGGGAAAAAAAACCTTGGTGCTTCAAGTCTGAAAATTGGTCTGGAGGCACCTAACTTTACCAGCCAGAGGATTGAAAGCCCAGGGCAAAAAGAATCCTTTGCCCACATCCCCCCAACCCTTGCAAGCAGGGAACTTCCCAATTGTGCTGCCACCACAACGTACTTGATCCCCCCACTCCCATCTTCACCATCCAGGCCCCGAGGAACACATTTTCACCACGGAAGTAGCATGAATCTTAGCATGTTTCCTTACCAAAAATCTCCATTTACCTAGCAGTGAGTAGGTACCCAGTTGCTGCTAAGATCACTTTCCAGAGTCTGTGCCAGTGTGGAAACTCATGTATCCAGGTGTTTGCATGTAATATGTAGATGGCCATCTTTGGTTATGAAAGAAACTTTTATTGTTATTATTAAGGATGACAAAAAACATGTCAGTAAGTTTATGGTGAAATTGTGCTCACATGAATTTAAATCAAAATATCCCCCTCAGATATCTGACCGGCTAAGTCCCCAATTATAACCATCGCTGTATATACAATTTTATCTTCGTCTAATTCCTACAGAAAACCTAACCTGTTGCTTTAATAGCTCATTTTAAAATTGCTATTGTGTTGGCCGTGATGAGCTCAACTGTGGTTTCTTTCTTTTGTGACTCAAATTATGACAGATGCAATAGTTTAAGCAAATTTACAAGGGAAGACTCTGGTGAATAACTTGATGACCCTAAATACCGTTGACAGACAATCTCTTCTGAAATATATTTACAGCATAATGTCTGTTTTTTTTTTCAGGTCATTTAGAAAAGAAAAAAAAAATATCTGAGTGCCACTTTTGTTTATTAAGAATGACCATGCACCCATAAAAATTGTTAAGTAGTTTGTTTTCTGAAATATATTGTACAAATCTGTGCTGAATAACCCTGCCAAACTAAAAGAAGATATCCATTTTTAAAGCTACTTTTGGTCTAACCACAGCATGGGAAACTGATGGCACAAATTATTCAAAAAAAAAATGGCTGAACACACACACACACATGAGGTGAAACCAAAACTGAACAGAAGAACCATCTATTTTCTATTTGCATGCATTATTAAAAGAACACAAAATTAACGAGCAAATGGCACCTTAAAGGAAAAGTTCTGACGTATGAATTCTGTCAAATTTTCTAAAATTTCAAAAAAAAAAAAAAAAGAACAGCTTTAAGCTACAAAATTTAACTTTTACATTTAAAATACTAACTGAAAAATCTTAAATAAGTTACTGATAGTTAAATGCTGGCTGCGTGCTACCTATGAAGTGACCTCTGAATCAGAGATGACAGTAATTGATCAGTGTTGGGTAAATGAAATGGAAACTTCATTGTTTTTTTTTTCTTTTCTTTTTCTTTTTTGTGAAAAAACAAAATATTATGTTAATATAAAGAAATGCTGAATCTTCCAGCCAGATGAATTCAAACAACAATGTCAGTTGAACAGTAATCAGAAGTGAAATGCACTTTGTCTTTTCTGTCACATTTGTTTAAAAATTTATTTCATAAGCACTATGAACTATATGACTTTTGCCTGTTGTAATGTTAATTAAGAGTTAGCAGGCACAAGCTATCAAAAATATATTATTATTATTACCATTATCATCAAGCTGGAGCAACAGAAAATGTTAAAATGTGGGGGGATCACATTGGGTGTTTTTTGTGTTTAATTGATTTTTATTGAGAATAAGAATCTGATACACCTATTTATTATTCATTTTAATATTAAAACACAATAAAATTCAAATTAAACTGTAGTTAAAAACATTTTTAAAAAAATATAATCAATACTGACTTCCTTGCATGAACTATTTTGCAACTGAATGCAAAACTGCTTTATCAGTTCTGTCCTTGTGGATATGGAGATAATGAGATAATGGTTGCATTGTTTTCAGTCACTGTAATATGCAAATCTGCTTTAACGTGTCTCTCACTGAAAATGACCTTTCACCAGATACTGGATGTTTTTCATAGTTAAAACTTTAGATGTGAATGTATTTACAATGAGGAACTGTAGAAATATTGCAGGTCTAAAACCAGTGGCTGACTATGCCAGTGAGGAAAGCAATGTGTGTTCCAGGCAGTTGCTGTCATGTGACTCTCGTCTTGTAATACACGTATATGGAAGAAAGTGTTTATTTAATAACACACACAGTCCTGATTGGGAAAATCACCAAAGTAAAGTATCCCTTATGAGGGCACTTAACTACTTTTAAAAAAGAAAGAGAGAGAGAGAGAGAGAGTGTGTGTGTGTGTGTGTGTGTGGCCCTGTTATCTGCTTCCCTTCAATTCTCCTAGCTCTGTGCTTGAGACTTCAGGGATTAAATGGGATTGTTGTCACTGTTGAGATACCTATCTAGAGAGGCTTCGAACTCATATAAAGCTGTGTTTATTGGGCTAAAGGAGTAGACTGAAAGGGTAATGCAAAAAGAAAAACTTATAGTATAAAATGTGTCACTAGGATTTTAGAAAAAAAATAATAATAATCAAGAGTGAAAGAATATATAAATATCTTCCAAGACAAATGGACATTTTCTTATATATATATATATATATTTATACATTGACCGGAAAAATGCTCCAATACTGACAAATGATCTTGATGTTAATATAATCAAGTTCTATAGTCACCAGCTATTCAGGTTTTGAAATCACTAAGTAATATTTTTTGTTTTAAGATGCTTCTAACATAATCCATATCATATGAAAATCAATGCACTGCACAGGGCATGCATATCATGCCAAAGAGAAGATATAAATGTATAATTAATGTCCATGCATTAGTTCATTGGATATGACTATTAACAAAAATAGGAATAATCAAGAACCATCACAAAATCACAAATTAAACTCAGTGAAAGAGATTATCATACATATTTAATTTAATAGAACCAGTGTTTTTGGAAATGGTGGTGTTCAAGAGAGCAACTGATGCAGTGTTATCTGTGAGAGACTAGTGATAAAATTCCTTAAAATCTCAGAAAGCATCATTTATAAATTCTAACCTGGTGATTCTTTATCAAAAAGTGTAGCAGCAAAAGCTTTGGAGTACAAGTTTGACTTGCTGTAGCCAAGTATCAAATAACCAAAAACTGGTCAAAATCCTACAATGTACATTAAATTCTCAGATTTGGATTAGCAGCAGTATTATCCCAAATCCTTCTGCGACTACCACTATTTATTTTCTCACTCACAAAATACTGCTGAAACAATGAAAATTGTGCACTCACACAGGACAAAGGTCCACCTGCTTTGAGATCAGCTGAACAAGAAAAATGCTGATTTCTTTAATTCAAAATCTAGCTGGTGCCATAATAAACAGAAGTCTTGCAGACTAATGTCTTCTGTATTAGGTGCCTGCAGCAGGGAGAACATTTGTTCAAGATGTCCTTCAGCTAAATGATAAGCACATGGTTATGACAATGAAAATGCACATTTGTAAGACACAGGACACACAAATGCACTTACGCTTTTATTATACTGACAAATTTAATATTTTTCTTTTTTTTTTCATTTTTCACTGTTGATCATAATTTTCTTAAACTCCTACATTTCCTTTAGAGCATTACCATAATGGACTTAATCACCAAATGGTATTGTTTTAAAAAATTATCATTCCACAGTATTCATATTCAGATTGTTAACAATCAGAAACACTACATTTTTTACAAAAAAAGCTTTATTTTAGCATAGACAACTTGAAATGTTTGATTAGCCTAATGGACTGCTAAGGTTAAGGACCCAAGTTTGATTCCCACAGGGAACTGATTCAGCTTAGCCTAGCTCCCTGGCATGGTTTCTTCTTCTCACCCTTCTTTACCAGGCAGCTGAGGTGTTTTATCCTGGGGCACTCCAGTTCCTTCCCACATCTGAAAAATAGTTCTAATAAGGATTTCGCTGCCAAAGTTGGAAAGTGCCCAGCTCTATGTGGCACAGGATTGGCAATGCTGCCTAGCAGACAATCGTGTCAATCTGTCCCTCACCAGGGTTGCCTCCCTTGGAGGCATCGCTGTACAAGAAAGAAAACAAAAAACAAAAAAACTCCCTGGCGAAAACAACCTTTCTGAGTTAACCCCAATGCCTGTTCTCAATAGGTATTGTGAATTTTTCCACGTTAAAATCTCTGCAACAAAGTATGTCAATCAAATATTACAAAAGCTGATTGTGACAATATAAATACTTATTTATTTGGAGTTATGAAAACTTGATCTGTGTTGACTATATATCAACCCAGTTAAGGCACAAATACTGGAGAAATCCCTTTGTAAAACCCATTATTTTCAACAAAATATTTGCCAGTGTTTGTGGATAAATGCGGCAAATTTAAAACAAAATTCCGCTTACATTTTATTCAAAACATATCGCTGTTTTCAAGAAAGTCCAACGTTGTAAAGACCAACCCACTACCAAAGAAAATTTGTTACAACTTTCTCTTGTTTTATATTTTTCTCCATAAAGGAACTTTCCTAACATGTGAGAGTTGGCATATACACATATACTAGATAACAACTTACAATGGTTTTGTTTATAAATGGTGCATCTAGAGAAATATAACAAGCACATTAACTGCTCTTTCTGTAATTACACCTAATAATTAATAATTTGTTTTAAAGGCCTCTGCTGTATTAGTCTTGTGCACTCACAGACATATGGTCATTTTTCAAAATTTAAAATAGAAACAACAACAAAATCTTTCATTATTTGAAACTTTCCCTTAGATAAAATTAATTAGAACCACATGATTTCTTTGCAAAATTTGAAAATTCTGAATTAATAAAAAACAAATGCTGAATTAAACAAGTCATTATAAGATATAAAAATATATATAATAATTAACAAAAATTTACATAAATTTTGTAAATGTTATATATATATATTTATGATTACTGTGTAGGCAGTATATGTCATGTTATTTCAAATGGGTCCGGGATAGGGGCGTATTGTACACAGAATCCTGCATAGTTAGCAACAAATACAAAAACATACATTTCATGTGGTAAAGATTTTTTTATCACTTTTGTGCCAACAATAGAACATTATTGCTATAGGTTTCTTTTGGTACTTTTCAGTAATAACAGAAGAAAAGGTTGGGATAAATACACTTATGTAAGGATATACATTTAGGGAGAATCATGTGCAAATGAATTAAACAAATTCAGTGACTCAACTTTCGTTACTATATATAATTTCTAGAAAATGTAGCAAATAAAATTCTCTTTAGATTCATACAGTAAAAAAAATATATATATATATATATATATACTATAATGATGATAATATTGCCTTGATGTTAAAATAATTGGTTTAGTGACTGCTGATAGCTAGAATTTTAATTCAGCACAAAAAGTTTTAAAAAAAGAAGACAACAACATTAACAATCATAAAATATGTTCATAAACTTTTGATATTGAAATGTTATTAGTGGATATAATTATTTTAAAATATGGTTATCGCCCATTTGTAAGAAAAATGCTGAAATGGAAAAGAATGTAGTTAAGCTGGTAAAACTATTTACAAAGGCAATTTCCTTCATTTCTTTACCAGATTTTTTTCAAATATGCAAATGGGCCCAGTATAAAATTACTCAATCTAAGGTAATCTGTTACTATGGTAATCAATCCATTGAGTGATGATGAATTACTGACACGCGTTTCCTTATTATTATTATTATTATTATTATTATTATTATTCACATATATAAAAAGCCATCAATCAAGGCTTAAAATATATGTAAAAGAAATTCAAGCAATCAAAAACCAACAAAAAATAAAAATATAGATATGTCATTAGTATTTCTGTGGAGAAATTCACAAATAACGGCATTGGAATTTGGCAAATTATCAAAAGTAATTTCAGGAGTGGATGGCTGTAAAAAATTAAAACCAGGTGCTGAAGAAAATATCTCAAACCAAAAGTTCAATGATTTGCTTTAAGTCAATGTTTTGAAAAAAAATTTTCAAAAGCAGAGATGTATGGACTTTATTAACTTTGATCATATGCTGAAATTTCAACCAGAACATACAGTATATATAGCTCTTTTTTTTATCTAAAAGATATTAAAAGGAAAAGGGAAAGAAAATCACTTATCAATAATCATTTCCCTTTAGTGATCTTGCCCAGTATGTATATGTTATCTATTAATCTGTGAGAAACTGAGGAATAGATTTGAAATTTTTAACACAGCCCTAACTTTGACTGGAAGGTTAAAAGACAACAGCACAATCTTTTTTCATCGAATTCTGTTTTTAAATATATACTGTCTATTTCAGCTTCCTTGTGGAATTCACAGATTATTATTTTTTTTAAAATCAGTTTTTCCTAGCATTGTTATTAATTTACAACATCAAACATTTTTTTCATCATTTTCCTGATGCTGCACAAAATGGGAAACTTTTGGAATCTTTTAAACATTATTAGAAAGTCTAAATGTAGTGCAACTAAAACATAAAAGATAGCACATCAATAAATGAATGCCAGCTAAAACTGTTGTCAGATGCATTTATATAGTTTATCTATTTTGTATATAAAGCAACACAATACAGTCAGGATATCATGTAATGATTGCATGTCGTATCCATTGGTGACCCAGACCAGTTGGGTCTTACCAAATGAAGCATTGTTATAAAGTTGCCATGAATTTGAATAAACGTCAAGGGACATCTACTTCTAAAGGCTACAGCAGAATTTTCTTCAAATTAGTCATGCCCAGAGAGCTGGTACTAAACACAGTTAAGGTCAATCAATTTGTCAATAGCTTAGGAGAAACAAAAATTGATTAGACAAAGATTTATAACCTCTTATCGAATAGATTCATTGCCTGATAGAACATACACACTAAATGTGGCCATTTATCACAAAGCAATGTTCAAAGAGGCTTCTGCAATATTACAATGGACTCATTTGTCAAAAAGTGTTTGATGGGAAAGTTACAGTCCTAGTGCAATGCAGCCAAAAGTGTCATCTCGAAGTTGGGGGGAAGGGGGGTAAACTCCAAGGATGTGCGAACAAACTGTAAATTCATCTTGCATCATCTAAATCAGAACAATTTTTAAAAAGTGCCATCCATTTATCAAAAACTAAAACTACATAAAAACAGAATTTGCTATTGGTGCTAAAGAGTTTTCAAACTTAAAATAATTGGTAATATTGGGAAATTAAAACCTATCTGAAAGTTTCTGATCAAATAAATAAAAGCATTTCTAAGAGTTACATAAAAATAACAAAATATATATATATATATTCAAAAGTATATTTTTTTCTAACCTTTAGGATTGTATTTTAAAAAAGGATTGGAAGTCCATCTTTAGCTATGCCATAAGCATTTAGTTTTCTCTTTTTACTTACTCTGTCAGCAAATAACTTAAAAACATATATGCATTTCTAATATTAAAACATTAAAAAATCTGTATTATTCAACCCAGTACAGGTTCCCTCTAAGCTTAAAAGATGCAAGATTTTTTTAAAAATCCTGTCATATTTGGTGCCTTCTCCTAGGTTAGAGTCATCAGCACAAAATGAGAAATAAACATCTTTCATGTGTTTAGTTTTTCCAGTACTGACCCCTGTATACAAATATTCCAAAACAATAGATGTAATCAAAATCTTGACATAATAAGAGGGTTAACTGAATATATAGATATATCATCCTGCTTGGACATTTTTTTTCAGGACTATCTTAACAAAATACAAAATAAATGAATAAATAACCTGAGTTTCATTTCAGAAAGAAATCAAAGCAAATCTTTTTCATTCTGTGTTCTAATATATTTTAATCGCAAGAAAATTAAAATTTGTCAGATGTCAAAAGATGGGTATTTTATATTAACTCTTTTGGTTTTATTTTATAAATAAAATACATTGTTTCAAGGGTATTCCAGACTTTATGTCTACTTATGTTGGTATGTTGAAGTCTGATATGTCCTCATCAAAGGCAAATATGTATATAATGCATCTTTAATGATATCCTAATCAAAAAGTTTAATCTCAGGGAAGATTTTAGTCTGATCTGCATGAAAGGTTCACTATTCATTTTTATTTATTTAAAAAACAAAACAAAAGGCATTTCTGGTTTTACTTTTTCATATTTCAGCATACCGTTTGGTAAGCCACATTTAACTTAGTATCACCAGGATGTAAGATGAAGTATTTAAGGAAATTTATAATAATGGTATTACTTGGCTTAGAAACTATTCTAACAGCATGTTTGTTCAGCATCTGACAGTCTCTTTGTAAGTAATTTTGAGGTCATTCTTCTATTTGGTGTTGGTGACTAATTGCAAAGCTTTTAAGGTATGCATTAACTTGTAGTTTTTTTTTTCCCATGTAGCTAAAGATTGTTTATATTTTGTGTAGCCAGCTGGTTCTGGAGAGAAAAAAATGCAGTTAGCCCCAAAAGCATTTTATAATGGTAGTTTATTGTGAAAGATAACAATGAGTAGAGACTAATGTGTGTAGTCTCAGTATAATATTGTAAATAAATTTCTGCTGAGTCTTAGATAACTGAGGCAAGAATGTACAATATAATCATTTAATTATTAAAGCATGGAAACAAATAATATATATATATATATATGTGAAATAAAGTAAAAACAAAAAGCTATTTCAGAGCATTAGGGCAATGCTTCTTTAATGACTCCAGGAATACTAAAACATTTGTTTTCCAGAAACAGAAATTCTGAATTGAAAAGCAAAACAGAAACTACATACTGTGCATTAAGCAATGAAAGAGTTAATACTAAAGCGTTTGTTTTTTTCAGATTTTAGGCTAGCACAGAGATGCATTGGCAGCCACAACTGTGGAATCACCTATGGAATATCCCATATATCCTATATAAAATTGTATTAGGGCATATACTGGTATGTACATTAGTGAATGACTGTTTGGAAATATGCACATGACAGAACAAGCTGCAATAATCTTATGTTGAAACTTTTGATTGCACAAGACTCGTCTCATCAAAATATCAACTCTTCTATTTTCATTGGTGATCCACAAAGAGAATCATTTATCATTCCTGTAGAGACAAGTTGTATGCATCCAAACATTTTGCTAAAAATCTTCTTTAACCTGTTGCATTGTAGAAGTTATTTTATTTTTAACAAACTATTAGTTTAAATTAACTTTGTAGAGTTTAAACAAACTTAGTTTGAAATACTCGTTTCCAGAACCAGTAGAATGAACCTTTTTGTTTAAAGGAAAAAGCAACAGTATTACATAGGTTACTTTGTGTTAAATTGTCCAGCCATATTACATTGAGAAACTTCTATTCCTAACTTGTATTGTGTCATTGTTAAGTATAGTATAAGAACAAATAAAAAAACAGAAAAACATTTGTGTATGGTAGGGCTACAAAGTTTAGTATGCTGAGACCAAACCCAATCACACATGGAATAAGTATTATTCTCAATTACCAACTGCTTCAGATTTTGCCACAAACAAGTCAGTGGTATCTTCAACGTGCTTACATTATTAGGCAATGAATATGTCAGGACTTTGAGATGCACCTAGAAGATGCTGAGCACCCTGTTGCCTCTTCCACTGAAGGTGAGGTAATCACAACTATTTTCCTGCAGTTGTATGACCAAAACTGCAAAGATGTGGTTAAAACAATGGCAAAAGACTGTTTTCAGGAACAGAAATGCAAACCAATGAATAAAGGTATCCTTAGATGAATACCAGACTGTTCATGCTGAAGTATCAAATGCTGCCCAGAGCATCACAATCCAGCTACCATGTATAATTGTTAGCTATAAACCGACAGCAACCAAATGCACATCTTCAGATGTTATTTACATCCAGGTGTAGCTACTGGAATTGCATTGCTTAAATTCGGACTAGTTTAAAAAAAGAATGGAGTGGCAACACTGACAGCAGAAATTTTCATGATCTGTAGAGCATAATGTCTGCTGCACGCTCTTTTTTGTAAGTAGGAAATTATGCTGAATCACTCAGGGAAAACATCACATTGTTCTTTAGCTCAAGTTCACAGTATCCACAATGTCTGCAAAGCTTTGCAGTGAGCAAGCTGGTACAGACTATACATCCAACAGTTCAATGAATGGGCCATGAAACCATTAATAGCTTTTTCTGGCTCATGCTGAGCATTTACTCTGTGAGCCTGGAAATATTACAATAATGTTATATACTTAAAAATTTGATAGTCCCAGATTCCGCCAATGACTTTGGCCATTTTTTTAATGCCCAATTACAAAGCCTCCCGAAAAACAATGTTAGGTAATTGGACTTTTATTTTACAAAGGTAAAGTTACCTATTTCAATGTCTCAAGAATTGCTTATTTTAACATGGCAGGATACTAAGCATAAAGAATGCACACCCTGCTATTACGGATGATACAATAATCATGCTAACAGAAAAATATAGTTTTTTTAAAATCTCATTTTTGAAAATTGTCAATACCGTCGTTCTTACCATATAATTTTTTATTCCAAAAAAAGATAGATGTCATATGCCTTCTAGCATCAAGTGACCTTTCCTATCCGTCCTTATATTTTGAAAATTTCACTACTTTTCAGATTTATCATTCATAAATAAATACCCAGGCAAATCTGTTTTCTGATTGCATTCCAATTATCTTCCAGTCATATACAGTAAATTAGATTTGTAAGAAATTGCAAATGATTATTTTCTAATTTTTTTTTTTTTTGTTTAATAAAGCATAAAGCAGAAGCCATTTAAATTGATTTCTTTGATTGAAAAGTGTACAGTACTGAGTCTGTGAGAGAAGATTCTGTGACAGCAATTTCATCATGAGTTTCTATTCATAAGTCCACTGATAGAGTTTCTTGTGACCAGTAGCTGAAATACTTTTGAGTTCATTGGATTCAATTCCCAGAAGCTTCTCCAAATCTCTATCTCTCTATTTGGTTTTCATTATTGACAGACTCTATGGCTACTGTTCATCCAAAATGCCAATCCTTGAAAGATCGATACACAAAATCTCCCTGCAGACATCTCCCCCAAAGACAGCCAATCTTTACAGGATTCTAATCAAACCTGTGCTATTTATTTTCTTAACAATCAGGCTTATAGTTCCCCTCATAGAATGGCAAGGAAAAGCAGGAGCAAAGACCAGTTGAACAAGAAGATAAAGTGAACTTGATTGATAAATTTAAAAAGGACTTATGTGTCAAGAAAACTGTAAGCTTGGCTGTTTGAAAGATAAAGGATACAATTAAAGGCTTCATTAGGGCTTGAGTGAATATAATCAGGAATATCTTGTTTCTGAACAAAACCTCAACCAGTGGATGGAATATGCATTTGATTTAATCAAAATTATATCACTGTTTCTCTTCGTAAATCCTACCTTGGACACACGCAGTCTACAAAAATCCATTAAAAAAAAAGAAAATGCAAATTCGATTAGATTACCAGGCCAGTAAACAATCAACAAAAAGCAAACCTTTCCACTATTTTTAAGAATTAAATAAAAAAAAAAACAAATTTTAGGATTAAACAATGAAACCATGTGATAATCTGTCAATGTAAACCCAACTTACCTTTAGTTTATGACATTCACAAGATTTTTTTTAAAAAAAAACTAATATTAAGTTTTAATATCAAATAGTGCCTACATCTTGTAGTACTGAGAAATTAGAGATGCTCAAATGAGACCCTGCTGGATACCATTCCATCACAGCTATTTCAGTCAGGTTTTACTCGAACACACCTGATATATGAAAAACAGATTAACCCATTTTGATACTGAAAGCTGTTTTCTCAACAGGAAAACATAACTGGAGCTAAGCTGCATTTTTAAATAGTCTAACATTTAACCAGTGCCAAAAATAGAATATTTTAAATGTATTAGTTGAATTTTATTTCAATATAATATAGTGTAACTTTTGGCAGAAATACAGTCACCTGCTAAATAATAATGATAATAATAATAATAACTACAAATTTATGCTGAAGCTTACCATTAACTATGTATGAGTAATGCTTCTTAAGGAAAGCTGAACAATGCGAGTGTCTGAATAAACAAAACAACAAAAAGACTATCTTTAATTTAAAAAAAAAAGAACACATTTTACTTCACCATAAATATAGTCTTACAGATGATGTGTTAAGAAGTTTCTGACATGCCCGAATAAAATCTGCTTGACAGTCTGCCTAAGTTTGTTTATCCATTATCAGTATATTCCAGTAATAAGATAAAGAAAACTACCAACACATTTAATTTTATTTCATATTGGAGAATGCTAATCCAGTGATCAGTATTGACAGCACCAGACTCTCCACCTTTCTTTCTCCTTCCTTTTCTCATACTTTAGAGAAATTTAATTGGAAATGGTAATAAAGATTTAATGCTACAACCAATACAGGCTGGCACACAATTTGCATACTCATTAGATAAATGATGACACCTGAAGAGCCAAACTAGATGTTGGGAGGGTCAGGGTAAACAGATATGGGCTGGAAGGTCACTCATGGAGTGCCTGGAATACCATAACAGCAAACAGTGCTTAACCAATGCCCTTGAATTTCAATGGAGACTATGCTAAACCTTTGAGGCTGTATCTTGACAGATTTATTTTTTTAAAAATTTAAACAGAAAAAGCATTTTGAGGTCTGTCAATCTACGGACTTGTAAAATCAGGACAGTGCCGATGACAAATTTCATTAAATAAATACTTTTGCTTGCAGCCTGAATGAATTTATTTTCATATTAACGATTTTATATAATTCAAGTGCATGTTACTGTCACTGTGACTAATATACATTTTGTAAATTACATGTAAAATTTCTTTCTTTGTCTTGATAGCAGAACTTTCTCATTTTTTAGAACTGAGCATAACAAAGATTTAACACAGTTATGGCGCATGTCTCTGTCACTGTGAACAACATATAGTTTTATTCTTTTGTCTTGATGACAGAACGCTTTCATTTCTCAGACAAGCGAAAATTCCACAGTTAAAAAAATTTGTAAATTTTTAAACAGTAAATTCAAAACTTTAAATATCTATATCAAGCTCTTATAAGTTAAAAGGGTCTCATTCATACTCAACTTCAAACAGTGTACTGCAGACTGACAAAATATAGTATATATATATACATAACCTCTGTACGGTTTTATTTTCATATATATATTCTATCCATTTAATACCCTTGTTATAAGATTTTTAATGATGATGATATTGGCAAATTTAAACAAGTGCCACCTGTATGTTGTTTTGTTCAGAGATGTCAGTATGTTAATTCTCCTTATCAGTCATGTAGCATTTATTCTGAAGAAATGGGTAGAATCTGAAGAATTGAGGGAATTAAAAAACACATCCTCTAATCTGTAAGGGACAACAACAACAACAAAAAATGCAATGAAATTACAAATTTACAATGATGTTCATTTGTGTGGGAGGCAGGAGAATCGTTGGTTTTCATTGCGTTAAATGAATCCAACCAAATTTTTTTTTTTCTTTTGCCGTCATGGTTTTTTACAACTTTAATTAAGCTTACTGGAGAAACTGATCAGAAAACAGTTGCCCATTATGCTGTGTCGGTGACTTCTGATTGACAAACAAACAGGCTAACCAGAGAAAAGGATCTGTGTTACAAACCATCGGTGGTGCGCGTAGACGCTGCACTTCTGGGCCTGGCACATGGGTCAGTTGGTGTGGCTGTGTTTGTTGTGGGAGCGAGAAATCCATGAAAACATAAAACAGCATGGAGACGAACAGACTGACTGCATGATATCTTGTTAGCAATCGCTTTATAGAAAATTTCATTTTCGCGGTGCATACAATTCTTCCAGGTTCACACTTTTAACGACCCCGACATTCCCCTCTAAAACTTCACTAATATGTAAGCGCTGATAGACAACATCAGTCAAGTCATACCACCAGTAGCTCAATGGTGTATAGGTCTGCAGATCAAAATGCGACAGATCAGCGATGACATGAGAAATCATCTTCATTCAACCCAATATTTTAAGTTTGCGCATGCTTCTTGGTCACTCGGGTTTACATGGGAAAACTGTTTTGAAAATACAATTGCTAAGTGGCAGGACTCATCAGGACTTTATTGTGACAATGTATTGTTTGCGATGTAGAAATGATTCAAGTTTAGTTATTTTCAGAGCATGAAAGCCAGGAAGTAACATAATCAACTGTTACCATCAATAATGAACCACTCCAAACAAAAAACAATAACAGCGTATATACTTTTGTGGGTGTAGTTATATTTCTAATGATCATCCACAGAACTACAATAGCATCATCAGGCAGTTAAAAGAATGCAAAATGAAATTATGATATTTAACCCTAAACTGCTTAGTTTATCTGTTTATTGGGGCATTCTCTCCATTGCTGATATGGATGGGAAGTCATATTAAGTACTTGGGATGTTCAAATGAGACCCAACTGAAATAGCATCATCGTAATCATGTCTGGCCAAGTTTCATCTGAATGTCACTTGATTAGTATCGAAATTCTATTCACCAAATGTTAACTGTAACTTGGGAACCCATTACCTAATAAATAAAACCCCTGAATATCATTACGATGATCATATTTCATCCAAGTTTCATCTGAACGTCTCTAGTATAAGTCTTAAAGATGTAGAAATTTAGGCAATTTAATTAAATTTGCATATTTTTGTTGAGTTTACTAAAGCTTGCCAGTGAACTCAATATGCCATGAGTTGATGAAAAAAAAAAATTCAGAGTATAAAACACTTGGAAGAAACGGTTATAATTATTACTGGTTCTTTGCCATTTATTTATACATGCCTTTTATTGTTAACAACTTGGAAGTAACAGCTGTATTAAATCCCTGAAATTCATTGCATTTTAAAACACTGTCTTTGATTCCCATTTTTTTTTTTTTTTCAATGGTGTGGCCTTTACGTTGTTGTTTTCTCTTCCTAACTGGATTCGCCTTATATTATTCTGACTTGACAACATACAAAGAAGATAAAAAGAGGGAAACAATCGCAAACACATCTAAGCATAACTTACTTCTATCTAAGATTTCTACCACCAGCAACAAAAACAAAACATCAAACGAAACTAGATTAACCAGATTACTCTCCATATCAGAAGCAAAAATCACATCACCATAAACTTTGTTGTTGTTTTCCTTCCATTTGCAGAGCCGGTCTTATTGGATGTTTACCTAAAACCGTTACTGAATGTGCGACAGAGAAAAGGGAGGGGGGTACTTAATGGCCTTGTCACGCATTTAGTCACATCAAAGTTTGTGCTGTTAGGGTTTTACCCAAATCTCAAGAACATTATTCTTACCTTCAAAAGGTGTTTGTACTGCAGATCTATAAGCTCTTATTTTGATTAATCCGGTGAAGCAAAAGTTCAACAATTTATTATCAAAATATTTCACAACCATTTTACTCTAAATAAACTTTACATGGAAGTGCTATTGACTTTGGCAAGAACCAATTGGCTGCATGTGTGTGTGTGTGTGTGTGGTGTGTGTGTGTGTGTGTGTTGAATGCATACACTCATTGTAAATTAATAGCAAAAGCAAAGAAAGAAAAAAATGTAATCAACACATTAAAGGGTGGGGAAATGATAATCATCATAAAACTGGTGCACAAAAATGGATTTGTTTTAAAAATACCGCTGCTTCAAAGGATCCTGCGATTAGGAAAAAAAGAGAGAAAAACAAGGGGCAGATTATGGCTGAGGAAATTTTCTGATGACCGCCCCCTAAGGGAAATAACCCATTTCAGTATCTGATTATGAGGTAAAGAACAAACAAACAAACAAGAGAATTCAGTATGAAAAAATACAAAAGAAATTAAAATGACAAAAAGATTTATTTTAGTAAACAAAATTAGATCGGTACAAATGTGAGAAAAATTTAGTACTAGGAAGATACTACACATTTTTTTAAAAAAGCAAGTATTCAGCAATCATAACAAAAAACTGGGTGAAATATATAAGCAAGGGATGGGATGTCCTGTTATCCATGTGAGATGTTTAAGATTTAGCATCATCAACATATCGTCAACTTTTTTTTTTTTTGGTAATGGTTCAGAAAAAAATGTATGTATTTTTTGAAAAAATTATGAGACTTATAAACACAACACTAATATTGGCTCTGAGTAGTGACAAATTTACCCTTACAACATGCAGTCAAAAAGATTATTATTATTATTATTATTATTATTCATATGAGCATGGTGCATAGCATTCTTGCTATGATCAAAGTACCAGCTGCAGTTTGGTCCCTGATGCCTTTTCCTTAACTTCTCTGTACCAGATTGATCCATGTAGGTTTAGTTCTTTTGACCTGCTACTATGTTCTTTCCCTGATGAATTGGTGATATCTAGTGCAGAAGGATTTGGTTTCAAGTGTCTTGGTGATGCGAGGACTTAAACTACAATTACCTACCTTGTTAACAGGGCTAACTCTGGAAAATGTGATATTTTTAGTTGACCAAATGCTTTAAGCATTCAAAATATTTCATTTGCCTGATTAGAAATACTAATGGTCATAACCATAAATTTGAAAAAGTGTGATATAGTAGTTAGGCTGCTGGACTGTTATGTTCGAGGACGTGAGTTTAATTCCTGCAGGGGACCAACTCACTGTAGGATTCTTGGTAGATTTGTACCTGGGAAGGAGTGTGCTGTCTCCTTCAACAACACCCAGAATGGAAGGAATATTGAAGCCCACAAGGCATGAACCATTCTTAGTCTATTTTAAATCATGGAAATACTGATCCAAAAACTGTTGACTGCTGGACTGAAGATGATGATGATGATGAAGATAAGCATAGGTTGATGTCCAAAAAGATTTTCTAACAAAAGAATTGTAAGTGGAGACAATAAATTCCAGTGCTGGCTGTTGATCATAATAGTGTATACCATTTTAAATGATAGCCATTTCTCTTTTATTAGTTGCCTTGTGTACACCACAACAATGGTTTTCCATCTCCTTGTAGCAAGTGAACTGAACTATTGCATATTATGTTTTCTTTAATCATGGAAAGTCCAATTTGTTGATTAAGAGAGAAATTATTAAAATGAGAGAAAAAAGAAGAAATTTTGTCATTTAAATTAGAAGAACATGTAATGCCAAATTAAAATAATCTACTTCCCTTTGCAAACATTCCTGCTTCATTTTGTTGATGTTCTATCTACATCCCATCAACTAATCACCCCAACTTTTTAATAAAATCAAAATCATGCATCCTTACTTCCATAATTGTTTCTTCTAAGGTATACTTACTGCTCTGGTAAGTATAAAGCTAAAAAAAACATCACCCATGATGGAATGATGAACAACAACAAATAGTTTTACCAATATCATCCTACAAAGTGCATCTCTTAACAGTATTGACGGTATCGCTTTAGGAAATCGGAAATATTGCATCACTGTATACAGTTCGGTTTAAATTATCTAAAATGAGAAATTGCTGAGTATGCAAGAAAAGTTGACTGTGATATCTTGGAAAAACTGTGAACCAGAGCTTGGCTGTAGTTTGGAAGTAAATTAAAAAATAACTATTCCAAACAATTCATTGGACTGAAATAAACTGTGTATGCAGGAGAAGAGAGGGGTGAGAAAAATGTTAGTAAACAAATGAGATCCATTATTCGATAATTCATTTTTTTTATGAAGTCTGCATTACTACAGTATACTGACTTGCTTGTAAATGGCTAAAGTGTATGAAATATGGTATGTTAATGTGATCTAGTACTGTCTGTTGCATGAATCTGAGAATGCCATGTTCTCCCAGGCATAGAGTTCAGTGTCAAAGACCTTAACAGCAGAAAAGGGTACACATGGTAATCTCCAAACAACTGTGAAGGTGCTGTGAGTGTGCAAATAAGCTATGATCCAACAGATTGAGTTTTAATTTTAAAGTCCACCTGCATGTGAAAGGTTTTCAAGTGCTAGTAATTTTTGTGATGTCCTACTCTTCCATCCATGTATTTATGATCTAATGAAAAATATCAGCAAAACAGATGGAAAGCAAAGAGATGTATTCCGTGACAGCTTATGGCTCTGTTTGGAGTGCCCTTGCTAATCACTTCTCTGGCCCTGAATGTGGCAGTGTATGAAGCACTGGACCTTTCAGATGGTCCTACCCAACCTGAGGGAGCCATATCAGCTACCACAATCTAATTCATGGCTTAGAAGTTGGAACATGATGATAAGCACAAGTGGTTCAGGACTTTAGTTACCTAGCAAGGACTTAAAGTAGCAACATTCTAAGTAACTGAGCAACCACTTTTAGGTCATCCACTGCTCCTCCTGCACAGGAAGAGGGCTACAAAAGATGTCCTGAGCATTGTCTGCTGTTCTAAATCTGGACTGGCTTATGGCAGACAAAACTAATAAATGACAAAAAGAAAAGAGAGAGAGGGAGAGAGAGAGTTTCATGGAACATTAGAATACTGCAAGACACTAGTACCAGATTATGTCCCAAAAGATCGACAGCTCTGATAGCTACAGAACCCACAGAAATAAGAGGCAAATGTCCTCCTTCTTCCAGAAAGGGAAGCTTCAAGACTTGCCAGTGTGAATTTTCCATAGATCCAGCATTGCGAAATGGCTTGAAAGCATGCCTAAAGAAATCAACGGAAGGCTTGAGAGACTGGAACTTCCTGTCTCAAACAAGCAGTATGTCACTCTCATCAGCACTTACGTATCAAGCACAGCCCACCCATTTCATATTATGCAAGATTTATGACTCTTTTTCATGTCTGTAAAGCAATTGTATATTTTCTTAGATGTATGCATTATTTAGGTGTCTTTTCACAATTTGTTATGAATGTTCAGGCATTTGTGCAATGTTATATTTTCCAGTCAAAATGGATTTGTGTGGAAACATGACACATTTGTCAATAGTTGTGTACATGAAGATTACACATCGGTATAAGACAAAAAAAAAAACAAAAAAAACACAAAATAGATATTGCTAAAACCCATTTTATCTGATTTAAATTAAAAAAAAAAACTATGCATTAATTAGCCCTAAACTATACAGTGAGAAAAAAAGTTATAACCAACAAAAAGTTATTTATGTGTGTGTGTGTGTGTGGACAAAATATGATGATGCTGATGAATTTTTTAGGACACTGATCTTTATTCTCTTGCTTATTAAATCGCTGTATTTAGTAAGGTATGGAAGAAAAAATTCAATTTTATTTGATAAACATGCAAGTTACTCAAAAGAGAGTATGTCTCCTCCCCCATCATTAAGAATGGGGCCTTCTGCATGTGAAGTGACAATTAAAATTTCTAAGAGTCATGCTACAACAATATTGTCAATGCTGACAGGTGACCAGGAAGATGCTGAGAGGGGGGGGATGCAGTCACTGATATAAACAATTTTCAGTTTATCCCAAGCCTTCTCCATCTGTATCAGGTCCTGCAAGTTTGTGGGCCATATGGTTGTTTTGCAGAAACAGTTAATGTTTTGAGTTCTGTGGAAAAGTACACTGCCATTTTAATGTTTTTAAAATGGTCTACAAAATATTGCCTTTATACCATATGACAGACATGTCAACATTAACAAACTTGCTACAAGATGGCACCCATCCCATGGTTATAACATCACAATATCTTATCTTCCTCCACTACATTATATCTACCATCAAAAAAATGCAGCATAATTCATTCAGCTACAGTATTATGTCTTCCAAACTTTACTGTCATTACAATAGTCAAATGTCTTGCTTATGAGCTTTACAAAAGAATGATTCTAAATATTACAATCAGAAATGCTTTTATTCCAAGTACAGCACAGCTGATGTCTGATAGAGCTGACATAACCATCCCTACCAACAAAATTTGCAACTGTTGTTAACCAATCATTTTTTTTTTTGAGAAAGACAGGAAACACTGGCTGATCCGACATTGTGAATGGCCACTATCTAGCAAAGACACTTTCTTGTTCTTCATTGGTAAAATGTCTCCTTATTTCAGTACTGTATGCATATTCCAACCATTTATAGCTATGTATTAGATTAAAGCAATAATATGTACAATACCTACTTGTTTGGTCACAACACAGAAGAATACATTATTATAGTTGTTTGCAAGTAGATTATGCCATGGATATGTACTACTCCAATAAAGACTATCATCTGATAAGACTAGAAATTATGCTCAAAAGAAATCTAAACAAACAAAATTTACTTTATAGATAAAAATAAGACTCTTGTAATAAAGATCCCTGCTGTAATAATTTAAATACTACATAAAAAGTAAGTTTGTCTGTGATTTAAATATCTGGTCATCATCAATGTTCTAAAATAGGTTGCCTGAAAGTATATGATAGCTGAAACATTTCCCCATTTACCCAGAGTGAGTTATTTGGCCAGTCTGAGGCCAGTCAGTCCATACTGCTACCAACTACTTGAAGTTACATCACTAGTTAATTCACATTCTTTCACATGCCTATTAGGTGTCCCATAGTGTTGGTGATATGTTTGCCTTGCAAGCTGGAGGACTCTGGCTTGCTTTCAGACTGGATTAAACCTTAGGAAAGTTTCCTTACTCCATGCCTGTCTACATAGCAGTAAGTAGGTATCCAGTTGTTAGTCAATTGGCAAATTTCTTTCTGGGTGTAATGGGTGTCTGGTCTTCTTGGATATTTCTGGACACCAAGTTATACTGATTGCTACCTAAGAATGTGGTTGTTGTCCAGGAAGCAGCTCCTACACTATTAATAAACTCATGCACCTAGTTGTTTGCTTGTAGTTTGTGAACTACCATCTGAAGGAAAACCATTAGGTGATTCCAACAGCACAGTGGTTAGAAAGGTCAAGAGATGGTTATTCTTTAAAATCCAAAATAAACATATTGTTTGTAATTGTTCATGTAATTTGTTTACAAATGTTATAATCACTACTCAGATTAATCTGTAAGTTTTGATTTTCCCTGAAAATTATGCCTTTTTCCAAGCAACACTACATTACAAGAGAAATGTGTGTGTGTGTGTGTAAAATCTATGATATTCAAATTACTATGGTAGGGATCTGCAATTTGCCTCTATTAGTAATTTTTAAAAAAAATTCCTTTATTTAACATCATAGTCCTCCTGTGAAGAAAACTATGAAAAACTATCTGGGATTTGACATTGTTACCATTTCTATTCTCACTTTAAAAAAGAGCTAACCCATCCGTCAAAAAAAGTAAAAGGCTGCTGTATCAGTAAGAGAATACTTAATTAATTATTGCAAATATGAATCTTAGAATTTGTGATTGGTAAGCTTAGAAATTAAACCAAGTCATAAATGGTAGTAATGTATGATAGAAGCATGTAGAGGACTACAGCACTGTACTGAACAACTGAGCTGATACCGACTGGCTGCAGCCATGGCCCATAGTTTTGCATCACCCTAGAAATGTAACAAAATCTATTTCCAAATCTATGCTCACATAGCTTGATACTGTACCCATGACCACTCCTATAATGTCTACCTTTAAGTTTAAGTATCTCTACTCCAGTTACACTTGTCACTGTGATTTACAGGGCCTTTTCAGAAATAATGTATTTGAATGTTAGGTTCCACACTGTCCTGTTCTTTTTCAATTTTGGTCATCTCCCCATTAAGTGTACAGTAAAGCACAGAGCCACACGTGCTCCAATACATTAATGTGGCAGCAGTTTTAACCCAACTTCACTAAGTAAAATTAGTGGCCACCACGGCTTCAAATGATACAGTATTTAAAAAAAAACAACAATAAGCTATATGAATTTCTTGCTTTTAACACAGATTTTAACTTAGAACAAAAATCTTTGATAAATAATTACTTTCATTATCTATCTGTCCCACCTCTCCAGTGTCTGCCATGATGATTCGGTATCTTATTTTTTTACTGCATTTAACTTCTCAAACCATTTTTACTGTCTCCATTTCTCAGATTTTCTATAATTTTTTTTCCCCCTGTTCCATCTTAATTGTGCATTGAAAATTAAAAATGAATTTTAAATGATAATACTGGTTATTCTGCTTAAAGGACCAAAATTAACTCAGTCACCACACCTGCTGCTGCTGCTGCTGCTTTTGATATACGGTCCCGTTTTGAAAATCCTTTTGCATGCTCAGAACCAACGAGACGTAAGGCATCGCACCTGATACCTGAGCCCGCACACCAGAACTAAAATTTTGCAGACATTAGTAGGGAAAATAACTCCCTGCTAGCAGGGTTTCTCATCGGTGATGAGAGAAAACTGGAGTGCTAAAAGGAAACATAAAACGAGCTGGTATGGAAACAAAGTAAACCCAACCATGATGCTAGTAAAACCCAAAAAATTTGCTTAGACCCATTGGGAACTAAGCTGATGCTAAATCCATGACAACTGAGTGTGTTGCAATAATTCCACACCCTTCAAAAAAAAATTGCTTTAAAATTTGAAAAGCCTTCCTCTGTTCTTTTTTTTAGTAATAACTGTTAAATTTATTACTATAATGATGTTCATTGTTTCTGGGGAAAATAATTTGTTTCAACACTGGCAAAATGAATTTCTTTTATTTTTCTTTATTTTCTCTCCTTCTAATATTATCTTTTTTTAGTTATACTTTTATAAAAGCATGTTACATCTGACTAAAAATAGGCTAAATCTGATGGTACAATTTTATTAAAGATAATACAGTAAAATTTAATCAAAAATATAATTTTAAAATTTCAGAATTGCTAATCATCAAGATGTCAATCAATGTCAAAAATGGGTTGTAATTCAATAAACCTTAAATGAAAACCTTCTCAATGTTTATTATGCCATATTTGACTATCACATTGTACTCTCAGCTACCTGATAATAACCTAATGGTTTCACAGCTTTAGCTAGGTGTATTATAGATAGATAAATAGATAGATAAAGTTTCAAAAAGATGAAGGAGAGTAATTTTGCATATGCAAAATTTGAGCTATTTGCTTATAGTAAGCAAAGAAACACTTTGTTATTTATCAAAAATAGGCCAGTGAAGAAGCACACAACAGATGTCAGTTTGAATCACAATTAAATGTGTAATAATATATATATATATATATGAATATGTTTTATTAAAATATGATGCTGTTTTAATATCCACTAGCTTCCCTATTTCTACTTGATTTGAAACTTCATTTTGGAAGTGTTCATTAATGTGAATATAATTTGAGTCTAATTATTATTGTATATCAAAGTATAATCCTTTCATATAGATAAGCCAGGTTAATATTATCATATTTTTTTAACCTTGTTTCTGATCACATCAGAGAAAACATTGTATTTTAAGTTGTTTTTTTTTTTTTTTGAAAATTGCAAAACTTGCTGCAAGTCTACAAAGTGCAAATAAAATTTCATGAGCTGTGGACATTAGTTGTTTACTTTGTAGCATAGAGAAAATGTGTTTATGTACTCTATTTGTCGTTATATTATATAGCCATTCAAAGAGACAACCTGTAAAGTAAAACAGTTTGTTCAGTGTGTGATGGACTCCCCCCTCTATGTCAAAGTAACTCCATTTCCCTTTAATCTAGTATCACATGTAAAAAGTAATGGCTGTCTGTTGTGGATTCCAGGGTTGAGGTTCTCTGGGCCTATCTTGGTGGAGATTTTCCAGTCATAAAAATTAAGATGATTGTCATGGATAGTAGAAAAGAAAAGGAAAGCTAATATACACAGGCTCATTTTGCGAGCTCAAGTCATGGTTTCACCAGGATCGATGACTTCCACCCATTGCACCATCCCTCTCAAAGCAGCATATTCTACACACAAGTTCCCACTTTTACAACCAATCTACCTCTCTACAATTATGGTCTTCACAAATTTTTTTTAAAATGTTCCTTACCTTACCTTACCTTACCTTACCTCGTCGTCTCAAACTAAACAACAAGAGAAACACACAGCACATCACCAGAACATGTTGATCTCTATTGTTTGAAAGTTAAACTAATATTATTGTACTGTACATCAGCCAGTGAAATTTTTCCTCATCATCATCTGTAATCTGCCAATGGGCAGGTCTGTGGCTCAGAGCCATTCCACAGAGTTGAATAGTGAATAGTTGAGGTGGTTTGCCCCTCCCCCCCCCCTGGATGCCTTCCTCAAGGAATGAATTGTGTGAAGGAGCCTGGAGAAAGCCCAGATGGATGGCTGGTGAAGAAACCATGCAAGGGATGTACAGGTCCTGACTAAGATCTGAACTCAAACCCTCAACCTAGCAGTTCAGTAGTCTACCACCGCTAACTACTCATGTGTTGTAACATACAAAGAAAACAAAATGACTTCTATGGAAAAAGCAAGAAATGCCTGAACAAAGCACTGACAACAATAGCAGTTTCACATTTTTTTTCTGCATTGTATTATGCGTCTGCTTCCAAGAAGAAAAGCTTAGAGTGAAAGGTCCCAGAAAAAGAGGAGAAGGGCAACAAAGGATATAAAATATGTTTTCTTCCATTTTTTCCATGACATGCAATAAAGTATTTTCTGGATGAAACTCATAATTTAAAAAAAAAAAAAACACACACACACCAGCAGTTTAAATTCTAGACTTTACTGACATTCTGACATTAATGCTACATTTTAGGCATCATCCATTGCTCAGAACAGAAAATAATCAATGTTACATCCTTTAATAAATTCTTTTTTCTAATGCAGACTTCAAAAATATGATGTACATGTTTTCTATATTAAAAAAAAAGAGAGAACAGTGGCCGAAGTTATATAACTTTTAATATTAACGCCACTGATCAATGTTCCTATAGAAATTGTAAAATTCTGCGTGCTGTTTTTGTTTACCATAGGACTGACTGTATTACTTTATTCATGGCTGAAAATGTATAAATTACACACTAGCCTGCTCTGAACATGTTAGAAACAGAATCAATAACTTTGGAAAACAAATGCATATTGATTTTAGTCTAAGATATATCTACTATTAGAAAATAAATTCTTGCTGAGATGGAATCACATGTCCAAATGACATCTGATTTCCTAGGTAGCCAAAAGGCAGTTGTAGCTATATATATATATATATATGTGTGTGTATGTATCTTTAATTTAAATACAGCTTAGATGAAAGCAAAACAAGTTTATTATCTTGACAGTCAGCATCATGATTATGCAACAAAATATGAACATAAATTGAGAAAAATGTTGTGCCATGCAAATTGTGATGTGTTTCTACTTTTAAAAGTAAAATCATAATCATATCCGACTGAGTTTCATTTTAACATCCCTAACACGATGGAGATTATTAAGGCATTTAAACTGAATGATGAGAATTTTTTAAGTGGGTTAATACAAGAGATAGAATTAAAAATGTGCCAAAAACAATTTTACAGTCACTGTTGGGTTTGTTTGTTTTTTTTGTTTTTTTTTTTTAATTTTTTTACACAGAACCTAAGACAAATCTCTGTAAATGTGTGAGTGATCTCTGATTTAAGATGGCCTGTGGCTGCATAGGCTAAAGAATAATGATGATGACTTCAGCAAGAACCTGCTAGAACACTTCTCAATAGCAGTGATAGGAAACCAGCATGCCTGCAGTAAACCCAGGCAGAAAACAGAGATACAGCCTAGACCTGCTGAAGATGCAACTGCTCTCACTACTGTGATACACTAATCAAGTTCCTGCTGTTGGTTTTAAAGAGTTAAAAACAAAACAATAAAATTCACCGACTGATTGCCCTATATGTCCGAGACATAGTCAGGGAAGGCAACACCAACTCAGAACTCTTCTTCTCCTTCCCCATTTAACTATAATGACCGTCAATGAGTGTATTAACAACCATTCACTTCTTTTGTATCTACCATTTTACTTATCGAAAAGATTTTTCTCCACTTCTTATTCTGTATATTAATCATATCTATCTGTGCAAATAAGGTGGTAACGTTTAGTTTTGTCATTTTCCCTGTTGCAATCTGCACGAGAGAGAGAGAGAGGAGAGAGAGAGAGAGAGAGAATGACGAGAGAGAGATGACGTCAGTACAGAGAGGGGGAGAGAGAGAGAGATGACATCAGTACAGAGAGAGGAGGGAGGGAGGGAGGGAGAGAGAGAGATGACGTCAGTACAGAGAGAGAGAGATGATGTCAGTATATATATATATATATATATATAGGAGAGAGAGAGAGAGAGAGAGAGAGATGACATCAGTACAGAGAGAGAGATAGAGAGAGAGAGATGACGTCAGTATATATATATAGAGAGAGAGAGAGATGATGTCAGATATATATATATATATATATAGAGAGAGAGAGAGAGATGACGTCAGTACAGAGAGAGGGAGGGAGGGAGAGAGAGAGAGAGAGATGACATCAGTACAGAGAGAGAGAGATGACGTCAATATATATATATATATATATAGAGAGAGAGAGAAGGAGAGAGAGAGATGACGTCAGTACAGAGAGAGGGAGAGAGAGAGAGATGACATCAGTACAGAGAGAGAGAGATGAGTCAGTATATATATATAGAGAGAGATGACGTCAGTACAGAGAGAGGGAGGGAGAGAGAGAGAGATGACGTCAGTGTATATATATATATATAGAGAGAGAGAGATGACGTCAGTACAGAGAGAGGGAGGGAGGGAGAGAGAGAGAGAGAGATGACATCAGTACAGAGAGAGAGAGATGACGTCAATATATATATATATATATATAGAGAGAGAGAGAGGAGAGAGAGAGATGACGTCAGTACAGAGAGAGGGAGAGAGAGAGAGAGATGACATCAGTACAGAGAGGAGAGATGACGTCAGTATATATATATAGAGAGAGATGACGTCAGTACAGAGAGAGGGAGAGAGAGAGAGATGATGTCGGTATATATATATATAGAGAGAGAGATGACGTCATATATATATATATATAGAGAGAGAGAGAGAGAGAGAGAGAGAGAGGAGAGAGAGAGAGAGAGAGAGAGAGAGAAGGAGAGAGAGAGATGACGTCAGTACAGAGAGAGGGAGAGAGAGAGAGAGAGAAAGAGAGACTATTACATAAACCCTGCCATACCCAAGACAACAAAACATTTGCACATGCTCATGTTGTGGACTTAAAGATAAAGTAGGCATGACCAGAAAAATTAAAACATGAAATTTTATGTTCTTTGTACAGTAGGAATATGCATTTGTCAAGGCCTGCTGCTGGTAAACAAAATTATCAATAAAAAAAGAGAACCAAATCTAAGTTAATACTTCAGACTTCTAAAGCTTCAAAGTCACATGTTTGACAAAATAAGAAATCTGCCCATGAACAAAGGGCAAGAAATCTCTCATCTATTTTATCATATACTGTAGGTTTCCTATCTCACTATGGCCACTCTGACTTCATAATCTGGCTGCATAATAATATACAGGCAACAACAAGAAAACAAGGGCAGTGTTATTATTGCTAACAGAATTTGAAAAAGTACAAGACTCTAATAGATTTTTAATCTACATCTTAACTACACTCAGATATGTGTCAGTAACCATGTCTGGTGTAAAGATTGGTTATTTTTTATCTTCTATTTTACTTGGTACTGCAATACCAAAGTTTTGCTCTTTACATCAAAATAACCCAGGAAGCAGGTATTTCATTAATAAAAAAGAAAAGAAAAAAAAAAGGCAAAAAGTCAAGTGCAACGGTTTATACCACACAGCTGGAAAGTCATTTAAGGCAGTCATCAATTTTTGCCATGCTCCGTCAGAAGCTAATTAAGGAGAAGGTTTTCAATAGAAGAAGAAGCTGCTGCTCTCAGTGCTTCGGTTTAGGTTCATTGAAACACTGAAATGCGTTTTGATTTTCTTGCAGTAAAAATAGATGTGGTAGTCTGACCCACTATCCAAACTGCTGTGGTTTGGCCCACATCAATACAGCTTTAAAAAGGCAACAACAAAAACAACAGGAAAAAAAACTTTAAAAAAAAAAAGTACCACTCCTAGGAAAGAAGCATTTATCTGTTAATTATTCTTGGGAAACCATTTATCAAAAAATGAGAAATTGATTAAATTTATGTATGCTGGCTGGCACCACCGAAATAAAATTTACCATATTTTGATTGGAAATACTGGTTTTGGAATGTAGCGCAGACTTATACCCTACAAAATAAAAGAATATCAGTCATCTAGTATAAACCCAGCATACCTGGCAGAATGTTAGCAATGTTATCATTTTCCAGATTTACCAACACGACTGAAGGCTGGCAAATAAAATTGAGAGATTAAACAATGAGGCATTTACTGTTTTTACTGACAAAGATCACTCATGCATCTCTTTGCAAAAACTGCATAAAAACCTATTTGAACTGTAAAGTGTCAGCACACAAAACATTATTAACATTTTGACAATCAACAGGTATATAACCTAGTTCCTCAGTTTCTCTATATTCTCTTTACTGGAATTAATTAGGAAAGGTTATATGTAAGGGACATAAAAGAAAGCTTCTGTGCCTTCTTCCTACTGGTAGAAAAATAATTTGAAAAATTAAAATTGCTGTACTTATTTGTAAATGGCTAATTTATATGTAACATAACATTAATGGAACATTGAAAAAATATTAGTTAAAATGGAGCTTTGCTCCAATATGAGGATTTCCCAAAACCAACAAAAAGTTACTTATGTACAACAGTAAAATTACTGCATGAATAGTAATTCTGATTATACCAGTTTAATAGTTTGTATCATATTACTATATATATATATAAAGTGTACATAGTTGGAACTTAACCTGTGTTTGTTTATAATGAATCTTATTGCCTACCAATGCTCCTAATGGATAAGTGTGTTACTAATGACTGAAAAAAAAAACAGTATTTTTTTCAAGACCTGCATCTTAAACACTAAGAGCCTGTTTCATAGTCCAAAACACAAGTAACTGCCTGAAAGATGTCTAAGTGTTGCGTGATCTTTCTGTTAAAAAGTTATATACAGATTCTAAAATTAACCTATCATTTAGAAGTACTAAGAATTACAGCATTCTTTGTTGTAATTCACAATTAAAAATGAAGTTAAATAAAATCAATACATCTTTTAAAGAATTGCTTGAAAATTAAATTTTTGCATTTGATTTCTCTGGCTTCTTCAGGGCAAAGCCAAAAGAAAAGTCAGTGGTACTGAACATGCTGATGATTTTACAGATATTCAAGAAAATCTGCAGCAGAATCAATAACCTGATATGATTTCACATTGACATCAGTGACATTCTGATTGTACTTTTTAATAAAGTCAAGGATCTTGATTTATTGACATTAAATTCCATTCAGATCTCTGCACCTGTGGAATTTTTTAGAATGTATGAAAGAAGAGATGTGTGGTAAACAAACTGTTACTATGACAACCAATAATGCCTTTGTTTCTGCATTTCACTACATTGGTATTGCTTAAAGATGAAGAATTTTCAGTGACAAACTATATGTAAACATTCAAGTGAAAAAAATACCTGATGGTACCAATCTGATGTCAAAAATATATAGAATTTGTCTTTTATGTATAAAAAATTTTTTATAACATTTATAAATCTCCTTTACCATACAGTTAAATTTTTAAATAATTTTAATAGTTTCCTCCTCATCTTTAACACAGGTAGAGGAAGCAAAATACCTTTGGTAATGGCAATTAAATCATGTATTTGACAATTAATGTTAGCTCAGTTTTTATTTACGAAGTTCCACTCAGACATATACATTGTAATTATTCTCACATATAAAAAAATATACACAAGTATTCTTTTATTGCATATTTTACCAACTAAAATAGGTGATGATGACAATGAATTTTGTATTTCTTAAGGATGCTCAATTACATAACAGATAGTTTACTATATTTTTCGATGATAGTGGCTTTAAAAAAAACTTGTTACATATACATATATTTAAGTGATGCATTTCTTCAAAATTGTTCTCAGAAATGAAGCAACCATGCAATTAGAACACGACTATGAAATTTAAAGGACAAGATATAAAATCTTGTTTAAAAAAAATGACAACACCCCAGAAAAAATTGTGTTTATTGATCTTTTTTTTTTTTAACTGATAAGATAACGTGAATCCTCAAGCTTGCTTTTATACATTTATTATTCAGTATATGTTAACCCCTAAATAGAGATCACATAAACTCTAAAATGTATTCTGACCTTTTTCACATATGCCTCAAGGTAAAAGAAATAATACGTTATGGTGCATAATATAAAATAAAATATCCTTATCAGAGCCTTTTCAGTACGTACAAATATTTTAGATGCTCACTAGATTCCAAAATCTGCAAGCAAAAAGACAAAATCAACAGTAAAAAAAAAGAGAGAGAAATATTAAAGTTAAATAAAGTTTCTTCTGAATTTAGAAATCTATATTTTAATAATTTTTTTAAAATATTTTAACTTAAACGTGGTATTGCTGGCTGCATGATAGTTCACCTTAGAACCATACTGATTTTATCTGCGACCTTTAGGCCCCTTGTGGGTCTTACAGAATGCTCAGCTTTGAGCGGAACACACGTATTTGGTTGGTGAACAAATCAACAGAGTTTTTTTGTTTTTGCATTTCAAAGGGGGGGAAAGACACTCTTCCCTACTGCTTTTTTGACTTTTTATTTTAAAAAAACTTTAATTTCAATCTGGAAATTTAAATTTCAACATTTGATAAAGTAATAATTTCATTGCTGATAACTTTCCTTTACAGCCACCAAACACATCCATGAATTACTTGCCGTTTCTACTCAAAAGTTTTTGGCGTGCATGATATTTCTAATTCTCCAGTTACTCACATATAGGAGGCATACTACCATTTTCCAAACAATAACATTTATTTGTTTGTCCAGAGAGAGAGAGGTTTTCTCTCATTCCTTTATTCAAAGTTTCAAGCAAGAATGATAAGGTATCTTTTGAACCCTGGCACAGGATTTCATTCTTCTTTCCTTAAAGAATCATGGTTGCTAGGAATGTCCCATTAACTACAAACAGTGCATCAAAAACAAAACAAATGTCTAACGTACCAATAAAAAACAAGAAAAACAGCCATTGAACAGATTTCATGGGTTTTTTACAAGGCAATAATGCATTTTTGAAAACTGCCATCAATAAGACTGCATCAGACAACTGTCTGGCATTTTCCTTAGAAGCATGCCTGAGGGGTGAAAATTTTTTTTTATTATTATTTCTTTTTCCTCTTTCAGATTTCTTTTATACTATTCTAACCCCGTCTTACATCCAAAAGAAGCTCCAATTATTTATTTATCAATTTAGATAAGAAATCAGTCTTCTGCCGGCTTGCAACCAACTGCCTACTTTGGTCTTTGCTAGATAATAAAGGCCTTCATCAGAACTGCCAACAAACCAAATGCTGAATAACGATGATGATAATAATACAAAAGTATTAGCATCAGTATAAAAAGTTTATCCAAAATTACCTTCTGAGCACAACTTTTTTGTCATCATAAATAAACAACAAATGATAATAAATGCTGTTATTATGGACCTTCAAGCTGCCAAGATGTCTGAAAAGTTTTTTTTAGTTTTTTGCTAACCCTCACATATCTTAGTTTATAAAATATGCTGTAGATTATCATACTTTGTATCAGCACCAAGTCTGGCCAAGATAACATCTTACATTGTACTTCTGGCAACCACAAAGCATCAGATGTAGTTTGCTTGATAAATATTTGAAATGAGAGCTAAGCAACTTCAGCTTTTCAGTATAAGTAAATTCTTTTGTCGGCAAATGAGTATATTCTTATAAGATCTGCATATAAACCTAAAGTTAGACTAGCATACATTCATGCCAAAAGTTATATTAGTTGAAGATTTGTATAAATATATATAACAGACATTTCTTTCTCCTAGTATTTTTCTTTACAAGAGTTAAAGTACATGAAAAATTGTTCTTCTTATTGAACCCTGTGGCTGGCTTTTTTTTTTTTTCGAAATCTAAGAAAATCTCACAGCAGTGAGATAGATAGGCAAGGTGTGGGGTATCATTAACCCTGGCAACCAAGCAAGGAAAGCACATGAGCAGTAACCAAAGTGCTAGCCTCTTCAAGAGTTACCAGTGGAACCACTACCATAAGCAACTTGATTACTTTACTGAAACTCCTCACTTTTAGAGATGGAGGACGAAACTGGGGGAGATTAGCGAAAACCCATGGGCCAGTTGGCAAAGAAAAGCAATGAAAATATGATGCAAGGAAACACATCAAACTGAGCCAGTCATGATGAAGATTTACTCAGGGCTTCAGCCATGACGGTCTATCACCAGACCAGTAGCTCTGCCAAACTTCTTTATTAAAAAGAGGCTTTGTCTCCAAACACTGTTTGTGGAAGTGCAACACTGACCAACCAAGTCCTAGAAAACTTTGAACTAGTCAAATGGTGGGAAGAACTAAAAGTTTATAAAAGAAACAAAACAATCATTTATATCTAAATTCAAAGAATTAAAGAAGATCACCTATAATATAGTAATAACTTGTATATTATCTAGTCACTAGTAACATCAAAAGAGTGATGACAGAAATAAAGGAAAAAAAAACATTTTCAGTGATAATCTATTTGAAATTTCCATGCCTAGAAAGAAACCATTTTGCTTTCTTATCACTTCAGAAATAACTTCAGTTTCTATTTAAGATTCAAGGCAGTGCCTGGTTATTTCTATGGTGGAATGTTAAGGCTAAAATGGCAACCTTCTGATGTATTGTGTCCACTCCAGACTTGTTGAATGGTTAAAATTTATGAAGGAGTAACTGGTGTGCTGTTATTGGTAAAAGCTGTATTCATAAAGCAGTTCATGTATTACATTGGACTATTGGTTTTCTCTAAATTTGACATACGGCTGATCTTGGGTCATTATCCTTTTTTCAATCTTAGACTTGTCCGAAGTAAAAGATATGGTTTACGATTTTTAAAGCCTACATTTAGTGCTACCAAGAGCATTGTTAGTAATGGAGTTTGTTAGCATATAAAAATGAAATTGAAATTCATGAGTATGTATAATAGGGATTGTGCAGTGTCAATATGGAGTATAGCAAAAATGATACCTGAATGCAAACAACAACTAATCAAAACATACTTTGTTCCAAACAAAAATTGACACTGCAAACAATTCAGAAACACTTATAGCGAATAAATGACATAAACACAAAAAAAAAGACATATTTTGTGAATCAAAGTATTGTATATTAATTGGAATGTTTGTATGTGAGAGCAAGCGAGAGAGAGAGAATCCTAATTATTTAGTTTAAGTTATAGTTATATGAATTATTTCAATGATTTAATTATACTTGGAAGGCAAGCATAACTGTATGCTGTGCATATGTAAGATATTTTCTGTACATTCCTTCTAAATAGCAATCTAAACAGTAAAGATATTTGTATGTGTAAATAGACACTCAACATAAATAAATAGATGCACAGGTTTAAAAGAGCACTTGTTTATTCTGGAACCATAAACTGCATTGGCAAAATGTGAGCGATGTTTATGTGCTAACTTATCATATGAACAAGATAAGCAATCCTGGTTTGTGGAATTGTAGTCCATTCTCAGCACAGATCTATAATAGAATGAGTCCTAAGAAGTGGGTTTACAGAAAAAAATTTGTACGGATCATTCAAGGATTCCTTATACATACTTAGTAAAATTTATGTATGGCAAGTGACTACGTCATAGCAGAATAATGGCGTTCTATTTTTCCACCTTTGTACTGCATGAGGTTTGTGAGCTGGAACACCATTTTCCATAAAAATATTGCCCCCTCTGGATAGACAAACACTGACCATAAACAGCAGAAGTTACAGTTCTTTGGCAGACTGACCACCCCATTGTCCAAATTTCATCTCACATCATTACAGAAAAAAACTGATATACCAATTATCTGTATAACATTTTAAAAGATGTGGAAATAAATATTTCTCAAAGAACTGAGAGTTAGAAAAAAGAAAAAAGCTGCAATGCAATCTGATTATTCAATTTTGCATTCTTTATGCAAATAATATAAAAACATATTTATATAAGTTAGTGGTGTCATTTGTAATTTTCCAATCACTGTAGCCATATTAAAAATAACTTAATAAACATATTTTAGCAATTTTTCCTTGACATCAGAGTCAATCAAGAGGAAAACTGTTTTAACTGTAGATTTATCTTCATCTTATTGTTTTTTGTAGTATAATGTTTTGCAATCTACTTTTGAAATGTTTAAGTGACTTTAGCTAGACCAGAAGCAGAAATCTGACATACCTTAAGTTTTGGTATTTGGTAATTTGATTAACACTTTAGCCTACTGTATCACCAGGGCCTCTGCACAATTAAATGTTATTTTTTGGAATATTTAAACACATGGGTATCCAGATATCAATGACCTCAAAACAAGGTGCACTTAGTGTGTTGCCTTCCAGAGCTTTGCAGATTGATTCCTTCTTTCATTTTTCTTTTATAGTTGTGATACTGAAAATTTATGATGGAGCACTCAGTATATTTGACATTGTAATCATATTCCAATGCATGATCTGCTAAACTTAGCTAATCTTCTGTGCTCTTCCAGTCTGGCTTTAGTGATTGGCATCTTTGTCTCACCAACATATTTCCTACTACATCCAAAAGTAATGGAATAAATTGTACCCTTGGTTAGTAATGGGTCCTTTTGCTTTATGGCCAGATGTGTTTAGTGATTTCCTAATGTTAGAGTGATTTTGTGGATGACTGATCTCAAAGTCCTTTGCAGAGTTGGGTCAGACATTTCGAAGCACCTTTATATATGGAATTACCACCTATTCTTCTGTTGTTTTAGTTGTTGATTTGTTTCACTCCATACTTTTTCTTATGAATTGTATTGAAACCATTCTCCACAAAGCTAGATTTTCCAATTTTAGTTTTGCACCATGAGATATTCTATCTGCTCCTGTTAAAAGGCATTTCATTTAATGATTCCTTTCTTGACTTCCTTGTGGCAGATCAAGTCAATGTACAGAAAGCGCCCAGTACATGTCTACTCCTGTATATACTAATAATCAAGTTTGTCCTCTTTCCTGAAAATCAAAACTTCCAGGAAAAGAAGCTGGCTATTGTCTTCCTTCTGTCTCCATTGAAAACTTGATAGATGCATGAATTCATTCATGGTACAGTGGGCTAAAGCTTTGGTTTAATCACCACTTCCAAAAACTTAACAATCAATAGGTCACATACTCAAACACTTAAAGAATAGAAATCCCACCACAGAAAGTCTTTCTGAGGACTAAACTGTGATGATAGTGAGAGGGAAAGATTACCAATTAATTCATTAGTTATATTACTACTAATAAGTAAAGCCATTAACTCCTATAGATAAAACATTACTAATATTTTTCCATTGTTAGCAATTGCCTACAGAATATAAAGATGCATAAACAACTAATTTATTCTTAAGTACTTAACTTTTACCTTACTTCTATAAATATGTTATAATTGTAGTGGAGAGAATAGTGTGATGCACGGCACATGCATGCTGGTTATCTTAATACCAATGGTGTAGCCTTCAATGGGTGTAAACCTCTGTGTGTTTTGTATGTAGGTGGGCAGGGCATCTAGGCAGAGCCATAATTTCTTCCCATCTTTTATACTGGCCCATCTCAAAAGGGTCTCCTAGAGGCACTTGAGTCTTTTTCCATTACTAAATAGTAAGTTTTAACAAAATCTCCCACCACCCCCCCCCAGCTTACCCAAGTGTCAGAAAGATCTGGCCTGTTTGTTTAAAGGCATGGTGGAAAGCATGGTCTTAATAGATGAGCAATTATACCAAGATATCCAAAGTTATGTCCCTTACAGAATTAAGCTCTGGTGTCTGTACATATCCTTTTATGTATTTGAAATGCTTTTAGTGTCAGTTTTCCTTAATCTAAAATGACAACTTTGCTTCTACTATGTGTTTTGTTCTAACTGACCAAAACATTCAAGTTTAAAAATACTTAAAAGACTTTAAAAAAAAAAAAAAATAGCCATAACCATAATTTTATGATCTATGGATTTATCACAAAAGAATTTCTATTAACAGGTTTTTGTAAGCATGGTATTAGGAGATACTTAAGACCAAATAGACATTGTTGAATCAACTGGAAAAAGAAAAAGAAAAAGTGAATTAAGAGAAACTTTCTGTTTATTCTAGATTTGTCAAAACAATCTGTAACGAAATAATTTATGCTGCCGTTGACGCATGGTCAAGAATATTTAGAGAGTTCACTGTTAGCAGACATTCAAAATCTAGCTTTATTGCTGACAGGGATGATGTACATAATAAATTGGTACAAATCAACCAACACTGAGACCAACATATAGAACACACACACAGATTTAATTCTGCCAACTTCCATATGTAATTTAAAGCAAAATACAATGTGCATCAGGTAAATAAGTTCTGGCCTTGAAGAGCTGCATTTTTCTTATTGTCATCCTATTTTATTTATTTGCTTAGAAACTATAGACTGCCCTGGGGAATTTTAGGCACCATTAATGCTAACTTTTGTTCAAAGGGAAATTCTGCAAAGAAAGTAGACCTGCCTTAAGTGAATTCTAGTGTTGTGTTACCACATAAACGTTCTCCCTTAGCTGGGGTGAACAGACTAAACCCCATCATCCTCCAGTGCTTGTGATGATTGGGCAATTAATACTCTGCTGGTGAGAGCCAAAAGCATCTACAGAACATTTCGACCAGCCATTCTGAAGGTCAGACTATGAATGTCTTCACACACAAATAATTTGTTAGGGACTAACCACAATTATTTGATAACCAGTAATTCATATTGTTTGTTCAAGCATTTCAGTATGAGTTCAACAGAACAGCAGACAGAAGTGAGGTGTCGGCTGAAAGTATAAAAGATTTGATAAATTATGAGCTTAGTTCTGTTGACAGCCAGCTAACCCAGAATGGAAATTCTGACAGCTTCCAATAGTTAGTTTCCCCCATACCTAACACATGGTTGGATAGGAAACAAAGTTTAGCACACTGCAATAATACCCAATGAATGATTTATTAAACAAAATTCCTTAATATAAGAACATAAAATGAAACATTTAGTTATCATTTACTTTCTTTAAAAAAAAAAATTAACCTGTTTTCTCTTTTTTTGGGGGGTGGGGGACTGCTCTCACTTGCTTCAATACAGCTTTAACAGTCTCTCTGTTTAGGTCCGTATACATAACTACCCTGGTTACCATGAAAGATTTGGTCCACCCCAGGCATGGTTTCTCTCTTTTTCTACCAGAAAGTTTTGTGTGTGTGTTTCCTTCCATTACCAGTCAGAAGGTTCTAGTGGGTTTTCTTCACCACAGAGGCCCACCTCACCTGTCTTCCCCCACATGTCTATACTTCCCACTAGTGAGTAGCTACTTATCTTTTTCTTTACTCCCACCCCAAAACTGCACATACACACCCTGGATTTTTGAAAATCCAATGCTGGCATTTGTTAGAAAACTCAGTCAGGTACAGGAGGGCACATTTCAGTATTCCAGTACATCGATGCACACGTGAAGCAGCAGCTTTTTGAACAGGTGCGTTTAAAATGGGGGGGCAAAACATGTTTCTTTATGCACGCAGGTATCTTCTAAGCTTATTAATTAGCAAAAAAAAAAAGGTTCAACATCCCACCCTTTCTTTATCAACTATCAATTCTTTAAATGGTTTTTTTTTTGGAAGGTAATCATCTATAGGCAAAAAGCAGCATTAGAGACAATGCAATATCTAAAAGCTATCCAAGCTTTGATCAGCGACTGGTGTTAATAGTTAGACACCTGTCCACCAGTTTAGATAAGTTATCATCATTAATATACGTAGGTCATCATAAAATGATTCCTTGTTTCTATATATTTCTTCAGTTATTCTTCTTACAAATTTATCCATTAAAAAAAAAAAAAAAATTACAATTTTTGTTAAGATTTTTTTTTTGCTTTGGTAATTCCATGCTAATGTTGTGAGCAATTGGTTTTGACACACATGTGTGAAATGCCCTTTGCTGCTCCAGCAGGTTAATGTCTCTTCAGCATGAACCAAACTTATTAGATATTTAACACTCGCAGACTTTTATTTCTTGTGTGTAGTATGCTTACCACAGCTACTTCAGCATTCTTAGTAGTATTTTATCATCTTTAATCTTCCTGAGTTGCGAGTTTCTCACAGTAATTGCTGGTTTGATATCTTGTTGGAACCGAAATCTACACTCATCTCCATTATCAGGTTTTTCCATATAGTTCTTTAGCTACATTAACAACTAAAGAATCACAAATTTATGCCAATCAGAAGTGGTAAAGAAAAAAAAAAGGGTGGGGGAGAGAAAAATGAGAGTTACCAAGACTCTTTGGTTGTCTTGATAAATCATATCGTAGGACTGAAATTCATTCAAATTTAAAAAAAAAAAAAATTTTCACTCCGACATTCAAAAAAGCTGGGTAAGAGCAGAGAAATACAGTAAAAGTGATCCGCTGTTTAACAAGTGCAAGATAAATAAATATACAAAGGGAGGAAACAATAATATTGGTGTAGTTTTGACATATGAAATCAAAACCCTTAAATGCTTGGGCTATGTATGTGCATAAAATGTATTCCACTAACCAGATACTTTTCTTGTTTGTTATGTGCTAAGGACCGTCAAATAAAACCTAGTTGAAAATATCATTGGCATAATCACATCTGTCTGGATTTCAATCAAATGTTCATAGTACTACTGTATGCACACAATAACATGGTGGTTAACTGTCACTAAGATCTGAGAAAATGCAATTCATAAATACTGACCACATAAAAAGATAAAAATAAAAATTTTAAATAACTATTTTTTGACAAACATATATTAATATTAAAAATAAGGAGAAAAGGACAAAAACAAGGTTTTTTTAGAATACGGACCCCTTCTATAGCCATTAGTTTAAAGCATGTAAGATTGACCTTGAGATCTGGGAATCATTAGCAAGAGACAGGGAATTATAGAGGTCCAAACGTCGTCATGGGCTCTAAGATCTTTTGAGGATGAGTATATCTAGGTATGTGAACACAGGAATCTTAGAGCTTGCTTGTTTGTCATCAACACCCACCACTCTGTACCGAACACATGGCTCCAATATTGGCTGTGGAACCATCTAAGAACTCAGATAACGTTATGAATAATGGCTCATCTTCATCGATCAAGATAGAATTGCTACTATTATTATCATTATTCATTAGTAAAGCCAGGTCTTAAATCAGTTTGAGACAAATTATACAGAAGATATTACAAAAACAATAAAAAGCAGCTAAAAGTCTCTTTATAAAAACATATCTACTTCCTAATGCAAATATGATGCTAGCCCAGATCTAGTTTTATGAAGAGATTTCATATAACTAGTAAAATTTGCAGATGAGCAAAAACCACAAACAATTGCCTAAAATTATTAAACTGAAGAGCTGAATAAAATAATCATCATTTAAATCAATGTTCTTGCATTTGTCAGTGGACAAAGTAAAGCTAAGTCAAATTTACTGTTTTCTAGTGATGTATTAACAGATAGCGCAAGCACAAAGCAGCTATGATCTGGTATTAATGTAAAGAGAGGCTGAAAACATTATAAACTTTTAGGCTGTGATGTGGGAAACATTCACTTTGAGTTGCTGGATTCAGCTAGTTATAAAAGCAAGGCATCTAAGAAATTCTCAGATGACCCATATCACCAGCATAGCCTGGCTTTGCAGGTGTTACAGTTTTTGGTAATGAGAATCAATCAAAGCAAAATGAATGCAAAATATTATAGATTTGCTGGAAGATTTTAAGCAGAGTGTGAAATCTTGTTGTTGAGATCGAAAGTAAGTATGATACAACTTAGAATTAAATCACTTGTCTTATTTGAATAATAATAATTTCTAAAAAAATTAAGAAATTTAGCTTTTCAAGATTATATGAATAGATCAAACGCACAAAAAAGGATTACTAAAGATATTTCTTTGTGTATTGAAAAACAAAATTTCTGAGATACACAAAAAGAAAAAGGCCTATGTTGAATGAAAATGCCAACATCTGATGGTTAGTGTAATGCTCATAAGTTTGCATCCACATAAAAAAGGAGGAATATATTAAGCAAATTTATAATTAATTGATGGAACTACTAAAAACATGTGAAAATTAATTAACCTTGAGAAATATGCTTGTATATTTATGACTATTGGATATCGATCCTCACAGAGTAATCCCATAAATATACGGTAGAAAGCTGATAGCCCTTGAAACCTTGGAAACCTATATTTACGGAGTTACTGTGTGAGAATCAATATCCACTCCCCCAGTAAAGACAAAGGCGTCGTACTTCTCAAAGAGTTAAACTATGAGGAGATAGTTCTCATTCAAATTCAAAACAGTTGTTTTAGACAACATTTACTAAAATTTCGCACCAACAGTCCACATACACAAAATTTATTCATGTTAAATACTCATTTTGTAAAAAATTCCTCACTCAAGTAAAGTGTGTGTTGAATAGCTGGATCCAAAGACATTTACCAGTGTTTTCCTCAGAACCTTTGAAAACACAACACCTGGAATCACAAAAGGCTAAAACCATTTGGCTAGAAAAACAAACTTATTTGCTCAGAGACAGTGCACGTGCACCATCTTGCTGATTTAATCATCTTTTGTGTTGGGACTTTAAGAGGAAATTTTAAAAAAAATTTCCACATAAACCAAAAATAAAAAAAAAAAACAAAAAACATTTGCTAGCTTGTTGATATCATGTTTTACTTTGATAAGTGGTAGTAAACAAATTATTAGTTATTAACACTCTGTATCACCATCAAATCTGTGAGGGTTATGTGATACAAATCTGTATCACTCAGATCATGTGTATTGCATTACAAATGTCTTAGCTAAATATACAGCACAAATACTATTGCATCAGGTGGTGTAAGTAAAATTTCAAAAAAAAAAATAAAACTGATTGGTATATGAAATGTTATATTACAGAAGAATTACACATTTCTACTAGTTTCACTTGACGGTGTTATCTATGCTATCACTGCCATAGGTTTTTAATCTAAAGTATTATTTTACTTTCACTGAATAACTTCCCTTGAGCAATAATGCTCTCAGAATTTAAAACTATAAACTAACATAATTTTATAAATCGCAACTTTCAAAGAGCACTGAAGAAATCCTAAAAAAATAAATAAATAAATAAATGGAAGAAATTCAACTGAGTAATCATATTAGCTAAATGAATACACATGTATGGAAGTTCTATTAATCAAATTCAAAACCCTATTCTTGAAACGAAATGTTTGACTTTTTAAAGCCAGATTCCAAACAATGAGTTTTCCTATAATTCATTTTAACCCATTATGGGGAAAAGGTACTGATCCTGACAGATTAATTCTGTAAATGTGTTTTTTGAACCTTGGGATTACTCTATTGAGATCAATACCCACCCATTCCTCAAAAATATGCAAGCATAATCCTCAAAGATTTAAGTTATAGCAATGCTACAGTTAGTCACAAAACCAGTTATAAATAAACATTTGCTGTACTATTGTTACTGATAAGAGTTTTACTATATTAGAAAATTGTAAAGATTGAATATTCACAATTCTTTTCTTGTCTTTTTTACTGCTAATTTTCACAAGAAATTTTCAAAAGTTACTACACAAACTACTTTAGCAAAGGTCATTAATTTCCTAATTATCAATAGCAATTTCCAATTTTGGAAAATATAATAGGATGTGCATAAAAATATTGCATTACAAAACCAGATGAGTATAAAAGTGGTAAAGAATTGTGTTGCCATTAAATAAGGTTTTTAAAAGATTAATTAATTTAATGCTACCTGGAAATGTGTTTTACTTGAAATATCCAGAAATTCATGCTTTTTAACACATACATAGGTGATAATGAAAGACAGAACAAAACTGCAATTCAGAGGGTGAGTATACACTCATGGTTACATGTCATAATGCTGTTTCTAAAATTACCATTATTTTGAATGACTCTATTGCCTTCTTTTTTTAACCCAAATGACAATGTGACAACATCAACACATAAGGCATCCATCAGAGGAAATCCCCCGGCATCAAATTCCTAAACCAAGAAACAAAGGGGGCAGTGGGGTTAGCCACACACCTCACTGCATTCTTACGAACCCATTATTAAAAAAAGTAACAGGCATTTCTACCTTCTATCAAAATGAAAGTTATTCAGCTGACATGGATTTTGTAAACTTATGGATAAACATTCATCTTTAACAAACATATAATAAAAAGAAAAATCATACCTAACTATTTCATCCTGGTTATGATGTATTTCTCTAAATGAAACATCAAAGATCTGGGTTGTTTTTTCCCCATCTTAATGTAATTTTCTTGTTCTTTCCATGATGTAAGTTTCCAACCAAAACTTTGGTTCACCTCATGATAGTTGCGCATTGGCAGGCCTCTCAAATTGTCCTGAACACCAGCATGACACTATGGGGACATAGAGATTTAGTTTCCAGGCTCCCTGTTGTGTTCCTGAAACATTTCAATGGCATTAGGTTCAGGCATCTTTGGAAGCTTGCATCATTCCTAGATAATTAAAACAAAAATAAATTAATTGCAAAAGTTTGTTTTCCTCATGCACACAAAACTTTGGTGACATGGTATTGCAATGAAATATAGTTTATTTTATAAAACTAATTATAATAACGTCCTATAGTAAAATTTTGAAGAAAACCAACGAATAACATCAATGAAAAAATGCAACTGCATATTGTTTCATTTTTGGCAATTTCAGAACACATACAGTTAATTATAGTAAACCAAATCCCTATTACCCACACAATTACCTAAGGCCAAAAGGCAATAATTAGTTTTCAAAATTATTGGATCTTTGTAGCAAATGCCTTCCAACCATAAAATGATAAAACACAAGTTATTTACTTTTAATACAAATTTCACTTTTGTGCAATAAGAAAATAAAATCGATTTCATTAGTTAGTGAAAATGAATTATCAGAAAACCCTTAAAGGGAACAATGCTGAGGTATTTTCAGTCTGCTTTCTGTAAAAGGAAACTAATTTTATATCTTCATCCCATATGTAATTCATTGTTAATCTCAGCAAATTGAATTAATAAAAGGGAATGATGCAGAGATACATGTAGAATTTTTTTTTTTTTAAGGGGAAATTTTTCTCTTAATTTTTAAGGCTAAAATGTCCTCCTCTCTAATACAGAAACCAGCATTGGTAATTTATGATTATAATATACATTTCTTAAAAAAATGCAAAGTTTATATTTAAATTATCAATCATGGATACTTTGTATTACTTGCCTAAACATTTCTTTTTCTTTTACATTTTTACTACTAAGTATTTTGTCTATCCTACAAGAAGACATACATTATATGTATAATTTCATATAGATGAAATTAATATTTATGCTGTTCTCTATTTTCTTTCTTAATATAGTCAAAATATTGACTATTGTTTATGATATTATTTTTGTTACATTAGAAATCCAATAATTTAGTATTATAATCCAGTATTTCATTAAAGAATGCTATGGCACATTATAGGATTGAAAAGAGACATATCCATCCCATTCTTTCTCCCTAACAAGTGTATCTATAGTAACACATTGTTAATTATTTATGACTAACCAATCGTGAAGTAGTGCACTACTTTTGGAATAGGTCTTTTTAAAATAAAAGCAATGATCAAGAAATCGGTAATTACCAATACATTTTCTACTTAATGCCTTTGTCATAAACTTCAACTGTTCATTTTCAGATGTTTGCTTCAACCAAAATTCATTGCTGTACCTTTCTTTTTATCTTGTTCTGCTCCAGTTCATCTGTTTCATTGCTTTCAGTAGTTCCTTCTTAACACTCCTGACTGAAACAGGAATTGATACATTTCCATAATTACAAGAAATTACTGAGTTGGTCCAAAATCAGTCTTAAACTGATGATGTGCTAAATTCTCATTGCCATCTATCTGCCAGGGTTCTTTGACAGGCCAATACATAAACCTTTTACTGAATGTCCAAGATTTTCTGCTTCTTTGGTTTCTATGCATACAATCTATTAATTTAGGATCACAAGCCCGTACCTATGGCTCCATATTTATTGACAATGCTTCTGCTTGGTTAGGCCATGAAAGCTGGAGATGTTCTGTTGGCGATTCCTGCTTTCTATCTTAGCTGACCATTATTGTCGAGTCATTCGCAAAAAAGAGGGTTTAATTCTGGAGCCAGAAAACTACTTAACTGCCATAACTTTAAAGTGAAGTAATAGAATGCTATTAAGTTTTAGGTACGACCTGTCCATCATTCAGCTCAGGTACTATGACTTTTGATTACAAAAAAATCTTCAAACATTATACAATATCCCAGCAAAGGCAACAGTTACTTATGTTCCATACCTGGTGAAACGTAAAAGAATCTGTGGATACTGTTCTAGGAGTTTGGTCTGATGCACAAATATGCTGAATTCTTGCCAAAATGGTCATTTCATTCTGTCTTCTCTTGCCACAACAGCCCTTTATTTTATTGATATTTTATGGCCCTGATTCCTGTTCTTTCATTGTCTGGGTCAAGTCACATGCACCATTACGTACACTGCCAAAAGAACTCCCTGATGCTCTGTAAATCGCTTTCAGAAAATGAAAACAAGCAATAGAGAGTAATAAAAATCTTAAAACATAGCTGTACATTTGCCTGTAATACATATTTGTTAAGAAATCTCAGGTTTATTTTTTTTATTTTTGATTAACAAAAAAGCTTTAATGTGACTTTCTAAGTACATTTATGTGCATATGGACACAAATTTTTTTTCCCCAGAAACACTGTTGTAACACTCGCAAAATATGTAACAAATTTAAGCTGATAAAATAATAAAATATAATAGGTATTACATTAGGATACAGTAGTATATGATTAATTTTTTTAAATAAAAAAAAACTAATAAGTTTACAACTAAGGCAGTATGACATTGCTTGTTAGATGCAAATAAGATACACACACACACACACACACATACAGCTTCTTTTCCAGTGTAAATAAATGCCAGGCAAAAATGTGATGGTAAATGAAGAAACTAAATAAAAACAAGAAAAGAGGCAGCCAAAAGGTGTCCACAAACATATAAATGGAATTCTACTTGCTACATAATTGCACATATTATTTTCTGGCTAAAATGTTAACCAAAACAAAGAGACAAAGAATGATATGAATAAATAATTATTTTCAGATCCCTCTTTTTTTGCAGGTATCAAATTTCAGGGTCTTCTGGGTGATACTTTTATCTGGTATTTCATATAATTTAGATATTCAACCCAAGATATTGGAGTTCACAACCATTTATATATACGATTGACATGGTAATCTTGCAAGCTCAATGAACTGTAAAAACACTTTCACATAGTTTTTTCTTAGAATGTTTGTTTTTTTATTTGAAGATAACACTTGTTTGAATGCAATGACAAACATTTTGCATGTATTCACCAAAAACTTACAAAGTAATACAGATAACAGAATTTTCCTATTACATTGCTTTTAACTTCCCATGATCTGGCTGCATTCCATATTTGAAATCATTCGAAGAAAACATGAAAGTTATAGTGTTAGAAAATGATAAATGCCATATTAGGGTAAATGTGGATAGACAAGTATCACTGAGTCAATACTTCCTCTACTAATGCTGACATCTGTATTTCATTATAGCAACTGAATATCCACTTATTAATCATGTATACAACATAAAGATGAAGATATATCTTTTGAACAGCAATTCCAAATAAACTGATCCAGTAATTTGCGACTCCAGATGATCCCTCAACATATAACCATAACAAACAAAATGAATACATCACTAAACAGGAAGTGTACACCTGTGAATGTGTGTGTGTGTGTGTATATATGTGTATGAGAGAGAGAGAGAGGGAGAGGGAGAGAGAGAGAGATTAGACTATCTAAGAAAGAAAAACACCCACAGAAAAAGAGTATTATTAATCAATTTAAAGATCTAACTGTTAAAGCTTTTTTTTTTTTTTTTCACCTTTTTTAAAGCTACTGTATTCCAAAACAAGCTGCTTTAAATTTAGGTTTAAGGTGAAAAGATACCCCTAAGCAGACATTTAAAAAAATGTACTTCTGAGATAAGTAGCAAATTAAATTGAATGTAGACTATATGCCATTACTGCAAACAAAAGGATGAACACTAAGTAGTCATTCATTTTCTTGGGCAACATGTTTTACCCTGATACAAATACAAATTTTCTGTAAATAGAGCGAAGCATCACCACATTTAATAGATCACACTAACTTGTTAAAGGTACACAATTTTGCAAAATACATGCAACAAAATCTTCCTGCAATAATTGTAAGCCCATCTTTACACAACGTTTACTCTTGATGATGATATAAGCTTCATGTGATTTTTTTTTTTTCCTGATAAATTAAAGATACATTTTTGTCCAGTCTTTAGATGATTGTCTTAGCTAAAGAAAAAGAAAATGTGCTATTAGTTTTTTTGTATTTATGTAATTTAAAAAAAAAAAAAATCAAAGGTGGCAGCAAAAATATTGCTCTACCAGTAATGCTCAAAATAAAAATTTGTATATTACTGAAAAATTAAAAAAAATAAAACCAAAATTCTAAAAATATTTTCACGACTGCAAATGCGTCTGATAAACTCCATTTTAAGCTTTAGCCCTGTGTAAACCTAAACCTGCATTACTTGACACAGGTTGACCCTTAAAGGGCTGTGACACATAGTACCTTCCTCATTAACATAACTCTTTATAACAACAAATCCATATTGCTTCAATCTGACATGACAAATGTATACTCAGTAAACACTAGTGATTTCATGTGGTACAAGTTAAAGACTGATGTGGTATATGGAGGGTTAAACAGAATATATCCACCTATATCATTAGAAATTTAGCTACATTTTAACCCCACTTTACACTGATCAAAAATCAGTTTTCCTGGATTATAACAGCCACAACTTTGTTTTCAGTACAAGAATAAAGAAGATACAGAAAACTATTAAAACTCAAAATTGTTTTCCTCTTTTCTTTTTTTTTTTTATATAACTTCTAGCCCTTTTATTGTATTACTTAAGTTTTAATCCTTAACAAACACAGCTACATTTTCAACTAGTAATTTTCCTTTCCTATTTTTTTTAAATAACAACTTTAGAACTTCTATCAGTATAAAAAAAAAAATTTCTGTGGTTAGCCAGCCTGCATTTAATGGCAATTTACCTAGTGATGAGAACCACCCCGAGGGAGGTCAATTTACAATCGTTTAACGCAAGTGCCTACTACAACGCAAAGTCAAGAATAGAATATTGTATCGCATCCATGCTCATTCTACCCCAGAGCCATGCAGATGACTGTTCATATTAATAAGCAGCCATCTCTGTGTGGAATTACAAAAAAGGTTCTTCCCCTTCGCACTTGTTGGAAAAGATATGAATGTTAATAACAGTGTAGCTCCTAGGAAATTTGTGCGTCATTTTAATGTAATCTGAAAGTGATACAGAGATTTCATGATTGAAAAAAATAAAAAAACCTCCCAAAAAAGTAGAGATATAGCTAGGAGTCATGTCAAAAGTTTACTTTCTTAAATATCTGAATTTATTTTTTTTTTTTTCCGCATGCTGATCTTACCGTGTGGCTCTGCTGGTTGGCGCCATGATTTTTATATACTTCATATCTAAAATTTGGTTAAACATGAAGGACCGGACTGAGAAAGTCTCTGTTTTTTTCCCTTTAATAAATTTTCGCCACACTTCATGGTTATCTGTCCGATTTAAATGAGATAGAAAAAATAAAAATAAATAAATAAAATTAAATTATATTTTATACACTGCAATTGTTGGTGATGGGACGTACAGAAATGAGGGCTGGGAATTTCTACACCACCAGCTGGTTAGACTAGAGGAGGAGAAAGTTGTGAGCGGGTTAAACTACTATCCTTGGAAAATCCGAGTGTTTGTTTGCTTGCTTGTTGAACAGCTGTGCACACATCAAAGAGAGCGGTGCCCTATTTGAAATATGAATTATAAAAGGCGGTAAATAAAATAAAACTGTTTTTTTTTTTTTCGGTTTCTTTGTTGTTTCCAAAAAAAAAAAGATATTTCAAAACAAACAAATAAAACACGAAAACCATGAATTAAACCTGATGTGAGTGGGGATGTTGGCAGGGTTTAAAACTAATACCACAAGAAAGTTCTTGGCAGAAATGCTTTAAGAAATTAAGAAAATACAAATTTTTGTTTAGTTTCTTTCTTTCATTTTAAATTAGAAGGGGCGGGTGGGAAGAAATTACTTTCATTTTGCTTCATGAACTAGCTGTCAACACAATTTGGTACCATGCTTTCCATTATAACAGACTTAACAGAATAACGTGCCATTACAGTATTGCAATTTCTAAAAAATTTGTACCGAAATTACATTAAGAAACGTTTGGAAATAGTTTGAATCCAGCACATATCAATCTTGAATTTGGAATGTGAAGCTTCTCCATTTATGTTTTTACCTCGAGGGTTAATCTTATTTCATAATGTAATTATGTTTTATATTAAAAAAAAAATGTATCTGCATGAATACCTATACCATTCACCTACAATAAAAAGTGTTTACTCAAGTTCTCAGATCATAAAGATAAAATGCAAACAAATTAATTTGCAACTATTTGTTGGTTTCATTGTTGTGATTTTCATTTTTGTGATTGTTTAGAAATTTTGAAAAATAAGCAACAATATTATTGTTAATATTAATAATATTATCGTTCTTGGGTGGTATAGAGTTCCAGTTATAGACTAATAGCTGCAAAGTTTAGGGCCCAGGTTTGAATCCCAGTTGGGAACTGCTCAGTATGGTGCACCTATGGTTTCTTCTCACTATTCTTTACCATATGAATTTCTAGTAGGGATTTCTGCAGTGGGCAGGGTCTGCTCTGGTAGATGCCTTATGCACCAATGTTGGCATGCAGGTTTGAAAAAGATTATCATTATTAAAGTTATTAGAAATAAAACCAGCTTTTCATTAACTTTTTGTTACCTTAATTTTAATGTTATAATAATGTTGATCATAACCTCCCTTTGTGCATCACAAGACATTGCAGGTGTGTCTGTGGTATTCTCTGCCAAATTATAATATCACACCTGTAAAAGCAATGAAGGACATACATAGTGATGGCCAGTAAAAAAAACCCATTTAAAGATGAAGGTCACTACAAATATTGGAAAAATAAACAAAAAATGAAGCATTTCAGCCATATCAAGTGCTATCTGCTCCTGTTCTCATAATGTTAGTCTTTAAACCAAAACAAGTAACTTTGAATGCAACTGCTAGATTAAGTAATTTGTTAAAATGGTGTCAGAAATATAAACTAATTTTCTTTTCATTTTATTATTATTATTATATTATTATTATTATTATTATTATTATTATTATATTATTATTATTATTATTATTATTATTATTATTATTATTGACTCCTCCCCAAGAAGAAATCTGAAAGATAATTACAACATTAAATGTCCTTTGGGTTGATAATTTCAGGATGAAAGTATTTTTAAGTGATTAAATAACACCATAGCTGACAAATTCTGGCAATATTTCTACTATTAATGTTGGGAAATAGCCATAATTTAAAGCTTTGATGTTCATCTGAAGCAATCCATGATCAATTAAATTGCTTTAATTTCACTTTCAGAGAGCTTTTTTTAAAAATTTGTTATGGAAGAAAAGATACAATAAATGCAACAACATTTAGCAAAGCATGAAAATGTGGTTTGACCAAGCATCAGATTTCCAGAACTCTTGAACATGAGAGAAAGTTCCTGTTTCCAGTTTTAGTCTCATTTTATTTCAATAGAATACAAGAAAATGTTGTTGTACTTGGTTAAATCTTAATGAAGTTATTGGTTGGACATCAATTATTCTGAACTACTGGAATGTCCACTAATTTGTATAGTAACTGAAAGCTGTCCAGACCATCCCTTCATCTCTCTCTCTATCTATCTCACTCTATACAGCATATCATGTGGATTTTGAGAGTTGCTATGATCAACTGCAGCACTTGTATTAGTTGCGTAGAATGGGTGATATATCAAAAGTCCCTCCTAGAACTCTTCATTCTTAGACATGGGAGGAAACCCAGCTGATGAAGGAGAAGAAACCATGCCAAAAACTTGTGACAAACTGAGCAGGCACTGACCAAGGATCAAACTTGAGCTCTTAGCTTTAGTGATCCAGTAATCTAATCACTTGGACCACTGCAAAAAAGAAGAAGAAAGCAGCAAAACTCAGAATAAAAATGTAAAGTTTTGATAAAGTTTGGATACAAAACTGAAATCTAAATAAAATGCCAACCTTCTCTTTGAATAATTAATTCTCTAATACTTTTTAAGTTTTATAAAATTATATATTACCTTCATTATTGCATTTTAATGCCCTAATTAAGCAATGTTCTGATAATCATCTGTTTTACATAGAAAATTTAGTTTAGATTAGTTTGCAGCAAAGTTCAATTTATACAAGATATGTGGAATTCTTCTTTTGAGTATAACTACAGTATATTATTTCTGAGGTCCCTCTCATAAACTGACCATCATGGACAAGGTAAGCTGTGCAGTAAAATTCAATCTACAGTCTTTTGATTAAAGTAGGAGAAACCGCACACCTGACACACTAACACACATACAAGAGCAAGAGAAAATAACATCATTGGTAAGATACCAGACACAAGTCAGACCCACTAGAGATCAAACAGCAGCTACCATGTGCTAAACTAAGTTAATATGCTGTTTAATGCAATACATATGGCTACTTTGCATCTCTTTACAATGTATGCACTACAATAATACATGTCAGGACAGTCATTTATGATCAGTATTCTGTAAACCCCATATTATGTATCAGGACTAACTAACCCTGATGCTTTGGAACTAACTGGTTTTACTATCAAGAAAACACCAATTTAAAGATTAATAAATGCTGTTACCATTAAAAATGAATTTATGTACTTCCTTATGGTAGTCCTGTGATTCCTGAAAAGACTTTTAGAAGGATTCTTTCTTGCTTAGAGTCATGCAAGGTCACCATCATACTGGTAATAAGAATGGACATATTATCGAAATTCCATGGTTTTTTTTTTTTTTTGTTTTTTTAAGAATTCGTTACTTTTCAAAATAGGAAAAGTTCACACAAAGGCATATTTGATAAATTATTTGAGAGATTAATAATCAGAATGCTCTAACAGATTAAGAATTGGTTTCCTTTGTTCATGCTACCTGTCCAATTGACACCTGAAGAAATTAATCTGTTAAGCATTGCACAGCAGAAAGTAGAGTAAAAACAAATTCATTGTACTTCCATTGCTGAAGGTGACAAACAAACAGCCCAGTGTACAAGGTCAGTGGGTGGCTTTGAATATGCCATTATTCAAACTAAATTTAACATGTACCATTCTTTTTCATGGCTACTGGCTGCCACACTGCACATGCTTCTATTTTTTAAATTATCTGCTGTACAATTAGCCTAGTGAACTGATGCATCATAATATATCTTTCCACCTGCCATGATTCTCTCATCATTGATGGCTACACAATGAAATTAGTTGTGGTAGTCTCTCACAGGCATTATTTTGCATGTGGGCCATTCACTAAATAATGTTTCTCAGTGCAAGATCATTTACCTGCAAACAGAGCACGACAATTTTTCACAAAATTCATTAATTAATCAATCCTACAAATCAGACAAAGTTCTTGTTTGAATATTTGCTACTGCCACCAAAATAGCGCTTCATCTGCGCTGCAATTTTGCTATATTAGAATATCAGATAACAATATCATTAGTGTTAAAAATTATAATAAAAAATATATATACTGAAACCAGATGCAGTCTCCATAGAAGATGCTCTATTAATAAATGGAATCTGAAACATGTTTACGCTTAGCTGGTAATTAAGGAACTGCATTTCACTGGTGTGGAAACTGACACAGATCAACTATATTAAACCTTAGCTAAAACTTGATTGGTGAAAAACACTAGAGTTTATGATGCAGATTTTGGACATAAAACTCCAGTAGTATTTACTACTTACTAATTGTTGTTGTGCCATATACCAGTTTTTACAATGGCAATATCCTCTCTACATTGGAGACCACCCTGGAGAGGAAGCTCATTGCTGATGTTATCTGCTAGAGTGTTACTTATCATATGCCAACCATTAACCTCCCACTTTGTAAAATTAGAACATGCCAAAAAAAATCAGGACACAGTATGAACAAATTTATTTTCGTATTAATGATTTTTAAAACAGTTCAAGTGCTCATTACTAACATAAATTCTGTAAATTACATGTACATTTAATTTCCTTTCTTTGTCTTGATAGCAGAACTTTTTTATTTCTTAGAACTGAGCATATCAAAGATTTAATGCAGTTATGGTGCATGTCTCTGTCATTGTAAACAACATAGTTTTTTTCTTTTGTCTTGATAGCAAAACATTTTCATTTCTTAAACAATTACACTCAAGCAGAAATTCCGTAGTGTTGTAGAAAAATTGAGACAAACTGTAAATCCAAAACTTTTAATGTTTATATCAACTTCTTATAAATTAACACAGCATCTCATTCATACACAACTTTCAACAACATGTAGCACCATATAGTGGTGAATGATCTAAATTTCAGTGCATGGTGGCTTGCTTTTCATTCTTGAGAATCATTTAATCTAATATTATAATAAAGCAGTTTCCAGACAAGTTGATTTTAGTAAGCAACAGAACAACCAGAATGTTATCTTTGGTCATAATGTCTCTTTCTTCTGTATGGATTTTTTCACCATACTGGAGATATATTCACTATTTTCAATGAAGGGTGGTACAAACAATACAGTTTTTTGCAAGTGAAGAAAGAAGTAGAAAAATGTCTATTCCCCATAACATTAGTAATTCTGCCAAATTCAAACCAATGTCCTTTAATTCATTTTTGGCAAGTTCTCAGCAAGCTGGTAGTCAATAAATTCTTTGAAGTGTGTCAGGATCCAATACAATGCACACAAAGCCACTAATGTTGATCCTCTCTTTGTCTCCTTAGGAAGTAACCAAAGAAGATCATTCAGAATTGAATTGTGAAATGGAAATTTAGTAAGAATCTTGTCCATCACCAAACAATAGAAACACCTGGCATGCTTGAAAAAGTTTCTAAAGGTATTTGAGTCCATCTTCTCAATGATCAAGGTTTAGCCATCCATACTGATAGAAAAAGGATCTGGAAGTTAGCTTTCCTCAGATGCATGAAATACCTCTGTTAGTAGATTTCTTTTTGATAACCTAGTCTAAACAAAATTTCCAAAGAACTTCTTCATCAATCTTCTCATCTGAGCCTAGGGAAACGATCTTATCTGTCTGACTGAAAACTGGCATTAAACTTATTTAGTTGTGCAAGGATGTAGACAAGGAACTAAAAATTTATCTCTGAGTTGGTGAAGTCTCCGTATCTAGATGGTTGCTGAACTAGCCTGGAAAAGCCGGCCACTGTGAAAATGCCCTTCTGACACATTTCTCTTGGCTGAGCCATCTGATTACCAATGCTTTAAGATCTTCTCATGACCTCTGTCAGTAAAATCCTGAAAACCTTTCAAGTTCTTTGAATGTACTGAGTTGTATTTAAAATGGTGGAAGATGACTCATAGCATGTCCAGTATATTAGTTTTATAATTTAAATTACGCATCCAAGATCATATATTACTGTCTGACTGTTAAAAATCCTTGATAGAACACTGTTATAATTTCAGCCATAATTTTTAGATTCTTAATGCAGTAGCCAGCAACATTCACCTACTGAAGACCCTGTTTCACAAATACAGATTTGAATGTTTCAAACAAAAATCTGCAGTTCTTCTGTTGCAGACTAGTATTTGAGGAATTTTGTAGTTGCTTTACCATCACTATCATCAAACACTCTCACAAGTATAACAAGGTTCTTATCAATTCCTCCATCAGTTTGTTTTGTTACACAGAATAAAAAAAAAACAGTTGATTTTGATAAAGTTGATCCACAGTACAATCACATGAAGGTGCTATGAGCCTTTTAATTATTTGAGTCATCTTTGGTTTTCCAGAGAAAAATTTCTTTGAAACAGCACTGTCTGGAAATGGTGAATGGAAAGTTTGGCTTTACTACAAGTAAATAGTCTCTTGTTTAGTCATTGAATCTAAGAATGATGTAAATTTTAACACAAAGTCAGTGATAGACTGACTCTCTTGCTTCCTGAATTCAATTTCATTTTGTCTATTTGTGTTTAAATGAGCTAAAATACCACTCCTTCCAAAACAAGCAATACTCAGATAATTGGTATAACTTGCAGTAGCCATACTGTGCCCCCTCCTTGGATTTCGAGACGTAGGAAAACTCTTTTTCCAATGGTCTTCAAAACTTTAAATTACAAGTTTATAAGATATTTCAGACTAAAATATATATACATATATAATAAATACCATTTTATATAAGCTATGTACATCTTTGCTAGTACCTTAAATACAATTACCATTTATTCTTTTCAGCTTATTTCTAAACAGTTTTATTTATCTCTGTTTTCATAGCCATTTAATAGCTTTTAGATATAACAGAGTAACGTCAACAGTCATTAAATAAACTAACATAAAAAGCAAATTTTTTGACAATGATATCACTGAGCAGTTTAAGTTATTATTTAAAAAAAATAATATAGATTGAAATCAAAAACTTACGATGCTGCTTGTTTCGCTTTTGGCAAGAAAATCATTGGTCTTCAACACACGCTTCGAAGCCATCATGTCAAATGAATCCAAGCCATTTTTGCTTTCACTGTTGCAGTTTTTACAACTTTGTTAAGCATAAATCACCCCAAAAAACAATCACCTATTATTATTATTATACGTTGATGACTTCTGACTGACAAACAATATGCCTTTACAAGTATCTGTAGCACCACTGATACAGGTAAACAGGTAATTTAAATCTCGCAAAAAAAGTGCGAGATCAATAAAAGCAATAATGGCAGTTTGAAAATGCTGTCAACCACTTCAAAAATAAAATCAGGACAGCTTCCTGGGCTTAACAAATTGGGGCACTTGACAGGTCTACTTATGCCATAATAGGCCCAGAATTTCTCCTATTAGAACCGTTTATTTTTTGGATGTGGGAGTAAACTGGATTGCCTGAAAGAAATCCATATGACTGGCTGGTGAATAAGGGTAAGAAGAAACCATTTCAGTGATATGTTTGACAAACGTCTTAGCACAGTATCATTCATAATCATTAGTGTATGTTATCTTTCAAGAAAAACTAAACAATGCATGTGTGATGTTTGTTTAAACATATGAATGCATAAACAGTAAATAAATCTACTTTAAAATTTAAAAAAAAAAATATTTAAATATGGTAAATTCTGATTAAAATCTTAATTTTTATGTTTCAAGTCCTCAAACTAAATTTATTTTTCATGTAAACAAAACTGTTTGATTCTTCTTATGAAAAAAAAAGAGAGCATACACGCTGGTGCATTATAAAATTGCTATAGTTGTTTCTCTTTTTTAAAAGTTTCATTTCACTATAGTCCATTCTAGACATTTCTGGATAAAAATAGCTAATTAAACTATAGGTACTATTTCCCAATATTTTTCTGTCATGCATATCAATTTGTGATGTGTAAGTTAGTCCCCTGTATACTGATTGGATAGACTTTTAAGTATTAGAAAGAATAAATCCAAATCACTATGTTTCAGACCATGATAAAGGTCACCATATAATGGCCATTGTAATCTATGTACTTGACACAAAATTACATAGATTATAATGAATGAACTGTCAAGATAATTAATTTCTTATACTGAAATATTGAGAGACAGACAAAATGACAACTTACTGCAGGGTAATGCACAAACCGCTCTGAATCTTGAGCACTTAATATAGGCAATAATGAAAGATGGGTCAGTGATTGCATGCATCCATAACAGCAGTTCATTTTCTAAGAGATACATTTATTATATCTGAGACTGTTCCAGCTCTAATCAGAGGTGAGGTGAAGAGATCAACCAATTTAGCATTCCCATGTCATAATGCCTCAAAAAGTCACATAAAGCTGCCAATGACTTGTCAGCTTAATCTCCATATTGTCAAACATTACTTTATTTTCTGTAATGTTAGTAAAAAAAAAAAATAATGGAGACACAAACATAAAGGACCTTGAAATAAAAGCAAAATTCTGTAGTTTAGTGCAGTGTAGTCATTATAGGATGGGAAGAATTCATCATATAGCTTTCACAAGCTTCCTTCTGTCCTTGGAAAGAATAACCGCACTAATTTGATTTCTAAACCGGTTTACGGTAACATGAACAACTTATATACAGCTACTAAGAATTATATTTCTGACAGCCAAGTTATAGTTATGATTCCTAACATTTCTAAATGTAGACAGCCAAATTCCATTCCTTTAACTATCCGCATTAAAACTCTTAATCATTTTGAAAACCTCCATAACATATCAACTTAAATGTCTTGTGCCCAAGCTAGGTATTCTAACAGATTTAACCAGTCAGCGGTGTAAATCTGGAGATATACTAGTATGCTAAACGCATTCTAGTAATTTGGTGTTTCCTTTTACAAAAAATGGTCTCCCTGCGAAGCTTTGTCTTGAGACTTGAATGAACTAAAGACAGGAAATAAAATTTCTCTGGCCCCATTTTTTGTGTTTTGGATTAATGTTGGGTCACACACGGGTCTCAACAACAGAGGAAATCTCTCTACATTGGAGACAGCTCTAGTGAGGAAATGTAGTTTCACGGTTGTCCACAAGAGAGTATTATCTATCCGGCACCGCAGAGGGCCAGGCATTTCTAAATTTTGGCAGAAAAATCCCTACTAGAACCCATCATTTATGACATGGGAAGAAACCATGCCAGGAGGGTATGAGCCCACCCCATCTGCACATCAAACTCTGGCCCTTGGCCTTGGCAGTGCAGTAGGCCAACCACCAATTGCCCTAGTGTGGTTAATTATTTCTGGTATATAAGCTCTGTTAGCAGGTGAAATGCTTATTTTTCAAATATAAGGAATGATTGAAAATGAAAAAAAAATTTTTTTTTCCATTTGTTTATTTTAACATGCCACGAGAATCTCCAAATGCAAGTGATATAATTTTGCATTACTTCTTCAGCTGCTGTGATTAGATAAACTTTTCAAGTAAATACATCTTGCAATGATAACATTGATTCACTTTCTAAGAAACAACACCTATTTAGATGCCATCAAGTTCTGGTTTTGCAGAGCATGAACAAAATCAATGAAACAGTTTTCACACACACACACACTCACTCTCTCTCCCTCCCTCCAATATGATGCATGATAGAATTTTAAAATGCAGGTTTACATTATTTGGTACAGCAATATATAATGTGACAGTAAAATCTTCATTGCAATTAAATAAGCCACACAAAAAACAGTAGGTTAATAAATTAATTTTTAAAGCGAATGAAAACTTCACTTTAGTGATGCAGATGTTTTGTGCAAATAATGCACATTTAGTTAAAATTAATGCAGTTTGTAATGCTTATCACATAAGGTATTCCCTGGTGCAGGACTCCTGAGTACTTACATACTTCATCACAAATGATTTGCTTTGTCTTAAAGAAAAGAACAAACTTAGCATTTATTAATCTTGACAATCCAGGATCCATTCATCAAAGCAAAAAAAAAATTAATTCTAAATAAATATTTGTCATTCATTACTCAGAATCCTGTCATGGAAAGAAATAGTGAGATTGTGTGACAATTAAACTGTAACAAAATAGAAACAAGTAATCGAAGTGCGTGTCATGTTTATGGTGTGACATCATTACATCATAAAGGGGTAATACTATTGATTAAAGCTCACATCAAGTGCTTCTGTTTGCATGACAATGGCAGCAAAGAAAACAGGTTGGGCTAGAAATGTTTTCTGGAAAAGAACGAAGCCGCACATAAACAGTTCCTACATCAGCGGGAATTTGACAGTTCTACGACTGAACCATGTGCCAAAAGCATAAACTAGTCAACAAATTGTAAGCTTGAGAAATAATGGCTTTTGGACATTTATAAACAGCAGTGAGAGAACAATTCAGCCAGTGGAATGAAATGCGACATTTGCACGAAAACATAATCAAAATAACCCTTTCACACAGACTGAAAGCTGTCAAAATTTTCAGCATTCTACTCTTTCTTGTCAACATACATCAAAAGATCACAAAGATGCAGGTCAAAGAGACAGTACCCTATAGTAAAAAGAAAAAAAAAAAGAGAAATGCTACTTAATAGGATTAGTGCATTGACTCATCGAAAAATTTTAGTTGTTTGTCAAACAGATATGGATGGACAAGCAATACTGTCTCGAAACTTTCTTAACACTGCGTAGTACTGTGTTATCTGAACAGGAATAAAACAGTGAGTAATTGAAAAAAAAAAAGTGAGATTTCACTAACATTGTATTCAGCTCTGTAAATGTAAAAGGACAAAAATAGAGTTAACAGGTAAATAGTGTAAAAAAGAATGCTTTAATTGCAGGAAAATTTGTTTTAATTTGACTGAAAATAATGTGTTTTCAACTGTGGAACTCATTATAACTAGAGTATAAAAGTTTTTGTCTTCTTTTTAAAAAATGGCATAAATTTTCAGCTTTAAAACTCCCTTTTCTGTTAATAACATCAGTTCTTTAGAATATGCTCTGTTCTGATAATACTCTGTCCCTAAGAACAGATCTCTCTTTTTCCGAGAGACATTACAGATTTGGCTCACCTCTCTTTCACACTTAACTTCATTTGAACCAGTCAGTTCTACTTACAGAGAAAAAGCAGCAATAACGGATTCACCTCCATCACCATTATACATAGAGCATTCGGAAAAACTAACTGTAGATTCTATTATATACTAACCCTAACTATGATTCAAATACACTGATACTTTTGCTGTGTGGACATAGTGATAATTCTTCGCAGTTGTTTCTCAGTATCTTAATTCTATCAGGCTTTCCATACAATTTTACCAGAGAACAACAATTTAATAACTCACCTTCCTTCCTGAATGTGCAAGTTACAAAAAAAAAAAACCTTGTTAGAGCTTTTTTTTTTTTTTTGCATCTTAAACTATCTAAATATTTAGATTTCTGTAGCAATCATTCTCCTGCTGCTAAACAAACCGTTTGCTCCACTCTATTTCAATGAGCCTTTCAAATTTCTGATTCTGAAAGTTTGCCCAACGAAATTAAACATTTTTCAAATATTAAAGAGAAATTCCTGTCCTGATGAAATTATTAATAAATCTTTACTTAAAGTTAAGTCAGATTCATTTTAGGAGAAAAAAAAACAAACACTTCCTTTTTATTCAAGAAATTACTGATCAATTCTCAATAAACACAATATTGGAGTCCCTCCCTCCCATCCCACCTTTTTTTTTTTTTTTGAAGACCCAAAGTTTGAGATGTTCACATGTAGCTGTAAAAGATCATATAGACACTGAGTGTATTCCTGGTATTTATTCCATTCCATTCCAGTCAAATGCAACACCTTTTAAATATTTGGATCTGAAAGCAGGAAATTTATCCATGAGAGTGATTATATCAAATCTTTATTTGCTTCACATAAGTTAGCTGTAAGTCCTAAAGCAGATTCTTAGTGCATGAAAGCAACAGAAAAGGGGAGAGAAATCAAGGAATCTACTCTCATGTCCCTACACAATAAAATTATTAACAAAATCAAGAATTTCTTTTTTTTAAAAGTGTTTCCAAAACATTCTGTTCACACTTCACCATTCTTTCTTTTTCAACATCCTGATCATTTTGTAACTTTTTATGAATAATTTTTCCATTATTGTATTGTCGTCTTATTGCCCTGAGAAAGCAGAATGCAAAGTCAGCAAAACCTCAGCTATTTCCATAATTATGGAGGCATTTTATTCCAGTTTAGATGTGGACGGGGTATATTGTAAAGAGAAAAAAAAAGGTGGCTGCTGCTGTTATTGAACGTGTCATTGCCACCCAGAACTATTCGTGCTGGTGTAAAAGACACAGTGATTACTATCTTGTGTAACATTTTCAGAATAAAAACCAAACAAGCGCATTATTCACCAACAATTCTTTTTCTATTTGTTGCTGCCTCCCAAAAGAGGTGTAAAGATGATCAACTGACTCGGATATTTAACTGATTCCTAAAATCTAAATATGAGAGCCAAAATGATTCTCTTCTGAGACCCTTTGGTAAATAAAGCCTGCACAAAATTACACTGATAAATCTGACACACACAGACAATTTTATTTGTTAACATTCGTTATTCCATAGAAGACCCTTATAAAATTCATCCAAACACACAACAGGATAAGCAATGATTTTCACAAAGATAATAGCTTATTAGTCAATTAACTCATTAAATACACCTGGCAAATGAAGCCCTTTCACAGTAAGAGATTTTTTGTCCTAAATTTTCTTAACATAATATTTTACATATATATTAGGAATTTTAAATTTTTAAATGAAACCTACCATTACAGTGATGCTATTTAAGCTAGGTTTAATTTAAGAAAGAAACTTGTTCATTTAATAAGAAACCATTAAAAGTATGGTTTAGTAAGAAATTGCATATTTCAGAAGAAAGTGCTATAACAAACAAAAGGACAAAACTAAGGATGGTCATTTGAAGATGTTTATTGATAGCTAACAATAAAACTTCTAAGGGCAATAATGAAATTCCATCAATCACACAGAATATTTCCAAAAGAACCAAAAATGTTTTTAAACTACCAATAATAGTTTTGCTAGCAAAACAATAAATTAATACAGATGTAGTTTTATTGTTTCCAGTCTGTTGATAACACCAAGCAATACCCAAGGTAAAAGTGAATTATGTTCATGTTCAGTATAATTTAATTTCTGCTGACTACACACCTCAAAAGTAAATATTTCATCACAGTGTATACTGTGAGTGTCTTCAATAAAACCACTTAATGAGCACAAATGGCAAAAACTGTCTTTAGCTCAAATAATCATACTCCTTAGCAATTCCTTTGCAACTGCTTGTATATAAATTATAAGCTAAATTAGAGATGCAGAAAGTCTACAACCTATGTAAAGCCTTATTTTCCATTAAATTGGCACCCAACATATTTTAAAAACCATTTAAGGATCCAACTTCAACAATTCTACTAAATAACACATTCTACGAATCTGCAACAGGCTGGATAAAAATCCGCTTCCTAATGGACCCTGATGTCTGGAGAGTTTTATTCAATGACCTCATGTACGGCTATCAATGATGCTTAAAAACTTGGAAATATTTACCATTTCATCTTTGACAAGATTTTCTAAACTTCATTCAATCATTCTGAAAAGAGCAATACACCAAACTGGGCTTTTAAGATTAACATATCAAAATTATAAGAATGTTTTTAGTACTCCGTATCCCATTATATTAACTCTGAGTCAACCAGACTATTACTACAGCTATCCATTTTTAAAATAAGGCTTCATACAATTTATGGCAGAGCAAGTCATGTATACATTTAATAGAAGGTTGCTAAATTTTTATCAACTAGAAACAGCCAAAAGAAAATCATACCCAATGAAATGCAAGCATAGTCTCTCTATTTTTTTTTAGTTGGTTGGTTCCCTCCACCCTCATGAACAGGTGCCTGAAGATAAGCAGATTTCTTGTAAGTGCACCAGTTTGAAGTTTTCTGTTACTCCACATCATTAGGCTCAAACTTCAGCAGATGCTGGAGAAAACCTTGCGTAGTTACAGAACAAAGAAATGCAAAGAAAAACCATACTTCTGACCGGCAAGATACAAAAATCAGCCTGGATCACTGCAGCAAGCGAGCAAACCACACGAACCTGCTATTATGTGATCATAGTTTTAAAATGCATTATTAAACAAAGTTTATCAATGCATTCTGTGTAGTTATTTATCTATAATTAAATTACTCGTCATATTTTAAAAAGTTCAATAAGTGACTGATGATTAGCAGATACACTGATGTACGATTCTTGTGCTGTGTGAAATTTAGAACTCCCAGAAGGCACCTTTTTCTTTCTTGTTTTGATATCTAATATGATAACTTTCTAAAATGTATTTTAAAATTAAATTTTCAAATATTGAAAAATACCAAGCAAACTCTACTTACTCTCCCATAACCAAACACTACAATAAAGTGGAGAAAACTCCCATGACACTTGCAGAGTAAACAAAACTGCCAGTTATTCTATTATACTGAGTTATGTTAAAATTTGTTTTCAGGAGAAAAAAAAAGAAAAAAGAAAAAAGTGGCGAGAAACTTTGCTTTTATTAAATAAAGAATAGAAAATAAATAGTGAGAATAAAAGGATCTGAAGGAGAAAAAAAGTGAGAGTCAAAATAAACATTTAAAAAAAGGCAACAAAGTTTTTTTTTTTGGAAATAAAGCTGGTGCCAACAGTTTGATGCCAAAGTTGTGGAGAAATAATTGGGGAAGACCTGATTGACAAATCTGATTTCAGCTGTCCGTTGTTTAAAAAAAAACAAAAACAAAACAAACAACACATCCCCACCCTAATCTTGTAATGGGGGTGATAGATTTGGTGGGGTTCGGCAAGCAGAGAAAAGCATGAAGATTGATAGATTTGATTTTGTGAGCAAGAGAAAGGCAAGTCTTTTCAAATCAGCAAAAAGGAGCATCTATTTTGAGTTTTAACGTGAAAACAAGGACTTTCTCCAAAGACTGTTGCTATCATAGGTAAGGTAGGTTAAGTGACCCGAGTTCAGCTTGCCAACATGATTTCGTTTAGATTCAGCCATTTGGAGAAGTCGTTCAGGCAAATAATGAGAGATTGAAGAATTTCGAGATGAATATCACCAACCACTCTTGCGCCAACAAATCTTTTTTGATTAATCCTGTATTCATCTGTGAAACTGTCAGCTTGTTTGAGGCACCATGTTTTAACACTTAAATGGGCAGCAAGGAAAAAAAAGGAATAAAAAATGCATTAAAATCAGCGTCATCAAAATCAGAGACTTTGTTGGAGACCGGATCCCATGTAGATTTTATAGAAGCCTTTCTGCTGCATGCACATTGTTTTATCATGCAACTTTTAACAAATTACACTAATAGAAAAAAAAACAAATACACCATTTACATACTAAACTTGTAAGCAGCTGGTTTTGCTGATTAACAAAATCCTCTGGCGTGAACAAAGCATTCACAATTCAAATTGCATCAACAATGCCAAGAAATGAAATATTATTATTTTTTTTTTTTAAAATACAAAACTTCTGTTTACTACATGGACAGGAAAATAAAGAGTGGATGAAAATAGCCTTTTCTTAGTTGGTACAGAGATACATCTGCCTGGTATATTTTCACAGATTCACACACAAGGAACTATGCCTATAGATTTACCATGATTAACCCTCTGTATACTACCCAGAGTAGCACCTCACTGCTTTAAGATCTGTATTACTCAACCCAGGTTGAGTCATAGGGCCTGTGACACACAGTACCCTCCTCATCAATATAAGACTTTGTAAAGGCAAATCTCAAACCCCATGTTGTTTGCATTATGATTGTGTTGACTAAATACATATAGTCAGTTCAGCACAAATACTAACTAGTGTTCTAGGTGGTACAAGGTAAAAATTAATATGGCATATAGAAGGTCAATATACCATGTAAATTTTTTCATTAATAAATATTATCTGAAAGTTAAACTAAAACTATTGATTAATTATAAAATGCCAGAAAAGGCAAATACAGTGTAAAATAAACATGTGCATTATGGTGCTTTTAAAAAATGAACTTTGGAATCCGAATTTACAGAACCCACAATTTTTTTACATTTATCGAAAAAGTAAGTTATGCAAATTTTTGTTAAGATTAAATATTATTTTGAGGTTGCTGAAGTGTTTTAAAATTTTTACATTTTAGGTACACTCTAACTCATTCTATTTTTGTTTTAGATATTAATACATATTCTAATTTTATTAAAAAATGGCCATTGAAACTCTATCTAAAAAAATATGGCTCATTGGATCACCCAAATCCATCCCATCCTAGTAACAAGTTTCCTTCCAGAGGAGAAATTCTAAAACTATTGTTTTATCTTCACTGTGAAGAAAATAAAAATTTGACGGAAAGCATAAAAATAACAACAATCAGAATGATGGAGATATGGCAAAACGGAAATATTCCAATGAAGTATGAAGCCGATGTTTGTAAGCATATTCGTCATCTTCATAAAGAATGGCAAAGTCTAAAAAAATATATATCTAGAAATAGTGAAACGAATTTACGAAATCAAGAAAAGTTTAAAAGAAGTCGTAGTGAACTCTTTGATATAGCACATAGGGATGCACTTTCTTTCATCAAAATTCCTGCGGATAGAGTTCTTAATTGCTCAACATGAACCAAGCTGGAGAGGGAATATTGGACCTTTGGACAAAAAAACAGCTCAAATGGCATTCAGGAAACAAAGGAAAGAAACAGAGAATAATAGGCGTGAAAAAGGGAAGAATCGACATCAAGATATAGCACTGTAAATTTAGACTCCTCAACATCATCCTCATTTGAAAGTGAACTATTAAATTCTAGCATTCAACAAGAGTCAACAACACATCCAAGAAAGAAAATAAGAGGTAGTACTGCAATAAGTATAGATGTTGCAGCAGCTCTGGACCGTACACAGATAAATGACAAGAAATCAACCCACATTCTCATTCCTTTTGCTCTTCAGATGAAAAAGAATGCTACTGAGTTGTGTCTCAGTCCAAGTGCCATTTGGGCAAGACGGCTTCAATACAGGCAAGAACGTGCTGCAGAGATCAAAGCCTCTTTTAACTCAGATGCCCCACTTGTTCTTCATTGGGATGGGAAATGGATGCAGGATTTAACTGGAAAGGAAAAAACTGATCACTTACCTAATATTGTGTCTGGAAATATAGGAGCAAACTTCTTGCCATTCCAAAGCTTCCAGATTCTAAAGCAGCTGGGTCATCCCAAATCATTATTGAAGCACTGGATGACTGGGGTATGCGAGAAAAAATCAAGGCCTTGTGCTTTGACACAACAAACATCAACACAGGAATTCAGGGAGGGGGTTGCGTTCTAATTGAACAAGCCAATGGTCATAATCTAATTTATTTTGCTTGCTGTCATCACATATTAGAACTTTTGCTTGAAGCAGCATTCTCGGAACTTGTTGCACAAGATCAATCTAAGAACCCTGCATTACCATATTTGAAACATTCTGCAGAATTTGGCCAACTTTAAATGTTTGAGATTATACAACAGGACCTGGAGCCCGATACAGCAGTTCTTCTCCAATCATGATCCAATGAAATAATGAATCACAAACAACATCTCCTTCATGAGAAACATCCCCGAGATGACTACAAAGAATTATTAGAACTTGTGGTTATTTTCCTCGGAGGAATTCCCTATGGAAGAAATGATGTGCGGTTCATGGCTCCAGGAGCAATACATTGAGCACGATAGATGGCTTGCACGATATATTCTTTAAAGATCTAGATGCTTCGTAAGCAATTTTTACATGCACTTTCGCAAATACCAGCTACATCTGTATATTCATCACAGAGTGAACTTAACTGGAAAGGACTTAAATACTTTTGCCTGTTCGTAGCAAAGCATTATATTTGCCCCTGGTACTCTGCTCACAATCCAATATCCGCTCCAAAACAGGATCTCTTACTCCTCCAAAGTTTGGAAAAATGTGAGATACCTGCTATGCATACTGCTGGATTTAAGAGTTTTAGCCATCATCTCTGGTATCTTTCAGAGGTTAACATTGCATTGGCTCTATTTGATGCATCAGTGTCTATAGCTAAAAAGCAAAGCATGGTAAGAAATATAAAAAATGCTGAAGGCTTCGCGTGTCTGGGTTCCAGAACCACTGGTGAAATCCCTGGCAGATTTTTGTTCCCCCCAAACTTTAAACTTTTTCCGAACTTTGGAAATTTCTTTTTTGGACCTTGATCCAGTTATCTGGGAGCAAGATGAATCATTCTCCAAAGCAAAAGATTCATCTCTCAGGGTAACAAATGATCATGCTGAAAGAGGGGTATCACTTATTCAATCCTTCATCAATAACCCCAGGACAAAGAATGAGCAGCAGCTCCAATATCTTCTTCAGTTAGTTGAAGGCCACAGGAAGGCCTCAAAAGGTGCATTGCTGATTTAATCCATTCTATACCGCACTGAAATGATACTAGACACATTATTAGAAATTTAAAGCTTGATATAAATTTTTTTTTCTTTTCATGTAATTTTGTGTTATTTTAACCTAGTGTAAAACTTTGAAGGCATTGAGCAACCTTTAAAACTTAATTAATTTTTCTGAAATTTTGTAAATGTTACTTTTTTTTAGTTATTTAATAAAAAAAAAAACTTCTGCATTGTGATAATTTTTGATTAGAATTTTTCCATATGTGATAAAAGCACCCTAGTGTGCATGCCATTTACCCACAATTCTTGGTTATCTTCAAGCTTAAATTTTTGTTATGGCTGTTTTATGCATTTTTTGAAAAATTACTCAAAAAATAAAAATGTAATACAGTTAAATCAACAGTACACTGCTATAGTCAGGTTATAATACACTGTTCTAGCAAGGAGTTAAACATACAGCATCATGAAAGCCTCGTGTATATAGAGACGTAAAATACTTTCATTTGCATCACACAATCAGGATTTTTCCACACGTCATTTTCTTTTAGTTTAGTTTGTTCATAGTTTAACAAGGTGCCTAGGAAATAAAAATATTTATCAGCACAATTTTAAAATTCATTTATTCTATTCTATCAACTATGTTTGCCAGTAATTTATTTCATCCATTATCAGTTATATTTCTAAGAGAAAAAAAGCAACCCAACTTGTGATTATAAGATAGAGTAACTGCATAGCCAAACATATTTGTTGTCGTCCACAAGCCCATAACACTTGATTATTTTTAAAACCACCTTCTCTTAAATGTTTAAAGTCCAAAAACAATAACTTTAATACATTTTTTTAGATATTCAGCAGTACCGTATACAGAAAAACTGCTTTCTTTTTGTTTGATTTTCTCTTATTTCCCAGCTAAAACAGCAACAAAAGGCTTTTCAAATTTAAGACTTATTTATCAAGCTGAATTAACTTCACAAAAATCAGCTCATCATAAACATGATGTTATTTTTATGGAAGAAAGAAAACAAACAAACAGAATCAAATACTTGCGAGAGTAGTGCTGAAAGAGGCAGCAAACAGTTTTTGTATAAAGTGCCATTATCACCAGAATTCTGTGTTTGATTAAATGATTCTGTTAAGAAGCTGGTGATGGTAGTATGTGTACAAATACGTGTGTGTGTGTGTGTGTGGAGGGATCATCAACCAGACAAGATGAAAAATCTTAAAAGGAAGAGTCTAAATATTAGGTTTCTTCTATAAAAAGCTTTTGAATAAACAAAGTACCAGGACATTTTTAAACAACCGTTTGCCAAATGATCTTGTTGCTACAGCTAACTTTGTTACTGATTAGCACGTTCTCTTCCAACCTTCCTCCTCCTCTTTTTTTTTTTTTTTGCTATCCTTTTGGTGGCTTTTTTCTGTGAATGTCACAGCTGCTATGGTGGGTAAGTAATGTCATGTTTAATATCTCCAAACACAAGCATACATCAGTACTTTATGCCAAAATGTTCTCATGAATCAATTGCTATTTTTTTAATAAACAAATTGTAAGCAATGACCTCAAAGCTTTGCATAGCACGCTGTGCAGAATTATACCTGTGATGTTACCTAATAGAAAGTGTAGCAGTCATTTTTCTTATCAGCAGCATCCTCTGTCAATTTACATGTGACAGTGTAGCATAGGGTTGGATAATCAGCATGATAACCCCAGATAAATCTGTCCTTAGAAGTGAGCAAAGTGACAAGGCAGTAACTATTGTGGTTTTCTAGCAACAAGCCACATGGTTTTGGCCACATTTTGTCATGTTACACTTTAATGTCTCTGATTCCATTACTGAGGACAAGCATCACACATCATTCTTGTAGCAGCTATAGACTGTCATTAAAATACAGCTACTCTACATAGCTGAATAATAGTTTATCTGGCATGCAGGATCATACTTCATATTAGTACTGAAAAATAATTTTTAAAAGGTTAATGACATGCACTGTATATCATGGCCAGACAGGAATTAATCTATTTTTCCATAATGTTAATCTAATAAAATAACAGCACATTTCCAGAGTTCAAATACACTGACAAAAGTTATTCAATAAAAAGATTCAATGTGTTTTAAGTTTAAGTTACAAGCTTTAATTTAATTAAATTTACAATATAACAAATATTCCACATACATCTGTATGGACTAGAAAGTTCACACAATATTTATGCTTTATTAATAGTATTTAATAAAGAGGAAAATAATTTCTTAATTAACTCAATAAATATCACTTATTAATGAACCTAAATTTATTTAGCATATTAATCTATTCTTAATCAACTTGTAAATATAGTTTTCTCAGCAAAAATGTACAATAAGGGCCATCAAAAACTTGCCTCTCAGTAAGTTCTGTATTTTTTATCATCTAAAAAACATGTTTAACTGCCATGAAACATTAACTCTCCGAAGTGCAAACAAATGAGAAATGTGATATTTATTGAAATGCACTGAGAAAGTGACTCTGAACCATAATACTGAGATTGTTGGTATGGCCACCACTTAGTCCCCATGCACTGCACACCATCTCCGTATGAGCTTGTGGGTTTTAAATGGAAGGTTAGAGAATTAGTTGCCAATCCTGAGGAGGTGATAGAGAGTGCTGATATTCCCATGCTGCTAAATCTGCCCTTCATCCCAAAGCTAGGTGCTTGATTGGTGTCATATCAGGTGACAGAAGCAGCAGCATCACTCAAATGCTTGTTCCTTGCTGGAAGTCCGTGCTTTCCACCATGGGTGGCATCAAAAACTTGATGAAATATGTGCACGTTTTCATGATTTGCAAAGGAATGACAACATTTTGGAGGATGGCCAGGTGGTGACATTTCCACAAAATATGTAATACAGTATTCCCTGATGGTAGATTATTACCAGGCAACTGGCTGGCCTAAAGCATACACTATTCAGCATGCCCCCCTCTCCTTACTGGTGCCAAACCTCCAATAAGCCAGCAATGTTAACTTGGCTCATCAATGTTGCCAATGACTTGTACTCAAAATTAACTTCACATGAAGTCTTTCTGAAGAAAAAATGGCCTGATGCAGATTGGCAGAATGGTGCCAGGTAGTACTTTCTTATCTGCAAGTTGTCTGAAGCTGAGCAGTCTTACAGCAACAGCAAATCAATCTCTGACATGCCGACATATTAAGCCACAATCTGGCAGCTCTATGATGTTGTGTGGCTGGGCAGGATGTGGATGATCTATTGTTGTACCTATGATATAGAAACAGCCCTGCACACCACTAATCATGGTGCATTGTCAGTTAAACGTTCTGACTGCTTGGCGTATAAATGCACCAGCTTAGAGTAAATCCAGCCTCACTCACCAACTCTTTTTTGGATATAAACATGGCATACATATTTTCTTAATCCTAATATCCTTACAACAGAAACTTGATCCCTATGAATTATTTTTATAGTTTCTTCACATTTGAATGTGACCTCTAAACATTAAGTACATAAGAGGCAAATGTGCCTTAATCAGTTGGTTAAATTTTCAACCAAAGCCAGGCAGACTAAAGGAAAAAAATGTGTTTAAGAGCCTAACAAGGATATCTGTTACTGAAACTTTCAATATTATTTTGAAAAGCCCCTGTTTTAATGTCATTGCATGTAAAATATTTTGGTTTTAGCATACAATGGCTTCGTGTTTGCAGAGATTGTGTATTACAAACACTTGACCTACCATTTGCCTGATTTTTAAGATGTTCCCAAGGGTTTCATTAAAATTATTTGCAGAATTAATTCAAAATTTACTAATTAAGAAAACAAATTATACTACAATGTAATAATGTAATAGATAAAATTAATACTAGTAACAGTGAAGCAAAAAAAACCAAAAAAAACAAAGGTTTTCTGGCCAAAAGACTAAATAATTGAAATAACTGGTCATTCTCTATGGCGACCACTGAATAATGGAACATATCTTGGAGTTAAGAAATAATATCAGAGAGTAGAAAACAATTAACAGAGTGATGATTAATGCACTAAAAGTTAACTAGCAATATGAAAATATTGACTATTTTTTCAAGAAAAGATTCTGGTAACATCGCAGCCAAAGTAATCATTAACTTTGCTGTGAGGAATGAGGTAAGATGTTGAGAGCTAATAGGGTAGGTAGAGTATGAGCTACACATTGAGAGATGGTGACATTTACTGATGGATCACCTTAGCCATTAAGCTGATAAGATGTGAAGCAGCTTTTGCTGTCTATCATTTAGCTATGGTAACTGATAGTGTCATACTATCAATGCACAATAAAAGGAAAAAATGAAGAAAAAAGATTGATGTGTTTAATCAACACTAGTACACTTTTTACTAAAATAAAAGTACTGAAAGAATAAAATGATGATTAGGGTTTTTGATAACAATGATGTTGATAGCATTTGTTCTTTCCTAATTACATGCAAATAGTATAGTTTCTATTATTTATCTTTAATTCAGCTTCACCTACAACAGTTTGAGATACTGTTTATAAAATTTGTTTTTCCCCCATTCTATAACTAAATCTGGCTATCCAAACTGGTCTCCACAAATAGGCCATCAATTATTCTTTTCTTTTTGTGTGTGTGTGTTTGTGTGTAACGGAATTTATTTCTCAAACAACAAAAGTGGCTGCTACAAATAGCAAATTCTGGAAACCAATAATCAAAACAATGCATCAGTTATCAAAAGTCTTTTAAAAACTCAATTATTTTGCTTTCATTTCTATTTGTCATAAATAAAAAAAGAGTACAATTATGTTTTTAGTACAGCACCTTAGTGATGTGTCATGGAGAATTTTAATACACCTATTAGATAAGGTTTGAAAAATTTAAATCCTAACTCTTTTGAATTCCAGTTTGAGTGTTAGAATTGAATCTGAAAGCAACACACCTCGATTCAAAGAGAATTAACAAATGTGCCAAGAGCTTTTTTTTGCTAGTTACCCAGAGGTTTAGAAGTACTGGTCATTCCTTCCTAAATGCTCACTGAGTAAGCACTTCAAAGAGCACACCCGAATTGCGACATGTTCAAAACTGTTGAATGCCATGTTAGAAAATGTTCCAAAGCAACAAATCTGTTGGGGGGAAAGCAGCGCTGTTGAGATGCTTTTCAAAAATATTAAATACACAATACAGTTTCTATGAACGAATTGCTATCTTTTGGGAAGACCATGAGATTAAGGTTAAGAAATATTAGGAAACCACTAAGCAATCAAGTATCATTTTAAGTTTTGCTTATCATGCCAGAAGAAAATTATATATATATTCTTTTGAGTTCTGCGAAGAAAGAGAGCAGAAATCACCTTTCTTATAATATATATTGCCAAGAATAAATGGCAACATGTTATCTTGTTTTTTTTTTTATAAATGTCTTATGAGATATAAAGCACAATTCTTGTGATACCACGCGCTTCTTGCACACTTAAAGAATCTATTTACTTTTGATTGGTCTAGTACATCAAAAAAAAAAGAAGAGAGAACTGGGATGCTATGTAGTCATAGAAAATCAAAATAGCAAGAATTTCCTAAAATTTATGGAAAGTCCTTTAAAAATTTTGTCTAGTTTGTTATCATTATTATATTTTATAATTTACATTCTGCTTTGGATCTATTTTGCTGTCATTTTTATTTTTTTAAAAAATTTATAACATTAACATTTTTATTAGTGACCTTCAAAAAGTCTAGAACAACAAAGTTTTAGGTGAAAAGCTGTAGGTCATTCAAAATGAAAATGAGAATTAGGACTACGTTATTATAATTCCCAATTTTCACTGGATTTTAAATAATTTAACCTGAATAATCCCTAAACATCTTTACATAGGATAAGGAAAAAAAGGGCAATTGTTTAATTCCATTTGGTCAGCCAGTGAAATCAGAAAGACCACATTTGGTTTGTGAGAGATAGTGATTTTGATGCTGGAGTCATATAGCCTCCCCTTCTTTTTTTTTTACTTTTCGTGTCAATAATTTACTAAACAATAAAAAAGATCTTGTCACAGATATTCATATATATAATTACTTGAACAATTTGTTTACAGAAGACTATAGTCTTGCAGAAATACCAAATGTAAATAAAGATTCAAGTCTGGTTCTGCCAAAATTCACTCAGTAACCAATTACATTTAATCAAAAATATAGTTTAAAGAACATTTTTTGCATGGATTTTCTTTTCCAAAAGACTTATAAATGCTATTGATTTCCTGAAGAGCTACCATTGTAAAAGGAAAATAATTACTGATTTCCCTTAATTTATGTAGTTGAAAACCCAATGAATGATGTTCTATCATGTAGAATGTGCAGTAAGTTTTTATAAACATTAGTAGCTTTAATTTTTTTCATATAATAAACTAGATTTAAAAAATTATACCTGTTAAGAAGAGCCCAGAGGATTCTTTTCCTCCATGAATGCCTGATTACTCTTAGTAAGTGGAATCTCTTTCTTCCTCTCAGATTAAAGATCCCTAAGTAACATTTCTTGTACAGATTTTGAAAGAACCAACGAAATTAAATTTCTACTGTTGATAGCAATAGAAACTTTGGTAACTGAATACTTAAAGCAATATGTTATTTAAATTAGATAGGAAATATGAAGGTCCTTTTGTATGATGAAATAGTTATTAAATTGATACGAGAATGTCAAGTACTGTTAACCATACAGGAAGAAACTTTTCAAAACTTATATTGCTGAAGTACATTTCTCAGTAAATACAGTGGAGAAACACTATAAAGGACACAAAACTTGTGATACAGCTGAGATACTGGACTGAAGCTTGCTAACATGAAAAAATACCTTAATGTTCAAGAATTCATAGTTGGTACAGGAAATTAAAGTTTAGCCTTCAATAGATGAAGTAAATTAAAGAATATATATATATATATTTGCCTAAAGATGTATAGTACTGATAGTAAAAACCATGAAGCAAATTGATTTTTTTAAAAATTTAGTTTCAGAAAACTTCTTTGATAAAATACAGATGAATCCTAGACAAAGGTTATATATAAACCCATGCATAAGATTGAAAAGCTTTCAAGATAAATATGAGACAAAAAAGGTAAAATGTGTATATATATGAGAGAGAGAGGAGAGAGAGAGAGAGTGTGTGTGTGTGTGTGTGTGTGTGTGATGTTTTTCTTATAAGTGGAAATTAAAGCAGATGATCCAGTTTAGTTAGCCAAAAAATGAAGGCATAGCAACTGATTTAATACTTGGCTGCCATTTCCAGAAAAGCTGATTCACCTCTTATCAGATCCTTTTAACTTCCTTTTACTTATTTTCTTTCTAGCATGACAAGATAATGTATATCAGAGATCAAATGTTTCTTGCTAACTTTATTAAATGTCTTATAAAGAATGCAACACAACACACACTACACTCCTGGCTGAACACAATTTTGTACTTACTGATGCAGTAATGATAAGTAAAGTCAATTTTTCTCTGACACTTTCTGATCAAGTAGATTTCATGTATTTACTGAAACATTAAAGATGTGTTTTCGTCAAGGTTCAAGTTCAATTGCCTGATACGTTGATAAAATATGTATATAGTAACATAAATTCAAAATTCTCCAGAACATATATTTTCATAACCGAGTCAAGTTTTAAAAAGCTGAACATTATATATATATTTTTTTTTAAATTAAAAAAAAAAAATATAACCAAATATAGACTCTTATTTGTATTTGTCATGGTTCTGATTTGGAGCTATGGTTTTTACCGCCGCCGGATGCCCTTCCTGACACAAAGCTGGTTGACCCATAGCCAGAGGTATAATTTCAGAGTTTAATTGAACTGGACCTCTTGCTTACCATGCAAATATTTTATATTGATATTCAATGGTATATTGATATCATACAGTTTATACTGAAATTAATCCTGATGAAATATTCGGCAAACTAGAATTGTTGTTTTTATTAATTAAAAATTAAAAATATAACAGCTAAATGTACTCTTCAAATCTTTTTCATGGAAGATCAATGATGTAAACATGATTATAATATCTGGCCTATCATTTTTTTTTAAATCAATACTTTATGTTATTTTATGCATTTTCACATGAAATGGATTGGATAATAACTCAAATTATTTTTTTTTTAATGGAACAAATGAAACTAGGGTATTATTCATTCAAATGCAAAACTCTGAAGATTTTAGACATTAAAACACCTTAATACAAAATTATCAAAAAATGAATAAAATTGTTACATAGATTCTAGACAAAAAATATTAAATTAATGGTGTTATGTGAATGAAATATTACATTCCATTCTAATTTAATTTCTTTTGTTTATTTTTATGCCTGGTAAAAAATACCAATTCAAAAATTGGCTATCTATAATAAATCTTCAAAATATTGTTTTTTTTAATATTTTTAGAATTTAAATCAAATATTTTATGCAGTATTGTTGGTGACAATGAGTATATTATTTTAATTCACCATGAAATTATTATAAAATTATATCAGTAAATGTACAATCTCTACTGATTATTTTATAGATGTTGCATCATTAAATGTAAATATTATTTAAAACAGTATTTGTTTTTCAATTCATTTTATATTATTATAATTTCTTGTATTATGCTCAGAATACCATATCTCGTTTGGTTGTTTAATTAGATATCATCAATATTTTGAATTGTAAAATAAAAAAGACAACTCTTTTATATGAGAATATTTTCTCTTCCATACATTTAAATGTGTTCAGAGATAACATCATTTTATTCATATAGACCATTCAGGAGTAGACAAAGAAAAATAAGATACTCCAGCCACAGATTGTCTACCCTCAAAGAATACATGCAGCCCTGCTGATGGACCATCTCCTCCCAGTAGTACTCAAATGCCCAATCCAGTAAAACCATATTGGATACCCTTATGATATAGGTCACTACATCACCAATGTCAAGGATTTTTCTGATGACATAGAAGTTTCCGTTATCAGAACAAACAGCTTCAAAGAAAAAAAGAAAATTTGAAATCAGCTGGTTCCATTAACTTGGCTGACCTATACTGAGATTAGAAAAGGAGTCTTCTTTGTTAGCTTTGTAGTTTTTTGCCCATGAATAAAAAGGTAAAGGTTCACACCAAAATCTTGGGGCATTTGTGAAAAACCCATTTATCAGATACAAAGATGTTATTGAGAATTTATGGAATCAGGCAACATATCTATGATTAAAGGTCTATATAGTTTGCAGAAAATTAAGAGTAAATGTAAAAGTTTAAATACACAACACACGAACTGAAAGTAGAGAGAAACAGAAGGAAGCTGGAGACTGTTGTGAAGACTATAATCTTCCAGCCACAGAGATGAGGAGCTCATATTTTGGTGCAGAAAATACAATAGAAATTGATGGTAATTATTGTGTGTTTCGAAGTTTCAGAATAGATGCTGGAAAGCATTTTGATGACCCAAAGAAAATGCAATCTGCATCAGCAAAACTATCCAAATGAACTAATAAACACATGTAGCAGAATTATACAGAAGAAAATTGTAGACAGGGTTAACAAAACTAAATGTTTCACAGTTTTAGCAGATGAGGCAAATGATGTCTCCTCCATGGAATGCTGAGTGATTGTGGAAAATGTGAGGATATTGATAAACTGATTCTATTGGAAGATTGCATATAGCACAATAAAGTGAAAGATGTCTCTGCTGTTGGCCTAGCAACCAAAGTCAAGTCACCTACACCCTAAAAAACATTAGTCTTGATGTAGAATATCTCAAAGGTCAGAGATATGATGGTACTGGTATGATTAGTGGTTATATGGTAGTAGTTCAATCTTTAATCAGAAAAGATTACCCTTTAGCAATGTACACCCAGTGTGCAAGTCATTCTGTGAATACAAAGTCATGTCAAGTACAATAGGAAGGCATTATGTTTGAGAGCATAAGTGAAATTTGTTTCCTTGTTGTATCTAGTGATGTGCCCCCTCACCTCAAAAGAAAGAAACACAACATTGAAAACCGATGGGTAGAATGACATGATGCTCTGTTTATTTCCAAAGACTTCTGCTTCCAACAGCTGCAGCTTTGACATCTTTATCATCAGATGGCCAATCAACAAACAGGGGATTTATCAGCAAAAAGATAACCCTGTCCATTTAGCCATACATCAGAACACTTTTCTGATTGCACATCTGGAAACTGAAAAAAATCTTCTGAGTAATGCTTGGTATCTCCACAACTCTCCAATCTCCAGCTGTCCACAATGTTTCACATGTTGAGCAAATTCATTATATACAATCGGCACTGAGCAAACTAAAAGAAAATGCAAACATTTTCTTTAGTGAAATCTTCAAGAAAGTGGCAAACAGAAACAGAGATGACTATGATAATGAAAATGCATGCACATACTACAAACAGGCAGTTTAATTTCTGTTTGTAGCCCATGTTATTACAGAATCAGAGGCCAGATTTTCAGTTCATAGAACCACAGCATTAAAGGCACTATGCCTGACTCCAAAGTTCGGTCTTGAGATAAATTCTTTAGATGACATTAACAGCATGTATAAAAACTTACCTGATCTTATCACATCTGTAAAAGGTGAGTTTGAAGTATGGCAGGAAAAAATGGAAGCATGTTGAAGCCAAGAATCTGTCTTTAATGGTCATAGCAGCATGCAAGTTTTCTATCAGAAACTTTTCCCCAACATATTTGGACTGCAAATATTTGTCACCTCGCCAGCAACCATCTTTTCTGCATAACAAATGAGGAGTGAAAACGTACCTTAGAGCCACCATGTGAGAAGCTAGACTTAATGGACTTGCTCTGTTGACCATGCATAAAGACAATGGTTAATCCAGAAGAGGCCATCAACCAAGCTAGAAAAGGACAGAAGCATGTTTGAACATTTTTTCATTAATTTTATTTTCATAAATGCCAAATCAAACTTCAGAAACAATGATGTAGATATCTCAGACCATGAGAAAGACAATGATATCCAGTCAACCCAGAAGAGATCATCAATCAATTTAGCCACATTTGTATGAACAATTCTGACATTTAGTTTTTTTAACATGTCATTGTCAGATTGTTTGGCAGTCTGCAATAAATTACAAAATGGGTCTATACTCATCATATTTGTTATTTAATATTTCATACTGGTATCCACCTTTCAGTAGCAAAATTTCCTGGGGAAGAAAGGCACTGAATGACTCTTTAAAAGCATATTTTGCTCAAATTTTGACAAAACAAAATAAGTGAAATTCTCTAGCTTATCTTCTAGAATGCACCATTTTACACATAGACTTTCAATTTTATTCCTGGGGAATCATGCTGACAGAAACCTTTAAATAGGATTCTATCCAGGCTGCTTACAAAAGGAATTCTTAGATCCACCACTGCCACTTTGTTACATTGGTTTTCCAGGCTAGAGTTATCAATCACAGAACCTTTTTTCTTCCAAAAACATTATTAAAACTTATATTTCTAAATATTATTGATACAAAAATGTCAAAAATATCTGTCTTAAGTATACTTCTGACTTCTTTTTCATTCCTATTGCAAGATTTTTTTTTTAAAGTATCTTTTAAATCTTGCAGTTTTACCTATTTTTCAATAATAGGAAAAGATCAGTTATCCATATATCTGTCTCTCAGTTTCCAGGGTTGGTATGTTGGGTTTGCATGAACCTAAAAGAAAACAATATCAACACAACACATCAGAGAATTTTGACATCCTTGCTATATTACCTGCCATAGCAATAAAATTTTTTTAAAAAAATTAAGAAAATAACAAGAAAAGCTTAGACAAAAGACAATTGTTTAATTATCAATTAATAGGTGCAAAGATCCAAAAATGTTTTTAAATTTAGCAGCCAAAAAAAAAAGGTCACAGTAGGAGGTTATAAATTTTTTGTTGGCTTCTAGGTAACCCAAAGCTGGGTTAATTAACCAAGTATCCAAAAACTTCTTTCTGTTACTCATGCTGGAGTTCATAATCAAGTGTTTTTTTTTTGTATGTAAGTGAAGCTTTACGTATCTTCTGAAAATGATTTCAGTTAAAGTAGATTTTCCATCCTCTGAAGCCCTGTGGCTACTCCAAGATATCTGCTGAGGAGAGAGCACCAAGAAGCCTGATTTGAAAGATGATCCTTTTTTGTTATGAATCATGAACCCAAAGGTGCACCCGCACAGACAGGCAACTTTTGACTGTCTTTTTCAAAAGTTGAACTGGATCCCACGGGTCTTTATAGTGCAAGAGTCACTTCCACTCATCAAACATCATCACTCACTCATTCCTTAAAACTAGTAATATGATTCATAGAATCACAGTTTTATTTCTGTTTGAGATAATAAATCAAGAGTATATCGCTTTAGTGAATTTTTTTCAGTTGTCCACAATTTCCAAGATAATGTTCTGTATGGGTCAACTCATGTTTGTGCAGGTTTCTAGTAGGACTCTCATATTAGCCTGGTCATGAGTTTTTACCACAAATGCCATCAATGGTTATCAAAAAAAAAAAAAAAAAAAGATGCCAGATTTTTGGAGCCCTGAATATGTGTATAAGCTTCCATTATTTTCTCATATAGTAGTAGTTAGTTAAGCTTACTAATATTATAAACCAAGTTGCAAATATGTCCCACAAACAAGTGTGTTGATGCTCAATGGCTGTAAATAAATATCAGTACTTCCAAATAATCCTCAGTAAAGAAAAGAAACAAAAAAATTCACAAAAAGAAAAGATGAGACAGAACCAAGTTAAAATGAAGTTCATAAGGTTACAACCCTTAATGTAAAAAGTGAAAGAGACTTTTGGTTTCTATTACTGCATAGAAATCGCATGCAGATTTATTTGAAAAAAATGAAGCATTCATGACGCTGACACAACTCACTGGGCCAATCATTTAAAATTATGGGTGCAGATGCAGGACTGTAAAGAATATTTACCATCAAAATGCTATGGAAGAAATGGTCTCCACTATTCCACCTTCCGTAGTGTGAAATGAAGTGAAAGCTTAACAGCAAAAAAAATTTACTCAAAGGGTCATTTACATCTTAGACTTGAGCTTGCAGAAGACATTCCATATAAATAAACAAAATTCAAGAGTAAAAAGAGTAGATGATTCAGCAGTATACAATAACTGCAATCTACTTAACAAAAGCAATTATGCACTTCAAGGCTATTTACTTTAGTATTGTGGCTTATAATGTGTAAAGGCTCTCAGGAAAAGATACATATATGAATCTGGAATTAAATATAGAAAACAGCAACACCATGGAAGCCAACATAAAATGAGCTGCAGCAGGAAAAATCAACACTTGATTTATAAAAAAAGAAATGTTAAAGTCAATGGAGCCAGACTTTTTTTGGGGGGGGTGGTGCAATTGGCTGCAAAAATTAAAAAAAAGAGAAACATGAGTATTTGCTCATTTATTTTTAAATACATTTTTAAAATTTTCTGGTGGATCCAACTTTTTACAGCATTGCATTGTGGGAATGCCTGCTCTATTAGAGATGGGAAAATACTGGTTTCACACTGATATGACCAATATCACTCAGTCAAAGAAGAAATAATCTGGCTCCTATTACAAATAGACTTCAAATGCACCACACAAATATCAGGTTATAGCAAAGATAATGAAATTTATTAATCATTAAAATGTTGATGAAAATATTTCTATGTGAAAGTGTTAATATATACATGGGCAAAAAGTACAGTGTAGAAAACAATACAAGGTGTAGTCAAAAAGTATCTGACCTTTGGCCAAAAAAAACAAGTAATATTAAAAAGCTCACCATTTTGATTTAGTCTCCTTCAAAGTATTTGCCTTGGGAGTCTACACACTTCTGCCAGTGTTCCTGCCACTGCTGGAAACATTTCTGGAAATCCCTACTTGGGATGCCGTAGAGCTGTGCCGTCAAATTTTGCTTAATGTCCTCTGTTGACTCAAATCTTCTCACTTTGAGTGTTTTTTTGAGCTTTGGGAATAGCCAAAAGTCACATGGAGCCAAGTCTGGGGAGTAGGAAGCCTGACGAACAAGTGGTGTGTTATGCTTGACGAGGAATGCTTGGACGACATGGGCGGAATGAGCAGGTGCGTTGTCATGGTGGAGTTGCCAGTTCTTTGCTGCCCACAGGTTGGGTCGTTTTCGCCGCACAGCTTCACGAAGGTGACTAAGAACCCCAGGTACTATTCTTTGTTAATTGTCTGACCTTGTGGTGCATATTCATGGTGCACAATACCTCTGTAGTCAAAAAAACAGGTCATCAGTTTAACATTGCTGCACACCTGTCTTGCTTTCTTTGGTCTTGGCGAGGATGGATGCTTCCATTGGGATGATTGCAATTTTGTTTCAGGGTCATAGCCGTACACCCATGTCTCATCACCAGTGATGATAGTGTTTATGAAGTTTTGATCTTGGCTAGCAGACTCCAGCATGTCCTGGGAGATTTCCTTTCTGTTTTCTTTCTCTGGTCAGACAGCAACTTTGGTACGAATTTGGCCGACACCTTCCTCGTGCAAATCTTCTGTTATAATTGACTGAACTGACCCATGGCTGATTCCAACTTCGGCAACGATCTCCTCAATAGTCACACAACGGTCTTCATAGACTATTCCTCGAACCTTTGCAATCATTTCGTCATTTCTGCTAGTTGATGGTCTGCCACAATGTGGCTCACTGTCCACTGAGGTGCGGCCATCCTTGAACCGGTTGTACCACTCCTTTATTTGTGTTTTTCCCATAGCATCATCTCCAAAGGCCTTCTGAATCTTCTCGATAGTCTGGGCTTGCGTATCACCAAGTTTTTGGCAGAATTTGATACAGTATCTTTGCTCAATGCGCTCGGTCATCTTGACTCAAAAAGAAAAATCACACAGCACACTCTTCACGTCTGTACTCAACGCGTCACTGCGGGCAACTGGCGCAACCTACAGACATGAAAATTTTTGTGCATGCTCAGGAGGGACGCGGCCACCTAATACCCATGTGGATTTTGCTCACGCACTATTATTTTGTTCAAACAAATTCAACGTCGGATACTTTTCGACTACACCTCGTATAAGCATCATATGTTTAAAAATAAAAGTAGAGACCAATCAGTACTCAAATATTTAATAAAAATAACACAGAAGTGAAGAAAAATGTTAAGGCAACTGGTAGAACCTAAAACTGGTGACATCCAAAGTAATGTAAAATCAAAACCAAGATAAGAATCCATGTACACCTGAGTAATGATTTCATGAAAAAAAAAAAAAAAAAACAAAACATTATTTTAGCTGCCCGAGGAATTTGATTTCAAAAATATTTTTGACCATAATGGTAAATAATTTGCTACATCAGTCCTGGTCTGAAGTCACTAGGTTCAGTGAAGGAAAATCACAACATCTGTCCTATAAATCGGCAGGATATTAAAGCAAATGCAGATTATAACAAAATCTCTTGTCTCTGACATGATGTGAACAAGGTTGGAGTCAGAAGGTCATGGCATCTTAACTGAATTAATGGAAGCAAAATAAAACTGAAGCAAAGAATGGAGGCTTCAGAGATCAACACAAATGCCACTTGTTTATATTTGTTAAAAAAATTTTCTGGTCCATTTAGATAAAGGTTAAACTGTAGTGATTAATGTAAATTAATTAATTTAGGTTGTTCCTCACTTCACTATGCCATGGGATCTCTAGCTTAAAAAAAACACATACCAATCAACAGGAGACAGGGTTGAAATCGCCTAAAAGTGCTTCAATATTCTAAAAACAGAAACATCCATTGCACACAAAAACATTCCATCTCAGGACCAAACCTGGATGAGGGCAACAGAAAGAACACCAAAATGAAGGTTCATCAGTTATATTATTACTAATTAAATGATTGAAAATGCTCACTAACTTTTGTAAATAATAAATCTTGCCATTCAAATCCAGATACATCTTTGAGAAAATATCTTGTGTAAACAAAACATATCATTACGCATTGGGCAGCAACTGGACCAGTTTGACAAAACTCTGTGGCATGGTTTATCTTCACTTTACTTTACCAAAGAGCCCATGTAGACTTCCTCCCACATCTAAAGATGAAGAATTTTATATGCACTTTCACCCAAAGCTTTCCATGCTGAGAAATGGTCATGCAATCCATTCAGTATGTAATCTTATGATCCCAAATTTCATATCCAAGATAGGAATCTGCTACCCTCATAACCAAGAAAATGTGCAAATAATAATAATAATAATAATAATAATATAATAATAATAATAATAATAATATCAAACTTAGGAATCACTCCAAAGTCTAAAAAGAGATACACAAACTAAAGACTAAATTCCCATCTTGGACAGATTGCGTATAGTACATCTTATTAAATGTCAGAACTGTTGAGAAAATCTATCCAATGTATCTGCAGGGCATGAACATAGTTCATCACATCTGTTTGGATATGAGAGTTTGGCTTTATGCTACTACATGACCATAGCTGGACACAGGTTTATTATCGCTAACAGCAGGATATCATCCAGATCTCTTTCTGAATTCAAATGAAAAAATTATTGAATCTTTATTCATTAGAAATCTGACTTAATGACCAGAACTCGTTTACTCATTTTTCTTTCAGTCACTTTATCCCTGTTTTTTATTGTCATTAAATTTGTGTACTTTACCAAACATATAAAATATGTAATACATGTGAATAATCTTTCAATTCATTTTCTATGGATAATGGATTCTTTTTGACCAAATATTTATGCTCGCAGCAACAAGTCAGATTCATTCTAAGATAAATATACGAATTCATAATCACCTCCACATTTACATTTGCTACCATGGAATTAACACTATTCATCAGGTAAATTTAAGAAAAGAAAAAAATAATAAAAAATATATATATACTTGTATATCAGCGATGTTTTTCTTTTTATGTTGAAGTTTTTGGTGTGAGAAATGTTAAGTATAATGTTTGAAATATCTTGGACTTTAATGTGTTATTTTATAATTTTTCTTTGATTCTTGTTTTATGTTGACTGCAGCCTTGTTATTCCTTTTTGTTAAGTTTAAGGTTTGTCCTACCACCCACCCGCTCAGTTAGTTATTCATTACTCTGGTTGCATAAGGCCAAAAGCTATATATATATATAAAAAAAAAAAGTGACAACATAGGAATGTTGTTCTGGAGCGATCCTGAGCAGTTAGGTGAACCACTCTAAATGTCAGCCATTTAAACAACGGACAGCAAGAAAGACAGTAGAGATCGTGGCAGAAACAGGGTTAATGGTGTTTATTTTTTTTTTAGAAGATGCCATTTCCATTGTGGAATCCACTTGGATGTTTTAAAGTAAGAAAATTATTAAACCTTTCAATGTCCATAACAACTTTTGATTTAGACACTGCTGGTGATTTTAAACAGATTTTTTCTTTAAAGTTCTGTTTAGACTGCAGATAGCCTTCTCAACAATATATCTAAAGTAATAAACGGAATCTGAGAGATGTCTGTAGTTTAAATTAACCCTGGCATCATTGTGAAACGGTCTAATTACTAGTTAGATGTTCACCCAGCAAGTGGCCAACTCAGAATCAGGCAACAATTAAGCAGGCTGAGAATCCAATATTATTTCATTAAAAGCATGAAAAAAACAAAAACAAAACTTTATAACAGAACTGTATCACTTTCAAATTGCATGCCTTCACAATTCATAGTTCAGTCAATATTCATAGTTAATTTATTAATCATAACATTTGTATCATCTTAATAAACTAATCTTTTTAACATGTTATATAAATTTCTTTATTCATAGAAATGACATTATTCTGATTTGTTTAACCTTAAAAAAATTATTCATTAATAACACCGTTTTTTTTCTGTCTTCAAGGTGTATCTCCTATACTTGATTGGGAACAGATGGATGGACATATATTTAAATCATTAGCATACACTGATAGCAAATTATCATAAACCTGTCAATCCCATCAAGATGGCATTAGATTTAACAAAATTTGAATTATTTTCTTGGTGTGAAGACCATGTAGCAATTTTAGTTGCTATGCCCTCATCAAAACAAATGAACATCTTATCTTTCAAATATTCATCAAATTCAGTTTGTGATATGATCACCTAAATATGTATAAATAGTTGACAGCCAACTACTGAATTCTGATGAAAGCATTTTAGCTACAAAATACAGCGAACAAGGGTAAATCTTCTAAAGATCGAGGGTTCTATTTAAATAAGGAAGAGTTGTCTGGCTGAAAGTTCTAAATATTGCAGGTTGTAGGATTATACAAAATCATAATTTGCTAAGTTGGCTGTGACTTCCCAGCATATCAGTACTGAGCATTGAGAACTTGTACTAGAGCATGTACAGTTTTAGACAAGATTTTGAGTCTGGTTTTTAACTGAGCAATGCATTAAAAGAATGGCCACCATTTTTAAACAAAAAGAGGGAGCTCTGATATAAAAAGGAAAATTGAGGGCAATGTTGAGGTATCTAGAAAAGGATTCAAAATGCCAATCTGTTTGTTTGTTTTATTATTATTTTTAAAAAAAACATTGTTATTGTTCATGAAAGAATTTGTGTACCTACATTTTTTGGCTTTTTCCTGTCAATTTTACCCCTTTCCTAATAACTCAACATTAAAAACAACAAACAAGCAGATATCTTGCGAGCTTACCTGTAAACCTACTTGTGTGGTTTGCAGGAAAAATAAATCGGCACTAAGCAAAGGCAGCTCTACTGTTGCAATCATCACCCTTTAGCAACCAACCATTACTACACAAATATCAGCTGATTAAAGCGAGACTATAAGGAACCTGAAGTAAATTTCTATCTGATGCTAATTAAAGCTGTCTCCATACTACAGTACTATGAAAGCCAACCAAGAGATGCCCCCCCCCAAAAGAAAAACATTCTAAAGATCTTTGACAGTGCAGCTGCAATGTTACAGACAGAACTTTACCAGTCATGTTTAGTACACGGGTCACTTCCACAGCATGGTCTTGCAGGGTTCTTTATTATTACTCAACAGCAACTTGTCTAAACAGGAGCACTTTAATGGTTTCCATCTAGTGGCATGTGAACAAATCTGTAATCATATTTCCATGTTCATGAAGTCAATAAGAACCAACAAGATTGTTTATAGCACTGTCATGTATACATGAATGTTCCCAACCTACAAGCAAACATCTCAATCAAGTCTTCCCCCTTCTTCGACTTAAATACTCATATGCCTTTTTTATCCATTTTCATATTAACAATTATATTAACTATTAACTGAGTGATTTTATTAACAGAATAAAAATGGTGGTTGACAGATAGCTTTCTCTTATTTTAAAACCAAAATTTGTTTATTAAATTTTTTTATTCATGCCATTTTTATTTTTATTGTTGGTACTGCTTTTCTTTCTTTTTTTTTTAACATATAATAAACATGTATACATTGACCAGTCAGTTTGGTATAACAATGAAACAATAAATAAATAAATAAAAAACAGCAGTAAATTTTTCATATTTGAATTATAATTACAACAAATGACTTAATGCCTTTTATGCTATTAGAAACAAATATTTTACATCACCCTGAAAAATTTCAAAATGTCAACATGTACTTGGGACATTCAAATAAAACCGGCCAGTATATACAATTACAGCAGTGCTACTTCAGCATGGTTTCTAATGAACGACCATAGTAGTTATATATAAATACTAGGATTTTCGGTTTGAGATTTGTTCTACCATATTTGTATGCAGAAATATGTGCACAAACATCGATGTGTTACTAAGAAACGCAGCCAGGCAGCCTATTACATTTAGAACAAAATCTAGTTATTGTTAATATCTAATGCAAAAATTGGAGATTTTGTTTACTTTTCTGGAAATTTTCACTTGGAATTTGCTAAAGCTGAGAAAGCAAAACAGAACCTGCTTCTGTATTGATTCTCAGAGACTCAAGTTTAAGGACATTTGGTTGTGTTCTGTGGTATGTTACCTCTGTGCTTCAGTGGTACAAGAGTGTTTAATTCCCCATAAGGGTTGCATGACAAAAAAAGTGGCATTATAACAAAAACAGTAACTATGGTATGATAATTAGACAATTACTGGTTCCAGGCATTATATATTCCATAACTGTGCTGTGGGAATCAGTGATATTATCCTACTTCAGATTGCTATTCATGAGAATAGATTTTTGAAAGCAAATGTGTGAACGAGATTCTTCATTAAGCTTCTTGCCATTTCTTTCTTCTTTTTTTTTTAAATCTTCCTCTCTGTCCTAGTCATTTGCATTTATAAAATTTAATATTGCAGACAGCTAATTGTGACACCTGATGTACTAGATAAATCAATAGTTATTATTCAATATAACAATCATCATCTATTGGGCTAAGCTAGCCCAGTGATTAATCGTCTGATACAGCTGGAGATATGAGCAATTGCATCTTACAGAAACTAACAAACCTTGAGTGTTATTAATATAATAGGTGATGCCACCATTTATTCACTGGTTCCAAAATGAAATTATGTTTAGTTAAGAAAAAAAAGCAACAATGCAGAATTGGAAAAGCTTTTAAATTTGCCATTAAAGACAAAGTATTTGATTTCTGTCAACGTGAAAATGCAGTTATTTCCTAGCCTGAAGCTTGGAAAGGTCAGAAATTAAGAACACAAAACTGCTTCTTGCTGAATGGTTGGACATTTTCAGACAGTACCAAATGTTGAATTGCTTAGGATCAGATTCAATAGTTTAACAAGAAAAAGAAAAAGTGTAGACTGTAAGCAATAAGTTAATTTTGAAACTGGTTAGGAAAACACCCAATAGGCGCCACAGCTACAAATTCGGGCTATAGCAAAATGAACACTTAAAGACTAAAAGGAGCAACTTGAAAGTTACTCAAATATTGATCCAAAAAAAAAACAACATATCCATCAAGAGAAAAGCAGGTTGCAAAAACATTACATTATATTGTTGTTAAAAACACTGCACAAAACAATGTAGGAGTATTTTGCATGAAACCTGTTGTATGACTATTTACAGTTGCTTTACCCATTATAGGTAGTGTCATGTGATTCTTCAACTCATTTCCAACTCAAGCTTGAGTCATGTGACAATTCTGTTGCTTCAAGTGCTGCATCTGGCTCTTATCTCTAGGTGAAATGTATCTGTAAGGTCATACCTCTCTCTGTCAGTTAATTCCAAATTTGTCTGACAAAAGTCAAAATGAATATAAAACATCATAAATGTTCACATGATGAAATTATCAAGCATTGAGAGTTTGTTGCTATAACGATGACTTACCAATGAGCAGCAATATTTAGTTATAGCTAGGCCATAGACTAGAAGTAGAAAAGCAGGTGTATCTACTGATTATCAGCCAACTTTGCTTGCTACAGATAGTAGTCAGTATTCTGCAGTGCCTCCTGTCGGGTCTTTCATGAAATAAACTGTACTGACTATCACAATAAACTATTACAACATCTATGTGGCTCCATGTAACTGCACTCTTTGTAATGTTCCATTCAGAATGAACTGCAACATTTCTGAGATCCATATCTATGATCAGACTGTACACAGTCAGCTGCACTCTGTTAATCATTAGGAAGATTCAAATCAAACCAAAGTGAAATAGAATTATTAGCAGAATCATAGCCAGTTTGGTTTTATTTTAATATCCCTAGTACATACTAAATGCCCAATATTTCACATACCCCTAATATCAGTACACCACAGGGAAAGATTGGAGTGGGCCAGAACTTATTTGTGTTAGACTGCGATAGAATGGAACCAGGTTCTCTTCTCTGATATAAGCAAATTCATCCTTTTTGCTGACAGTTGTTTGGGCTCTCACAAGAAACCAAGGAAATGTAATACTGATTGTAATGTGTTAGGAAAAAAAAATGACTGTTTTGTGGACAGAAGTATATTATACTCTGAGTTGATGTGCCGTGTGACTAGAAAAGAAAGTCACAATTATCAGGGTACTTTGATGGATGATAATGCAATAGTTTATCTAGGAAAAATAGTCTAAACCAAAGAATGTGTCTTGGATGAGCTCTCTAAGTGCAAATGATAGCAACCAATTGCTCTTGGGTTCATGCTGTAAATGCATCAAACCTTAACAGAAGAGTGACACACACTTTCATGAGACATAAACAGTATGAGATAAAGGCGCAATACTATAGTGGAACCCTCAAGCAGACATAAATGCTATTAAAGATGATGTGACTTTAGGGTATGTAGCATATGTAGTGACTACTAGTTGTCATCATAGCATCACTAAAGACACTGAATAATGTCCAGAAGATATTGCACAAAATGAACTTTATACTTGAACCCTTAAGGCCAATTATGATGTGTACAAATGTTTCAACCTCTGTAAAATTTACATCACAATGTCCCTATATTGTTTTAATCAGTGTATAATTATGGAAACAATTTCAAATCAAGGGAAAGAAACTTTATTTTGTTGTTTATAAAACAGTTTAACAGAATTTTCATAGTTATTGATATAAATCACTTGAAATTAAGAATTTTTTTACATATTTTTTTCCACAAATGCATATACTGTATCCTATCTTTAAAAAAAGCATATACTGTATAATAAGGGTATCTGATATTCGTAATAAGGCATTGATTTGAATCATCAGGATTTCCATGATACTAATGCCAACTAAATAAAGTAGATATTCATCTATTTCCTTGCTCCTGCTGTTAAAACAAAGGTTCTTTTTAATATAAAAATAGTGAGCCTACTAAAATAAAAAGGGCAGATGAACTAAATGCTTATAGTAACATTAGTCTGATCCTCTGGTCACTATTGATCATATCGTTAACTGTTATAGCTCCTATATACATACCTATTTTAATTTAGCAGTTTAGTGTTTTGTTTTTCCAGATACCAGATCCTTTTTTTTTTATTCATAAACAATTAATTCATCGTCATAAAACAATACTATTTATTCAGGGTGTATGCTGACTGAGCCTGGGAAATGAGAAAAACAAAACAGCAAAAATTAATACTAATTTCTTCATTTGTTGAGTACAAAAAAAATTTCCTTTGTCCTTAATAATAACAATGATGATGTTAATTTTCTATTTGTGGCATTCCCTTTTTAAAATTATGAAAGGGCTTTTAAAAAGAAACAAAAACAGGCTTCTTAAATACTTTGATTGTTCATTGTCTGCCTTGCCACAAACTATTACTAGAATCCCAAGTGCAATTTTTGGAAAAAAAAACTCCACATTTATATTTATGCCTGTTGCAAAGTCTTTCAGCTGACCAATTATAAGCCAGGCTTTGTCAATTTACACACAAGAGATCAATGGTTCAGGCAAAGTGAGAAGACGAGAAGTCAGTTTGAAGAGAATCTAGAAATTGGTCATATCCTCTATCAGCAGGATGCAAATAGGAAAACCTGACTGCGAAACACTTCAATGAATCAGTCACTTAACTATCTCTTTTATGTTAGCAACAATGTTGTAAACAGGCAGTTCATCACCAGATGAAAAATGTTCTTCACCATATACAGAACAACATGTAGAAATTAAATTTCCTCATTGAAGACTGCAGACCATTCATCTGCAGTACTGTTTGTTTTTGAGCCAAAAAAGAAAGAAAAAAATTGTTTTATTACCAGTAAAAAAATTCTTTTAATTTTGAACCAAAATAAAATACTTTTTTTTTTTTTTATATTTGTGTAGCTGAGAGATGAGATTGTTTTAGAGGAATGAATGGTAAATGTTTTATAAACTACATAAAAATTGAGTAAACTGCTTCAACAAACCAAATTACAAAATGTGAGTGCATGGCTGTGTTTTGGGAAACTTCATTTCTATCATCTAAAGATTAAAAAAGCAGTTTATAAAAACTATAGAACAAGTTAAGATTTGACCAACTGATTTGTTTCGATACAATTTCTTAGTTGTAAGACTTTTTTTTATCTCTTGTGACCACTTGATTACCAACGTCACTTGAGTATTCATGCAGTTTCTATTTTGTTTTTTCTTTTACCTGGCAGTATGACTTAAAGTCGGTTTAAATCTCCTTATTTTTCCTTTCTATCTTTTATTTCCGTTATTTTATTTTGACAAAATTTACTATAGTCTAAATGCAATAACTTTTACATTTACATACCAAATGTTACTATTTAGCAAAACTGGCACATGCACAAAAATTATTTTATCTGATAGAGAACTGATAATAAAAATAGAATAAAAGATCATAACCTGATCAAATACTGTGGCAATTCAAGATATTGATTCCAGAGCCAAGCTTGGCTACCAATCTTTAAAAAATTCTTAATAAATATGATAATCCGATAATTTTTTTAACAAACTTTCGTTTTCAACTTGCAATAGGATTGGTTAATGTTTTCAAATTAAGGACTGCATTTCTCTTCCAGCCTGATCATGTTAATCACTTTGTACAATGTTGGTCTTCTAAGGCTACCTACATGGGCAAAACAATCAGGTTTGTCCACAAGAGGTTTGCATCACATTTGTCTGGCAGAAAGAATTCCACCCATTTTAATGACATTTGGTTAATTTCAAATTACAAATTCATTTTGGGTAGCATCAAGATAGTGGATACATCCTGCTCCAATTTCAAAGTTAAAACTTAGAAATCTTTATGAAATATCTAAAGATTGTTTTGAATTGACATAACATTTCAGTGTCATTTACAGTTTTCCTTAAATCTATATATCACGCATATTGCTTGTTTTTCTTCCTTCTAACTCTAATACAGAAATAATTGAGTTTTCTAGCATTTTGTTTGTTTTTACCTGAGTTTATTTTCTTAAGTTAACAATAATTCAAAATATTCATTTAGGTTTATTTGTATTTTTGTATGCTTTTTCCTGCCATTTTGTTTTTTTGTTTTTGTTTTGGCTAACATTTAAAGATTTTAACATTTCTTGTGCATCTGCATCTGTGGTTAATTTCATCTCAAAGTTCGCTGAGATAAATGCTACTGCCAATAGCAAAGTAACCTGAAAAACCTTCAACCGTTAAATCATGACATGAATGTACCATTACTTACCACATACCATAAAGATTCTCTTGCTGAGATCACCTGTGCAATGGAAATGAGCCAAGTAACAGTCCAACTTCCCCTCTGACTTGGTAACAGAAAGTGTTTAGCATGAAAGAAATCTCTCATGTCCAATAAGAATAAAACACTTCAAAAGTGCAAGCCTTCAACCCCACTGTCTTTAGCTCATGCTCAAGTATACAGGAGCAATGCCATGGCATGGACTGCAATCTGGCCTGGTGGAAAGACAGAATTGGTAGTTGCTGATGGACATCTCAATTCTGCTGCATGCATTGCCAATTTAAAGAAACATCTTTTACCAATGAACCAATAAGACACAGATATTTCATGCACACATTTTCTGCAAGATAAAGTCTATACACTGAAACATCTATGCACACAGGATAATGTGGTTAGGGTGGTGGTTCTAGTCAGGGTACATATTTAGTTTAGAATAGGTGGTAAATGACAACAACAACAGCAGGGACCAGCTCACATAAAAAGTTTACTGGAGCCCACTCTGCCTCCCCACAAAAAAAAAAGAAAATTCTGGCTCTGCCACCCATTACTACCATTTAGATAATTCACACATACAATGCATGCACAAAATGATTAAACACAGTGATTAAGCTCTCAGTGTAAAGCAATGTGATGGGTAGACATGCCTGTTAAGACTTCCAAGGTTTACTGTCCATAAGTCACAGTTGAATAGTCTTAAATTCAAGTGTTAACCCTATGTTAATTTCATGGAAGCAACCACATCATCAACATGTAAGAAATGCAGGTATAAAGAAGGAAGCCTTAAGTTTTAATCCAGAATGGGCGAAAGATTTTGCATTTGGTATTAAAGGTAGCAAATGCATTGCGCACTCACCACAAAGCACCACTATGAAACAAATGACAAAAACTTTTCATCTGAAAGCCCTCAAAGATCAGAATTAAAGAAAAACAATGTAACTGCATTGAAATTCTGCCTAATCAGTCAGCAGACACTACTTCTGGCATTCAGTAAGGAAGCTGACAGAAGGACTGAAGCTAATTTTGGTGTCACTGAATGCCACATGTGCTAAACATTCATATTCTGATATTAGAATTTGTCAAGAAAAATAATGCCAAAGTGTTTAGAATTTTAGATCAAGCCAAATTCCAATTTTGCACCATACTATGGAGAAGCATGTCTCCAGATCATTTTGATGTTGCAAGCAAAATGCAAAATCTAAAAAAATTCTTAAACATTCAGCCTAGCTCTCAACAACTCTGCAGATATACCAGATAAGCCACAACTAATAGCATTTATCTGCTACATTTCTGCAGATGTAATTCCAAAAGAAAAAAGGTTGGACTAAATGTGGTGCTAAAGAAAAAAACTCAATCTGCAGTATTGATGTAAAGAGCACACTTAACAGATCATTGACATATGTCAATGTACCACTGGATAAACTTGTCGGTGCTGCAACAGATGCAGCTCTAGCAATAGTGAAGAAAAATTAAAGGCCTCACATGACTCTTGAAATGTGATCCCAAAATTCAGATGTTTCTTCCTGTTCAATACATCATCCATCATAAATATCTTGCAGGAAGATACCTCAAATATGTCTTAAACAGATTTGTAAACTGTTGGAGCCTATCAATACTTTCCTTTAAGAAAAGGAAAAGTCCCATCCCCAATTGAAAGAAGTATAATAGACAAAGAACTTTGCATCTGCAAACTTTTAACTTAGCACTCCAGGAAAAGGATAAGATTATTTCTGACCTTACTCAGACAGTCTTCAAGCTTCTGCAAAGGGACAGTGTCAAGCGACTTCAACCACTTTTCCTATTTCAAGAGTAGAGTAAGCATATTCAACTGAAATCAAAGTAGAAGTTCACAAACTTGAGAAATACAGAGGTAAATTACAAGGACTGGTTGATGACTTTTGCACCAGGTTTGAAGACTTGCACAAGTTTAAATACTGGTTCACTTTCCTTGTAAACCCATTCATGATTGATACGATTAATGATGGCTGTCCAATTCCCAAAACCCTGGTTATGGAAATAGCTACTGTAGAATAGAACTTTTGGAATTCTTGGAAGACTAGGGTCTGAAGATAGTGCATAAATCACAGTCTACAATTGAGTTCTGGAACCAAGTGGCAGGAACAAAGTATCTGAACTCAAGAAGTCTAGGGTGTAAATCATTTTAGTTTTTGGCACAACATACTAGAGTTGTAACAGTTGCATTTTTCCCAAACCATTTAACCACCATGCATTAACTGAACTGAACCGAACCGGTTAACCGGGAGGGAGGGTAATTCCTAAAATTTATTTTTGATTTGACAGGATGTAGGGACTATATATTATGTAATGTTGAATATACAATAAAGACACTCACTTCTCCTTTTAATTACTTCATTAGAAACTAGATTTTTATTAGTTTACAACAAGAATTTTATTACATTCTAGCCTTTCACTGGTCGAAAAATTTCCATCATTCTACTAGTTTGCTGTTAAGTGGAAGAATTACCAAATCTGATGTAAATTTGCATTGCAAAATAAATATTACAAATACGTGCTCAGTAAGTGACAATAAAGAGAAACATTTAAGGTTCTAATTTATTTTTCTAAGTGATGTATGTGCCCAAATTAAATTTCATTTGAAATAAATAAAGAGCGAAGAGAGTCAACCTAGTGAATATTATAAAAAAATATATATATTAACAAACATAAAGGAAGTCAAAGTTTTGAAAATGAAAACAAGTCACACTGCTTACATTATATTTTGACCTGAAGTTTTTAGACCGAAGCTTGGTGATTGTAAGACCTGTAGTGCTAAAGATCTGCTTACCTGGGAATGATGTTGTGGGAATAGTGAGGTATTTCTTTGCTATGGTGGCAATGTTTTTGAAGGTGCTTTATGTATCTTCCACCACTCTAATGGATCAGATACCCTTACAAGTGATTGCTTATATGCAATCAATTCAGCCTCAGTGTTATGCACAAATCTCATTTACATCAGCAGAAAAGTAATCAGCGACTCTACCTTTTTTTTTTAGTAAGAGGCACTTTGGCTTCCACCTGGGCTGGTCTCACCTGTGCCATGAGGCTTCAATACTGTGGTGCATTTACTTCCAGGAATAAAGTGTAGAGATTTATATCTCGGATTGAGCGCTTTTGCAAATGGCAAAGAAATGAGGCAAATATCAGTAGCTAAGAACTATGTGTTGAGAGTAAGGAAGAACTGATTTAGGGTCGCAAACAGTTCAGTATATACCTATTTAGACTTCTGGTTAGAGCCACTTTCTCGATTACCCAGTCCAATCATTTTCCGGATGCACTGCGCACTAAAAGTTTGGTGTTTGGAAAATACGATAGTGACATCTTCGTACGGTTAACTGGCTTTTAAAAACTGGAACCAGTTAGAGAGAAAACCGAACCATAACCAGTTAACCATTGCAAACCTACATCATGTTGCTAGGAATCACTGTACCCTGTTACGAAATTCATAAAACTGAAACAGTGTAGTCCTTACCAATGAACACCTGACACAGCAGCACCTCTGTAATGCCTTGACGAGATATCAATCAGGTTTCTAAAGACTTACAATCAAGATAGAGATCCACAAGGAGTCTAGCAGTAATGAAAATTAGCCAGAATATGGTTATTATTAAGATGTTAATATATTTATATTATACATTTTTTTAAAATGCATATTACAGAATTCATAAGGTGGAGTATTAGCAATAAAAAATGTATGTGTAAAGTGTTGTGTGTGTCTTGCAGCTCTTACACCTCTGGAGATTACCATATACAGTTTGGAGCGTTAGTATGTCTGACCACTCATGGTCTAGAAAAGTAACCAGTGCATTCGAGTTCCTTTGTGGATATCCCAAAACCCTGATATGAATCCAAATGAGAACTTATTGGAGTATCTGAATTGTCAGGTGAGAGCAACTAGTCCACACTGTACCAATATGATGAAATTAAAAGCTCTCACACAGATATGAAAGAACCAGAACCAGACTGTGATATTATAAAATTTCACTGACTCAATGCCAAACAGATTAGAGGCCCTTTGTCCTATAAAAATGTGGCTCAACAAAGCACTACCATAAAGAATTTACTATATAGCTTGTCTTTATTTTTTTGTTTTCTGCAACTAACTAACATATTGTAAACAAAAAAAAAAAGAAAAAAGGCCTCATTATTAAAGCAGGGCACTGAAATAGTAAGACATTGTGAAAACTAACCTTTTTAATAAAGGGCATAATTAATTCATTCATGGATTTAAATGATGTTTCTTTCAAAGGTGGTTACTTTAGTAATATTGATCCTGTATAGTAAGGATTGGAGTCATCCCTTTAACAAAAAAAGGTCCATGAACATTCACATCTGTTTTCTTTTAGCAATAAATTACTAATTTTTTTTTCCAAACATCTCTTAATAATTATAACACAGAATGATGATCACAAGATAACTAGTTTATTCTTATACATTTTCTCAAAGGTTTATTAGAGGTTAGAATAAAAATCAGATTTATTGACTTAATTTCAAAACTTCTCATGAGCAATCACCATTTCACAAAAGGTAAAGGGTTAGTTCAGACATTTTACACTTCACCTCAGAAGTAGTAACTGATCAGACTAATGTTTTCCATGTTACTGTTATCAGAGAAAGATAAGGGAAATACTGACTGATCAGTTTGCTTAGATTCCACTAATAAGGCTCTATTTTTTGTAACTAATAATCTCAAATAACTTCCAATTGTTATTTTATTTTTTCCCCCTTTTTAAAAAAAATACTAAGCTTTCAAAGTTAAGCTTTTCTTCTTTCTTTATAGCTACGCCAGTTAAGTGAATTTATGAAGCGTGATCATACGTATTATTTCCAGAATGTTTCAGTGTTTCAGTTTAAATGAGATCAAACTTTCAGGAAATCTTTAAAAAAAAGAAAAAAAAAAGGGGGGTAACTGAATATAGACCACTGTATTCCACAGCTGCTTACCAATAGTACCATACTGATAATAAGTGGCTGAAATGTACCCATCATCTAAATCAACCCTACCCTTAAATAATACAAAACAAAAGTAGTAACAGTTGTGGTAAACAACAGAACTTCACAATCAGTGCATGCATATGTAAAGATACAGTACTAGTCAGTAGTTTTGATTCTAAAAAGGTTACAGTATAGGGTAGCACGCTCTGCTTTAATCAAAGACATTAACGATAAAAGAGTAATTATTGAAGAGAAAACCCAGAAAATCGTTAGGTGTGATGGTAAAAACAGTTTCATTATTAAAAACAAAAGCAAAAAAAAATTTTTTTTTCTGGAATGTGCTGAGGATGTACAAAAGAAACACTGGGGCCAGTTACCTTATTTCAGCAAAATTTCATTTAAAGAACATCCCAAGTATGTATGAAATTAGTGCTATGGTGAAGTTTTGTGGTTAAAGGGTTACTGAGAAAACTGGACAGACAGACAGTCATAGATATAGGTGAATTTTAATCATATGTTATTGTTGGTGACATTTCTAGTTTTTAAGCAGTTACAGTGTTACCACCCAGTATTTTCAAACAGTTAACAAACAGCAACAACAGAATGCCCAGAATGTTTATAGAAGAATTTAAACAGGATACCATTACACAATAGGAAGGTAATCTGTCTAAAGTATGACTACCCATACTCTAATAAATGACTACATATTATATAATCTATTATCCTGTAAATAAACCTGTACACAGGATACTACTCAAGAATGTTTAATGTAAAATTTAGTTAGAGATACCCAGGTACACTTCATGATAATGTAGACCAGTAAAAACCAAGTGGAATTGGTGCAGGCTATGAATAATATCAAAACAATAATTACTGAAATAATTTAAAATACACATTGATATAATGAATAATGTCATAATTCTGCACGTCTCATTTTTTAAATGTATAAAATAATACAGACTATTACTTCAATCAGTAAAACGAAAATGTTCAAATGCACTAGCACCTTTTGATGACAGAGTTCTCAACCAACCATATGATTGACAGTCAAAACAAATATATTTAGTACTGAGCATATCCAGTGCTCCTTACTGAAACCCTTCAGCAGGGTTATCAAGAACCAGAAAAGGCAGACCTTAGTGATCTCCAAAGATAGCATCTAGCATAGATATTTATTCCTAGCATGAATTTCAAAGAAAAATACACTTCTAGATTAGTACCAAACTAATGACCATAGTAAAGTTAAAAGCTCAAGCATTTGGTATGTGAGTAGCCTGTACACTACAGGCAGTTCAAATAACATCTCGCTGTGTGAGAGAGACTCCATACCAAGTGTGGTGATTCTGAAGTTGTTTGAAAACTAATCTATAATTACTATAATATTTGTATGGTTCCAATTGCTGAAAGCCTGAATCCATTCTGCAGGATTTGTTGATCCTACCTAAATGTGCAGAAATTGGCAAATGCCAAATATTTTGGCAGTCCACTAAACAGTTAGTGGTTGACAAATAGATGCTAAAATCAGTGTAACAACCTACTTTGGTTGAGCACTAATGTTCTACATAGAGCTAGTTTTACAGATTCCAGCCTTATAGCTAAGTTGCCGTGAGATATCAAGGTGAAATTCCCTTCAGTCAATGCTTAATTTCTTACACCAAATATTACATATTTTAGTCTAAAACTGTGCAGTTAGTGATACTGAAGCAGTTCACAAGGGGTAGAAAAGCATATAACAGGAACCTTTGATTGAACGATTGAAAGCTGCAAGCATTTTACTCAATAGCTAAAAGCAGTGTAACCTTTCAAAATTCATACTTAAATGTCATAATATTCTGAATGCTAAAAGTAGTTGAGATTTCTTATTTGGTGGAGTTACCATGACATTGAAATAATAAAACAGTATCATGAAACAAACAAGAAAAAAAACACAAGGCATAACCAACTGATTAAAAAACAAAAATGCATCAAACAAATAGCACCTATCCGCACCCAGTCACGGTCATAATTACTGATTTCGTCTTTCATCGTTACACTGTCAGGCTTCAAGTTTAAAGTTGTTCCAAAAATAAGTGAGCACAAAATATCTTTACTGTTTTAGTAAATATCATTTGAAGATGGACTTTGCTTCATTTTACTAACCCTATAAATACAAGATTCTGTCCAATGCTGATAGTGATCTCTTCTAAAATAAATTAGCTACATAATATATTATCAAAAATTAAAATTTAGATACATTTTGGTTTGCCTTTTTAAATTTTTTTACCAATAATTGTGAAAAGCTTATTTTAATTATATTTCCTTAGCAATTTGCTTTTGCTTGCTTGTTGCTCTCCCATTGTTTCAGTGTATTACTCCAACAGATGGCGCTTTAATCTCAGAAACTGAACTGTCAGTTTAATGTTTTTTAAAAGCATTCAGCAATAGTGTAAATAGTCTTGCGTTGAGGATTAGAACACAGGTTCAGTGCTAGGGCAAAAGTGGCACCTGGAACACTTGGACCTACCCTTATTTGCTTTTCTAAAAATACTAATGCATTGAAATGAAATTTATTATTATTTTGAAGTAACAAACTAAAGGGAGACAATTTAATGTTATCTATGCATTCCTGAATGTTGGTCTGCAAGTGACAACTATTAGTACATAAGAACAGTAACAGCTAGCTTTGGTCCTGTGGCCATAGTAACCTGACACTGTAAGTGTGTGGTTCACATAAGTTATGTTGGTACTCTCTCTGGTCACTGTACCTTTTTTCTTGTCTTTAATTGTTATGGAAACAAAAAAAAAATAAAAAAGAAACAATTTTCAGAAAGTAAAGATGAAGTCAGAGTAAGCATCACAAGTCAAATAAAGTTTAGATACGAAATATTTTTTTTTGCTTTGCTCCAAGAATCCAAAGAAGTAGAATACAAACTTTAACAAACCTCTCACAGCCCCCCCCAAAAAAGGTATTAAGTTTTCATACACCCAGCTGCTCACCTGTGAAAGCAGCACGTGCTGGTTTAATGAAACACATCTTTTGAAATAGCTAACACAGTTCTGAAAACACTAAAAACCCGAGGTGGTGGTGGTGGGGGGGGGGGGACACAGGTGAACTATTTAATCCACCTCATTACTGTAGGTGAGCCAACCTTCTCTTTCCGCAAGCAATTTGGAAATGCCGCACTGTGCTAACAGTTGTGAATAAATAAGAATCTCACGCGCCACAGACAAAGATCCCAAGTTAGACAGCTCCTACCGCCAGCACCGGGATAAAGTTTAGTGTTGGTTGGTTCATCCAATTTGCTCTTTCAGTAAAAAAATTTTTTTTAAAATCTTAAAACGTTTTTAAAAGATTCATATCTCAAGCTTTTTTTTCTATTTACTAATCATCTGCTGGGATTTGAAACATTTCCATCTGCAAACTCTATCAATCAATTTAAATATTTGAAATGCAAAAGAAGAAAAAAAAAGATTATTTGTTAAAAAATTGTTAAACAAGAATCATATTTATATATATTATTAAGTTTGTTGTTTCAGTTGTGCAGTCAGGAATAATATAAATATCTACAGAAATATCCATCTACATTATGCTATGCATGACATTTAAATAATGGCAGTTATTAGTATTTTATTGTTATAATGAATAAATAATCTTCTAGAATTATTTTTACTTACTTCTTTTGATGTTAAATAATGGAGTTTTTTTAAATTTTTATGGTAAAGGAAAAAAATCCAATTTAAATGTTTTTTTTTTTTTTGTTTAGGAGTTTGCACACTAATTTCTGTTTACTCAACTACAGTCAAAGTTTCTTCAACCACTCATCGAAGAGTGATTTTGTTTTAGTTACATAAACATTTCCAAAATTACACTAAGTTCATAACTCTTCCCTAAATATCATATTCTAAGTGAGTTGACATCTCTAAGAACCATCGTTCTTAAGCTTCAAAACTATGTTCATCGTGAAATGTTGCTAGCAGTTGAAATCCTTCACTAGTCACAGACAACATTTTACATGTCAGTAAAGCGATCATTTTTATAATTTTTGTAATTAGAAAATACAGGTATTGCATGTGTTGTACCTGTGTGCATGAAAATAATTATAAACATTTAACCTGGATATGCTTTATCCAGTACAAAACTAATCATCTGTTGCCCACCAAGCCTAAAAACCAGAAAAATATGCACATCAACTTTCCTGTTTCAAAAAGATGAGCAGAATAAAAAAATATGGGAGAGGGAGAATTTCGTAAAGTGAGAAATATTTATATTCATATGGGAAGTTTGATAGAATGGGCCAGTGAATTTCAGATAACCTTTGCCAATTTTTTAAAATTGAGGAAAGTGATACCTATACACATTAATAATAATACGTTTCATAAATTATATAAATTATAAGGCATACTAAAAGAACTCAACATAATTTCAAAAATTTCATCCCAAAAAATCAGTTTAACAGTGGCAACTAAATATAAGTTGAAAAGCTTTCTGGGTATGTAGTTAAAAAAATTAATTCAACTACATAAATGTATATTTTTTAATCTGTAATAATGCCCTGCCTGCCATATATAAATTAGCACAACTTAAAATAATCAAATATTGCAGGATGTTTTGCAATATATACGAGATAAATGGTCCTTCCAACTGAAGTCAGAGCAAGAAATGGCCTGCCAGAGACCTTGGACTATCAAATGCCTATACATAAAATTATCATGCAGTTTACTAAGCATGTATTATCAGTGCTGAACAAACAAATGGAACCATAGCCTGCATGAACTTGTGAAAAGAAATTGCAGGCACAGCAGATACTGCAACTGTGAACCAAAGAACTATGCAGCAAGATCTCAATTATAAACTCGGATACCATGGAGAGGTTGCTTAACAGAAGAAATGCCTCTTATAAAAGGCAAAGTAAATCTGAGGATTCCAATGGCTCACTTCTAGTAGCCGCACATTGGCGTGAAAAAGCCCAAAGATATACTTCCAGAAAAGACAATAGAGTACAGCTTTATTTCCAGAGGGCACTACAGAGTATACATGGGATCCACTCAATTAATAATTTTGATCAACATGCCTATTGCATTCTGAGCAAGACTATAGGAAAATCTGGACAGGTAAGGATGACTGAAAACCTTCCATGGGATCTGTAGCACTAGCAAATTCTAATATATCTTTGTTTTCTTTCCCCCTTACATCAGAATACTTACTATATAGTCAATCTCGTCACAGTATTACCTTGAAGGCTTTCTTAATATGACAGAGATATGTTCTAATCCATATCTCCTAAAACTTATTTTATTATTATTTTTTCCTTCAATATACAATCTTTGGGTGACAGTTGTGGTAGAGAAAGCAGCTTTTTCATCTTTAATGTTCTGAATGAATATTAAAAGTAATGACTAAATTAAGTCAGGTGTTATTTATAATTCTACTTATTGTTTATATATATATATATATAATATATCCCAAGGATATTGCATATTTCAGAGCTAAGAGCTGCATAAAAATAATTTTAAAAAAATTGTTTCTTAAATTCATCATATAGTAACATCTAGAGATGCTGGACAGACATGAAAAATTCTTGTATTTTTACATTTGTAAATAAATTCAAACTTCACATTCAGTAACTGGTGCTGCAGGCAAAGACGATTATGTACAGGTCTTTAGCGTTTGGTTACAAGGAAAAACAAGTTTGTTTTTTTTTCTTCTTTTCTTTTAAAGGTCTCTTCCTTGTATTGATTGTAAACTATTAAGGTATATGTGTGTGTTCTGTAGCTGGTACAAAGTTTCATGTTGAGAAATTCTCCATCCGACGAAGCTTAAAGCTATGAAATAAACACCTTTGTTATTTGTTTTATTTTTTTCCCTTACATGCAAAAATGCAATTTGAGCAGAGCACTGGTGAACCAATGTGCACACCACCCTTCAGGAATTTATAGGAAGATTAGGGGAAAAAAAATTACTTTAATAAAAGTAAAAAAAGAAAAAAATTCTTTTTAAATCTCATGCCTTGAGAAATGCGGTGTTGACAATAAAAATCGTCTTTTTTTCTCTGGTCCTTATATTATACAAAAAAAAAAAAAACAATCAAAAACTTGGGACAACGGTATTTAACTTGAAAAAAAAATAACCTAAAATATAATCGATAAGATCTCTGTATATAATACTATTCCCGAAAATAATCAATCATATATTTTTTTGGTGGGTGACCAGGGCATCAGGCCGCCTTCCACTCTGTAGAAATATCAAAAAGTTCTGAAGGATCTCCTTTAAAAAAATGGCAGTGAAACAAACCCTAACCCGGACAACCTTATAAAATCCGTCCACTTGTGATCGCTCTACATGGTAATGTATGTGCAGCCCTTATAAGAAAGCCATCAACATCGACGGTATCACAGTTTGGACAAGTGCCCACACGTGGAGTTTCCATTAATATAAATTACTAAATCTCTTTTCTGCTTGTGACAAGAAAAAAGAAATAAGTTTTCTTTGAGTCATGCACCAGTTTCAACAAGGGAGACCGCCTCTAGGAAAAAAAAAAGACAATTCCGATGAAGAGTGTAGAGAGCATTGCTTATCCTGCATCACAAGGAGCTCAAGCAGGGAAATCCCTATTAGAACTTTTCACTTATAGATGTAGGAGGAAACTAGTGAGCCCAAAGGAAACCCACATGACCAAATGGTGAAGAAGAAACTATGGCATGGGGTTTTTTCCAAAGTGAGCCACCACTGACTGGAAATCGAACTCAGGGCCCTCAGCCTTGACAGTCCAGTAAATTAACTGCTAGACCATCGGAAAAATAAGTGGAAAAACCAAAATAATGTAAAATAAATAATTGGCAGCATGTGAAAGGAAATGCTGGCTTAACATAACCAGGAAGAATCATTAAAGTCTTTATGCCGTAACTGCAGTCATACTGTTGTGAGGTTTTTGCTGAGTTGATAGCTGCTTTATAATATTCATTTTGATTTTTTTTTAAAAAATAAAACGCAACTAATAAGTTGACTTTTTAAAGAAAATCAAACATTAATATGCTAAGCATGAATAATACTACTATGCAAAGTTCCACAGACATGATGAGATAACTTCCCTTGCAAACGAACAAAAAACAAAAACTTTAAAATAATTTTTCAGAAAATAATAACAGGAAATTTAAAACATCTAATTTGCACCAAAAGATGAAAAGTTGACCAAATAATATTTTATTTATACATACTGTATAGTGAAAAAATTGTTATTTTCCAAAATTATGTATATACATACACCTATGTTGGAAACAGGATAGTGGTGGTTCATTCATTTGGCCTGTATATTTCTTTCTTAAAACCACCGAATCCTTTGACACATGCACATTTCTAGCACCTTCACACTTTCTCTTCCGTGGTTTATCATTAACAGTCAGTTCTCTTCAAACCCAATCTTTTGTTCTCCTTGGATTTACCTTCTTGCAATGAATAATTCAAACTCTAATTTGTCATTTCATAACATATGGATCTAGTCTTCATCCTATTTACAAGTTCTCTGACAAATTCATTCTTGTAATTGTTGGCTTTGTGTAATGGATTTTCCTCAGCAATTCTTTTATTTAAATGTCTTTTCAATTACCTTAGTATACATTACTCATAAGAAAGCCAGCGCAGTTATCTATCATTGCTCTGGCTCGTGCTCTCCCATACAAATTGCCTCTCTAAATTAACCTCTGTTTCTTCATCCTATTAGATTTTACTTAATGAACTTTTTATTTCTTTGTGTAACTACGCATAAATTAAGAAAAACAAATTTCTAATATTTAATTTTTACTGCAAAGTGCACTGTTCAAGGAATAAACAACAATGTCTGTTCCACTAACTAAAAATAGGGTTAGAACTCCTTTGGTTTTTCTGATTTCCTTCAATTTCAAGGCTTTAATAAAAATAATGAAAACCTGACAAACTTTATCTCTCTAAATAACAGTTTCAAACTTGTTTCTCTTCATTTCGGTTGTCTTTTAATTAGTTTTGGAGAGTTCATCCAAGTAATGTACATATTTAGCCAACATCAGGCATTACTTTATCATCATTTTCTAAATTTTCTTCTCCAAACAAAAATATTTTTTTCTTATATTACAACCACTGTTATATGTCATATACTAAATTAGAAAATGCAGTTTATGAAAAGACTGGAGACAGAAACGGGAGTTACTTAGAAAAAATATCTTATATATGAAGATCAATGTGTTTCAACTGTTCAAAATTAACAGAATGTTAGGAATAATTAACCGAATTATCAAACATGAAAATGGAAACAATTTTAATACCAGTATAGGTCTTCAGTTTGTCCACATCTTTAATATGTTGACTGGGCATGGAGTCCATATACAAGAAAAAAAATGGAAATATTCAATGGAAAATTGCAAAGATCTATGTATTTAATATATGTTAAAAGACTAATATTAATAGTCTGGATTTACACATTAGGGGTTGCAATTTCATAGTTTTCAAAATAATTAAGGATTTTGTATATGGACTTTTAAAAAATCCTTTTGGCTATCTATAGTTAAAAATACCAAAGTCATTGGCTTAGTGTGTGTGGGCATGGCTTGATATATACATTTTTTTAAATTTTAGAAACAGAATTTTAAGTAAATAAAATGAATTACAGTTGTGTTGGCGGTGTTAATGTAAACCAGCTTAAAATTCAAACTGATTTGCAGTTTTTACTCCCTGGTTTACAATGTCTCTGTCTCCCTGTAGCAACTAAACTTAAACACATCTCAGAATTAGCTCACCTAACAAGGTGATTAAGAGAGTCACAATGTTTACTGACTGTTTTTCCATTTTAATTTATTCACTCCACATCAAAGATTTACAGGTTCGTTATCTCTGATAAGTGTTCAAAGAAGTTACCGAAATATAGATACTTATCATTTGAGCACCAACAATGAAAAAAAAAAAAAAAAAAACATTTACCAGGAAGGATGCTATCTCTCATTAAACTCAAAGCTTGACATGATAACTTACTATGCATTCACCCTAATTTAACATTTGTTCTGTGAATAAAATTACATAGTGTGGGTCTTGTCAGTTATCAAATTATGAGAACATGGGCATGTAACCATAACTAACCAGGTGTTATCTGGATAATGTCACAATAATGTAGTCAATGTAAGTCTGTATAAATGAACACAGCCTTAATCATATGTCATGCTTTGCCCTTTGTATTTTTTTTTCTTTCTGTGCAGCATTCTTTCTGCTCCTCAGGTCACACAATGCACACAACTTGGTGCAATTATACTCATGGTGCATTTGATTTTTGTTCAACAAAGCCTTTGGTTAGCACTTATTACTGCTGCCCCTTTATTGCTAACTTTGGTGGTGCAATTTTAAAAAGGGGAAATACACAACCTATGCTACATATCTGTGCTTTTGTGCAACCAGTAAATTCTAGAATTAATCCCTGTTTTAGTCACTGGTTTCTACAGTAAAATGGTTATGGTAACTCACAAAAACTTATGATGCACCAGGCTGCTGACAATGTAGAATCACTCTTCTTTCATTTGTAGGTGATCTATAAATATGTACGAATTCCCACCCTCTCAGAGTACATCGCCATCCTACAATGTTCTGCATCACCTGCAATAATTAACAGTTTTTGTGATACAGTAGAATTTAAAAAAAAAAAAAAAGAAATTCATAATTATTTCAGTATCAAAAAAATCAAGTTAATTTTGCATAAATTCTAAACACCTGAAGTCTGGTGCTTTGATAAATCTTAATAACATCAGGTTGTTAACATTATAATTTACGAAGATACAGTTTCATCCAGTACAGTACATGAGTTTAGACAATCAATAAAAGGCAGAATGTCAAAAACTGCAGTTTTGCATTAGCCAATATCCATAAGTAATATATGAGAACAAGAATTTATAGTATTACTGATTACTGCCTTAAAGTCAATATCTGGCAAAGCATAATGGCTATACGTTGACTTGTCAAACACCAGAATGCAATAATGCACTCCCCTAAAAAAAAAAAAAATCTTTAAGAATATTTATTTTAAAAAATTTGTTAATTAATGTAGGTTGACTGCATTAATAATGTTATAAGTTGAAAACTAAGGGAGAATATGAAACAAAGTCAGGAATGGAGTTTTATTCATCATCCATTCTTCTTTAACCCGACAGAGAAACTCTATAGGTAGGTAACAATTCCAAAGCCCTCACGTACAGAATGTAGAGACCCCTAACAGTTGTTGTTTTGTTTGTTTTTTTTCCCTATGTACAAAGTGTCACCAAAACTATTCTAATCATTAACCAGACACATTTTCACTTTCTCTTTCAGGTAGCAGATTAACATAACTTTTTTTTTCAAAGGTTTAGGTAAATAGGTAGGTAAAGAAATTAAAAAAAACCTTTTTGTTTTAAGATATATAGTCATTCAATTTACCACACTTCAGGTGACAATTTGGGTATGCATTATAGCTTCCAACATTTATTATAATATTTTAAATTTTGTTTTTTTTTTAAATAATTTGAAGTTTTCTTTAAAAAGTAGAAAATAATTTTTGCTTGTTTGAGTATTATTTGTCAAGATAATTGGTTATCATTCTTTTGATCACTTCACAGACTGCATTTTTGTAATTAAGAACTGTATTTATTGATAACTGTCTGAAAATTATTTAAAAATGTAATATACTTTCAAACTTACATTGCAATACATTATTTATTGCAGAAAATTATAGAAACCTTGCAATTACAGACAATGAAAAAATCAACAACATCATATAAGAATTAGAAGAAAGACTCATTAAAGTTAGGAACATAATAGAAATCAAATGCACTTTGTTAAAATTGATCTTGGACCATCCTAATTTCATCCCTAAATTCATGTGCTTGCTATACTATGTTGACAAAGTTCTCAACAGAAAGGCCGCAGGTGAATGTGACCAGGGTTTGCATGGTGAAATCAAGTCAAAGTCCTACTAGGTGGGACAGTAGGACAATGGTGTATTAGTGAACTGTTAAGGTTGAGGACCTAAATTTGATTCCTGCAGGACACTGACTCAGTCTGGCATTGTTTCTTCTTGATCCTCTTTACTAGCTGGCTATGGTTGGTGGGGAGATGGTGTTCAAGCTCTCCAGGTTCCTTAAATTAGAGAACCAAACAAAAATGGGGTATTTTTGTTAGATTTCAAAAACTGAAAAAGTAAATTTAGAGAGCATAAATAAATTAGTTTTTTTTTTAGTTTTATGTTTACAATGAAATATGTAAACTAAAATAAAGTCTAGTCAATTTCTTTCAGTTAGTGGTACATGTTTTAAATTAAATTTTACTGACAAACATGACCAAGTTTATAACCCTAAGTGTATATATTTCTGTTTAGTCAACAATGTAGTGCTATAGTGATGTTTATAAAATAGTTTAAAATACCTTACAAATGAAGAAAAAACTTTATTACCCTGTGCCCAGATGAAAATGACTGTTACAAGCTAAAATTTCAAAGAAACAAAAAATAAACAATTTTTTAGCAAAGCTTAAAGGTATTTATAATTATTATTGTGTGAATAATAATAATAATAATAATAATAATATAATAATAATAATATAATAATAATAATAATAATAATAATAATAATAGATGTCTTCTATATAACAATGGTAGATCCGAAAACAAACTGGCTTTCATTTCCAGTGCAATTTATTTTGTATAAACCGTGAAAATTGTGTAGTGCAAAAGCATTGACTTCATCCTCAAAGTGCATCTAATATGTCATATTTGATTGGTTACAGATGTAGCATTTAAGGTGCTGTGCAATATTTCTGTACATCATCATCTGAATACACATGACATCTCAAATTTAAGCAAATATTATAAGCTCTATCATCAGGTTACTGCTGAAAATGATATAGATTGGTGTACTGACAAGAAGCCCATAATTGATGGCAGAGATCCCAAACTTGAATTATTGACTGGGAACTGTACCAATCACAGATCGGAACTGCCATGAGCTGCGGAAGCATCAACACTGGAGTCTGCCATTTGTCATCATGTGATTACTGTTCAACGTACAAGATTAGTGGTTTGGAAGTAGTTTTTTCAACATTAATCTTGTCTACTTAAAGGTCTGTGATGAATATTTTGCATTTACACTCTAATTAGCTTTCAGAAACTTAACAAGACCATCTTGGCATAACTAGTGGTGATCAGTGGCTTTGTTGCTAAAGACATAAATACCTGTGTAGCCACTGCCATAACCTTCAAGATCTATTCTTAATGAGTGCTTAAAGTTTCAGGAAAAGAAGATAGTAATACAAGAATATAATATCATCCCTAACAGGTGAAAAGTACAGAAGTGAATGCAAGGTTTTAAATTGTTACTGGAAGGAGGACATTCTGTAGCTGCTCTTAAGAGAAAACAATTGCAACATATATGAAAAAATTGAAAAAATGGTCACTTCAGGCTGGCATTTGAGAACAGCATTATAACACTATGCCATGAATTACTTAAAAAAGCAAAATACCAAAACTAAAGCAAATTTACAGTATCTACTTAGATGTTTTACTCATCTTTAAATAACTCCACGATTGTATCATAGATACGTTATATACCTGCTTCTAGCTGTTTATCCTGCAAAATAAAACCTTTTCTCCATCACTGCTCAATTACTCACAACAGCCTGAAAAGTCAAAATGAATGAACCAAGCCATACAACAAAGCACATTAATATGCAGCATCCTTTATATCAGTTATAAAAGTACAGATGCTTTTTTTTTTTCAGGGAGGATGGAATTAATCCAACACTGTCTCAAGAAACTGTTGCATCAGTCAGAAGAATTTAGCACCTGTTCACCAATCCAGTAATACCTGGAGTCAGTTAACAGATACTGTTTTCACAAACAAGAATGAAAGAAGTGGTGGCATGGTGGCTACTTGCGCACAATGATTAATTATCTTAATTTAAAACAGAAATAAGCAACAACAACAACAAAATCCTACTGGTTTTATCCTTTTGTTCATCTGTTCAAACTAAGGAAATTCTGAAAAATTTTTTTTTTTTTAAAGTCATTCCGTAAATGACATTTTTTTTAAAAGGGGGGCCCACCCTTCTATCTCATAGCTTTAGCTCACAGCATCACCTGCTTTATATTTTTATATATAACACTACGATTTTTCCTTTCTTACTAGCAAAAAATGATGAAAATACATATAAAATCCATCCCTTTTAGTGGTGGTAAATGGCTGTGTAGCATGCCAGCCTGCCATGGATGAGGACCTGGGCTTGGTTCCTGCAGGATATGACTCAGTTTGGCAACCTTTTGCAGCATGGTTCCTTCTTGCTCTTTTCCTCCCACAGTTTAACAGCGGAGCTCTGTTATAGATTTTTCTGGTTCTTCAAGTAGAGATCCTGCAGGTAACCTTTGAATGGCCTGTGCCTTGATCACCACTCAATAGTGTCCAACTATACCTTAATATGTTGCTTTTTCACCAAGACCAATACCCCACACCTTTCCCTTCTAACCTGCTTCTGTAAGATGTCCTTAACAAATGAAGTCAAGACAGGAGTCCACAAAGAAAACTCTATTGTTTTCAAGTTGATCTGTATCTCGTAAGAATGCATTCTTTTGACCTTTCTTCAGCAGATAAATTAGCATAATCAATTTAGTAATAAAAAGCACAAATCTATTGTATTGGAAAATATGTATTATCCACCTTTGTCATTAGTTCATAGGCTGCTGAAAATTCAGAAGAAACAACTTTGTTTTAAAATCAAAGAATAATTGAATGAAAGTGAACCAAATTGTAAGATAAGATAGACAATTAACTAAATTTCCACTCATTTCAGAATATAAATTTGCTCATTTGTCCATTCTGCAAAAGAGATAATGTAATTTTTTTATTTGTCCATGTAGTGCTATAAACTGTACACTGCATATTACATTGTCACACTGGGTTAAGCAATTCTTATTATATTAAGGACTTTTTGCTAAGTCCCTTGTTGGAAATCATTTACAGGTGTATCTGGCAATGTTTGAAAAAACAGAACACAACAAATGAGTTAACCCCAAATGGCATATCATGTAAAACGTTTATTACCAGGATGATGTTTGTACTTTCTGCTGTTTAAATCACCAAATTGTGTTTTAGCCTTCATGCCAATTCAGCTAAATCTAATTTTCAATAAATTATGTTGTTGCAACTGTTTACTGACCTCTTTAATTATGGTTTCCATTTGGGAAATCAATTCCTCATCATTTCTTTATTGTTTTATTTGTACCTTTCTGCCTTATTCTTGACTTTTGTCTTGGCTGCTCAGCACCAATTAGTTCTAAATTTCACCTTATACTGAAGGAAATCTCTTAAGTGTCAACTGGCATGGAATCCTTACAATTAATTCAAACCCACCACAGCCAATCTAAAAATATTAATGTACCTAATACATTAGTCTTCCCACCATGATATATGAAATTGATTAAATACTGAAGCTTTACCAATGTTATTGGCCAAACGTATATTCTAATCACAGGATTTGATTGCTTTGCTTTCTTGGCTCACATCTTTGGATCTAAGGTTTTATTTCAAGAGCCGGGAAGATGAGAAAGAACTGCTGGCTTATGTGGCTATATTAAGTGAACTACTGATGGCAGATGATTATTTATTCTGACAGTATGACAGATTTATGCCAATATTCTCAAGGGAAGCTTTAAGCCAGTTCCTTATGAATAGTTTGTTCATGTACAAAACACCTGGCTGAAAACATAGGTTTCAAGTCACATAACATAAATAACACTGCATTACCATACATTTAAACAATCATTACAAAATTTCCTATGAAAAGTGACTTTGTGTTGCAGTAAGGGTTAAAGAGCTAAAAAAAAATAATGCTTTTCTATTTTTGCATGTTTTAATGATATTTTATAAATTTATTAATGGGTACATGTGTCAGAATATAAAATGAGAGATTTACATCTGCTTATTTTAACTGATGACTATAGCATTAGTAAAAAAAAATCATTTTTTTTACTACATAATGGGTTAAAATGGAATTAGTTAAATAATCTTTAATGAAATTTGGGTACAATGGATCTTTAAGTTTGCATATGTATTTTAAAGAAATAGCCAATGTTTAAAAAATATTAAACATCATGCGATATACGAGCAATAATAAAATTATGGACAAAAAAAAGGAAGAAAAAACAACAGCTATAATATCCTTTTGTTTTTAGTACATTGTTCCTCCATAATAATAATAATAATAATAATAATAATAATAATAATAATAATAATAATAATAATAATTCATCTATATATATAAAGATGAAAGTTTATAATATGTAACTTTCATTATTGTAAAAAAATGTATCATTCAGCGGGATTTTATCTATTTATTATTTGGGATGATGTTTATCCATAAATATTTAAGACTAATTAATGAGTAAAATCAAAATACGGGTTAAATGTTTAACACATTAAATAAGGTTTTAAAAGATAAAGTATTCACTCTTACACACTATTTCATGTGCAGCTGGACAGTGTTTAAACATACAAACAGTGAATTTTTAAAAGGCAACTCAGAAAGAACGTTAGGCTGATATAAATAATTGTTCTAATTTTAATCTACATATATTTAATAATTAGAATGCACAAGCTGTAGTCTTCATACATAATTCTGCTTAAATAAACGTGTGCTCAAATTATTGACAATTTAAAGTACAGTATTAAAAGTAAATAACTATTTTTTCAGTGTTCTTCTTTTTTTCCATAATTAACTACCATGGAAGTTGGTCTCAAATCTTAATATCAATGAAGATAATGCATAAAAAAGGCGATTTGAGGAAATATAATAGTTAGTACAGCTTTAATACTTATGATATTATTTAATTTACTAAATAAAAACAACAACACATAATGAGACAAAATAAACTTATAAAATTTGTGCTGTATATTTAGATAATTGCTGTTTGACAAATGGGAGATTTGCTAAATAGCCTAAGAGAATTGATAATTTCCTCCCATCAATTAATGGGAAGTTTTCTAGATCAATGCATTTTACTGGTGTATCTAATTACATAAGAGTTACAATAACCTTATTCTGTACATAACAAAAAATGAAACAAAGTGAGTGATGTTTCTATAGATATAGCTGCCAAACAGGAAAGGACTACTTATGTTACTCAGACCATCAAGGCACCAATAACATTTTATTATCATTATGGATATAATTTTATTAGCTAAAGGCCTGTTTTTACTTTATGAAAAAATGAAATACTTGTCATATGAATTCTGGTGGTACTCAGATTACAAGATTTTACCATGCCCATTTAGAGGCAGATAGAATGATTGACTCCCAGTTGAAGATGAAGCACTTGTAGTTGTGTGTGTATATACCAAAGTAATGCAAAGTATGGGAAAAAACACATACTTTAAAATTATTACCTGTCAGTGTACAGATATGAGAAAATGCATATTGCTGTATAGAGTATATTGAAAACAAGACTTGGAATCAATGTTAAATGTTTTGAATTTAAATAATGCACTTTTTAATAAAAGTTTCACCAAATTCAAACATGAGACTGCTTATTAATGAAAAAAATTGTCTTGCATGGTATATTATCTCTGTGTCTAACAGAAAACAATATGTATGAATAAATATTAAATGGATAAGTCTTTACTTATAGTAAAAAAGTCTTCAAAAAATATAAGTATTTTCTCTTTTTAAATGCAATGAAGAAAACTTACTTCACAACTGACATTTACCAATTCTTTGATTCAGTGTGCATACATACATTAATGAAGGTAATGATTCCCAATCAATATTCTGCCAAGTCTTATTAGTTGCTATGTTATATCATGTGACCAGACCAAAGACCCTACCAACCTTTCTGCCCTCTCCCCAACCAAGCACAATTGTGCAGAATCACCGACTTCTTGCAGAATTTAAATAAATAAAACCATGAACAAAGAAAACAATAAATGATACAACTAAAAAGAAACATTTGCAAATGCAACTTAGGTTTGCATAGGAAAGTGAAATTTGTTAAGTCCAGGTACTTCACTCATCAACCACCTGGTCAATAACATTTGTATGTCACTACTTTGGGAACAGACAGTTAAAATTACTTTTTAATATATAGAGCTACAGTACAATGTGAGAAACTCATATGTAAAAAATGTTCTGCCACCAGATCAATACAACTTCTGTATAATTTCAAAATTGCGACCATTAAATCTGGTTTGACCAGTTTCTCAAGTTGATTTCCACATGCATATGCAATATGATAAATCATGCAGTATTCTGTCACAGTCCCATAATGAACAACACATTCTATATTAGAACAGAACTTACCATAAAAGCCAAAGAACAAAACTTAAATAACTGACTTCAATGGCCTCTATACAGCTGAAAGTTTAGTACAATACAAGTGCCATACAAAGATTAAAATATTTTTACTGAATTAGCATGAAAAATAATAATATCTACAAACATATTTCAGTACATGATGGAGCTCAGTTTGTTTGTTTTATACAAAAGTTGTAATGCAATAAAAGAAAGCATTTCAATTCTCCTCCAAGGTTTTGTCACCATTCTGTTATTTTTCTTTTAGCTGAGAACTGCACCCTCCCAAATCCAATCATTTCTCTCCCCCCCCCCCCCCACCCATTAGTGGACTCAACCTGTCACTGCTCATCTTTAATCTTCTGATAATCCTCCAGACTGATGCATTCGTTAAATAACTTTCACACTTCAAAAAATAAAAATAATAAAATGCCAATGGGCTTAAATGCTATCAAGCAAAACAATGGAAATACAATTATTTTTGTTACATTAATTTGTTTTGATGTTTTAATTTTCTTTTAATTTATTTTGCAAACTCTAGTAAAACAGTTGATGAGTATTTACATATATTTAAAGTGATCTTTTCTGCATTAGCCAATAAACAAATTTCGAATTTTCCCCTTTCTTTCAATCTCATTTTTAGGATCTGGTTTCATTATTTAAAAAATATATATACATATAAAAATCAGAAAAAAAGTTACAAATAGATGCTACCACAACAAAAATTTACCTTTTACATGTTGCATGAAAGGCTGTGTCCTGATTTAAAATATTTCATATTTCTGGCACAGATTGTGAATTCCGTTGATCCATATACTGTTCTTCACATAGCTGATAGACACTTGCAGATTTGGATTATAGCAAATCAAAGTGACAGTTCATTTTGGTGATAGCAATATGAAATTCTGTCTCACCAGTGCTAGAGGCAAGAATCCAATTGAGAAAAATTTTCTGATGTATTTTCCCAAACTTCTGGTTTGTTGATAATCAATGGCTATCCCCAGTCATTGGATTCTTCGCCACAGACTCTGACAGAAAGAAAAATAACAACTGACAGGTTGTGATTCCAACAGATCTGTTTGGACAATTGCCATTATCCTTGTCTTGAAATCAGTAATAATCCTTTGTGATCTGCAGTGATGTCCTGTAATTTGTTGTATTTTTCTTTTTTTACAACATAATATTGTATATATTGTCTAACCATCTCCCCATTCATCAGGCACATTACCAGAAAAAAAAAAAGACAAATCTTCTGTAATTATCGTGAATAGCAACAACTTTTTTGTAAGGTACTGGACATGTTTTAAATGTTCCAACAATGTAGATGACTTGGCATCATCCTTGGAAACCATCTATAATTTGTAGTAGCAGAAAAATAATAATTCTCTAATCTTTGTCTAGATGACTGAGGAACTGCTTGCTCCATATTCCAAAGTCATTGCTACTCACCATCAATTTAAATATCATGGATTTTCTGGGAAATTTTTGAAAGCAGTTTGCCTCTTGATCTCATCCTCAACTCTATGTTCTAGGAAAATGTGATACATTTCAGATCCACATTCTCCAGCAGTCATACAATTTGATCATATAGTCACTTCACTGGTCATGAAAGATCCTTTTTCCATAGTAGCTACAAGCTGTTTATCAAATCTATTGTCTGTCTGCACCAAAGCCACGTTCACTGTGCTTGATTATATTAACATCATTTTCATCTTCAAAAATGTCTGTTTGTAAAAATACATTGTGTTCTGGCTTCCAACATCTCCAAAATATCTTGTCTACATTTTTTTGTTTTTTTATCTCTAAAATCATGGAACAGTACCTTTCCCCTTCCTTTTCCTAAAATTAATCTGTTAAAAATTCAATGTATTACATAATTAAACATGTATTTACATAACATAAAAATAAAGGTATATCATGTATTGCCACTGAAAGTCACATATTACATTCCCCATTATGAGATCTTATGTATTGATTTTTAACAAAATGGTAAATACAATGAATGATTTTTCTTCCTTACTCAGTTGTTTACCTTTCAATAATTTGACAAAAATGTGCCGATAAGCACTTCATGTCATTATATGTTATAATAAAAGCTATTTTCTGATTCTCTGATGTTGTATCCCTAATCTATAAATAGTGATGCATTCTTTCAGTTCAAACTCAACATCAACACCTGTGAAAATTATGTCTCATCCAGAAGGGTATATAGTTGTAATAACAATATGGCATCATTACTGTCATTTGGTTTCACAAAATCTAATCCCAACTGAGAAAATGCAGATTCTTCCAATCCTGGAAAAACCAACATTATCCAAAAAATACCTGAATCAAATGAAGTTTTCCAATATAGATGGTTGTCTAAAGTTTCCTTACTTTTCTGAATCTAGCAGTATAATGAAGTGCAGGGTTTGCAGCAAACAATATGCTTGCCATATAAATTTTTCCAAGTCAGGATTGTTCATCTTTTACTGATTAGCATAGGTTCAGCACCAAGAAAGACAATCATATCATGTGTTCAAAACCACTAGCAATCCAGAGAAAAACTGTAGCCATTTTAGAAAACCAAAAGGAAATTTAAGACCGCTGACCAAACTTCTTCTGGATACAGTTGAATTCTGCTTTTGAAAAGAACTGGCTGATATAAAATTCCTGGAAATTGTGCAGCATATAGTAAAGTATAATTAACTAAATAAATGTTCAAAAACTGGAAAAAAAAAAACACAACATAGAACTCAGAGGCTCAAAGAGTTGTGCAGAGTTTATGTATAGTAAATCCTTTTTTATACAGTAACAATGAAGTAGTATGAACTGTTGAATTGCTATGAATTTTTGTCAATATTAAGCTGAGCATAGAAAATAAATTAGGATGCTATCATTTGCAATGATGTAATTGAGTCCAAATTTTAAATCAGAATAGATCAATGGGAACTTTAAAAATGAAATATAAATATAAATAAACAATGGAAGTATAAAAATATAATGTATTCAGTAAGAACAATTTCTACTGAACATCTGTTTTTACTGCCATATATGGATATCACGTTTCACAAAAGGTCATAAAATCTTATCTGAGTTAGAATTTATCTCCAAAATAAGTGTTAGACCAAACAATTCAGATGAAAAAAAAACAATAAATAGTATAATATGCTACTATATTTAAAAAAAACAATAAACATGTACAACTTCAGCAGTTAATTTTTTTTTTTTTCCCAAATCAAGAATAAAACAATTACCACCAGAGTTAAAGGTCTTGTTGCCTTAAAATTGCAAAAGAGTTTTTGAAGGCGACTGCATAGTTTTCTTCTTCCTTAAAATTTAATGGTCTGAATCCAACTCTAGATTTCTGCTCAATAAAGTTTCATGATTGGGTACTCTTATGAAACCCGATTATTTTAAGGTTTAAACTATGGATTAACCCAACGTGTAAACATACTTCAAGTGTTCTTTTTGCACTGCCATAGATGGGGATCTTTCAAAAGATTTGGACTGCTGGTGCCAGATAATTTAGTTTTATTTGTGCCTCCAATGACACAAAGCTATAGACTTAGGTCAGAAATAGGGGGACTAGAAATCAGGCACAAAATTTCTAAAAATACAATTTGAGTGAAAATAAATTTTAAAAGTGGTGTGGACTACCTTTCCCTCTCCCGTGATGATTATAGGTAGGTTAAAAGGCCAGAGGTTAAATGGAAATGTAATAACTTATTTGTTGATTCCATGGATATTCTGAAGTGACAATGAGATAGATATCTCTTCATCCAATAAGTTACTTCTTAAAGTACCTGTAAATTCTCTGATACTCTCATAGATATTCTAGCCAAAGTTCACATGTTAAGTAAACTATGAGACTAAATAGATTCCCATTGGTATGTTAGAATATTCACACATTCATGAAGCAATCAAAGACCATAAAGGCATGTTAAATTTGCTATGGGACTAAATGAAATCTCATTGGACAAATCTATGAGATACCTACAGGCAAGTTAAGGATCCTACAGGACACAGAAGACTAAAGTAGACTTCACATGGATGTATTACTTTTCAGGATCTGAATCAGAATTTTGCTAGACTACATTTTAGAATGAATATATATATATACTTTGAAATTTGGAATGAAAAAAAGCAGAAATAATATTATTGTTAATGTAGTATAACAGAGACAGAATACAGATGTTTAACTATTCAAGGTTCAGGTAAGTAAGTGAAATGCACATATTTACACATCTCTCATTGATACACTTTCAATGCACTTTGATCCACTTATCAGTTTTCCTATGCAGCGGTGGGAAAAAGTCTTGCATAAAAATTACTAGACTTAGAAATGGGTTCTTACTTTGTAGAAATTAGTAACTATTGTATGTTTTCTGTTTTAATTGAAAGGTATCGGTGTCTTTAAACGATTTATATCACTAAGATCCATTTTGTAATTGCACAGTCAAAAGTTAAATAGTAATAAAATAATTTGCATGAAATCGGCGTGTGTGCAAAAGTGTTGCATAAACTACAAAAAATTAGAATATATATTTTGTGCTATAATAGTTTAGGAGAGTAGAAAATAAATATGAAAAACTGTCATTTTCCACTATTCTGATTCATTTTTGTCCAATGTAGTGATGCCGAGAGCCTGATATTTGACCCCTGAACAGCGGGCCACAATCGATCGCATGAAAGAAGATGGTGACACTGAGTGGTTCATTGCAGATCGTATTGGTTGCAATCAGTCGACGATATCTCGCACCTGAAACATTGGAAAGCCGATGGGAACCTAATTTTGAAACGCAGAGCCGGCCGACCATGGAAAACGACGGCTCGAACGGATCATCTGATCACCCACATGTCAAACTCCGACCGATTCCGCACTTCCACCGACACCAGAGCACCTTGTCAAGGCACCATGGGATCCAATTGGCCTCGTGCACCATCAGATGGTGTTTCATCCACATGGGACTGTTTGGGTGATCGGCACAGAAGAAGCCGTTCATCAGTCTGGACAATCGTCAAAAGTGACTGCAGTGGGCTTGCGACCATCTCCACTGGATCATGGCCCAGTGGTCCCGAGTGTTGTTTTCTGAAGAAAGCAAATTCGTGAGGGTCCACTCGGTGGGTCGGGTGTACATTCGGCGATCGGTGTCCGAGAAATACCATCCTAGTTGCACTCAACGAACTCTGCAAGCAGGGGAGATTCGGCCATGGTTTGGGGCTGTTCTCAATTGTCCGGTGTCGGTCTGTTGCATCACGTGGAGGGTTGAATGAACACTCATGCAAAGATCGTCTCAGACATTGTCGAACCATGTATGTGTGACCACATGCTCCTGACGGCCATTTATCAGCAGGACACACCCCTATCCACACAGCTAGGAGTGTCAAGGCCTTGATGGCAGAGTTGCGTATCCTCCTCCTTGACTGGCTGGCTCCAAACCTGGATCTCAATCCCATTGAAAACATTTGGCAATCGATTAAACTCAGCCTTAGTGCCAAAAAAACTGATTTTAAACAGAAAATCGAGGAAGCCTGGTCGGAGTTCAGTAGTGACAATTGTCAGCATTTGGAAGCCAGCATGCCTCATCGTTGTGCACAAGTTATCAAGAATTTCAAATATTCTACTCATTATTGATTGATCTGATCACTTTCTGCATAATTAGAATTGAATCTGAATTGATTAGATAGCTCTCTAGATTTTATTCAACACTTTTGCACACGTTGATTTGATGCAAATGATTTTCTAATAATTTTAACTTTTCTTACAATGAAACAATATGCTTGATATTATTGGAATAGATGCACAACAGTAATATAGAAATACTTTAATGAACAAGATTTGATAACGACTGCTTACGACAAAATGCAAGCTAATTTACTGGAAAAATTATTTTTATGCAAGACTTTTGCACACCACTGTAAAATTGTTTTAAGGTTAATCAGTTTTTGCACCCCCTTATGGACTATTCCTAGGGCAGCTACTGAAGTTGCCACCCTTTTTTGTGCTACTACCCTGTGAGCTTATCCAATTGCCTGCATGTCTTAAGTCACTCACATCTTGTGTGAAACAAGATCCTGATCCTAACAAGTTGCTACAAACAGCTCACCATTCTTCTTGCACCTTATGTCATTAAACATTAAAATATTTTCACAAGTAAAATTAATAATTTAATTTGGATTTAAGCTGAACAGTTTCTATTGATTTTGTTTCTCATAAATGCTGTAATTTAATTTTAGACATCCTGCTTAAGAAATGAAGCCAGTTTATAACCTAATTACAGTTATATTCAACAGCTGTCACAATAGCTATGTCTAAAAATTCAAGTAAGTAGGTTACCTGCAGCAGGTCAACTGCAAATATTTAATATAATCATAATGTTTCTATTGGAATTGAGTATCAGATAAATACATTATAAAATAATATTTAATAATGAGTTAGTTTAGAGGGGTATTTTATTTCTGTTTGGATCTAAAATTACTCTTCTTCACCGGTCCAAAGTCATTCTGCATGTATGGATACTTTATTGGGACCTAGTAGCAGGTCCAGGCAGGGGTTAGGAGAGATAATCAACTCTACTAAAATGATTTCTAAGGCCGTTATTTTAAAGTGCATAATCTAGCCAAGTTGGAATGTTAAAATGCCACATTTTTGTTGTTGTTGAAAATGTGTGTATAAGATAGTACATAAGAAAAGTTAAAATCTAGAAAGCATTTTGGAATTTTTTACCTTTTGTTATTTGATATTTTATGTAACGTTTCTCTGTTCATTTGTTATTTTTTTAAAATTTTTAGCCTTTTTTAAATTCTAAAATTTTTTTGTATATGTGTTTATACTTGCTATTTTAATTTTTTATTTTTATATACACATTGGTATTTTTAAATTAAAAATTTTTTTTTACATATAAATGCATGTGCAGATACATACAGATGTGTGCATACACATACATACACATGTAATTATAACAAACTAAGAAAAAACAGAAGCAATCATTATCCAAATGCACTCCTCTGGGTCGCAGTGACCCACCTGGTGATGGCACAATGTCCAAGTTATCAATTAGCTGTTTCACCATTTTAAGAGAGTAGAAATGATGCTGGCTTTTGTCCAATGACCTTTGTCCCTGGCAGGTGTGTTTGATTGTTTGAAAAAGCAAAATGCAGGACAGCACTAGAGAGAGAATAGAAGCACTTGTGAAAAAACAATGACTGTACAAAGACACCATCTGCATCCACAGTTCCAAAAGAATGCCAACTCAATGATGATTCAAGAAATCACTAAAAACCAACAACACTCCATCATACCACTAGAAGAAACTTAATTCCTGATGAGGCAGTGACTTTTCATTCTCCCTCAACTGCAAAATTCTTTCCAAACATCTTAAAGCATCAACACTTTGTCCAACAAAGCCAGCCACAAGAACTCATGGAAAATAATTCTGCTGAATCCTTAAAACTATGTTCTGTTTTGATTTCACCAAACATTCTTGTAATATCAGCCAGATGCTATTGTTGATACTGTAACAATTACTATAAGGAATTATGTAAAAATTATCTTGTGTATTTTTGTAAATTAATTAAAGCCCCTCAAAATAAAATTCTCCTCCCTAATAATCTCTCCTAGATCTAGAACCTATGTATCCTTTAATGTTTGCACCTAACCTGAGCTGCAGGTGCACAACAGATTGATCTCCTGTAGTCTGTGTGTGAGTTTGACAAGCAAATTTGAATTAGTCTAATGGATAACTGAAAAGAGTGCAGGGATGCCTAGCAGGTGCCACAGTGGCTAAACATCAGTTATTCAAATTTATTAGCAATGGCAAAAAAATAAAGAAATTGTCTGTTGTGAGAAGGATATGTGGCTGCAAATATCTAGTGAATGCATGAGAAGAAAGGTGGTTAGATGATATAAAGTCTAACCAACATCAAACAATACACCACCAACTGGCAGAGTCATTTAATGCAAGGCAATTTTCACCTATCTCCAGCAATTCCTTGCAAAATGTTGTACAATGAATGTATTGTGGAAATAGGAGACCATTGTGTAAACCTCTGATCCAGTTACCAACATTAAAAGAAGCGCTGTATATTGCAAAGAGCATAGACACTGGACTAAGGAAGAATGATGAAAAGTGATGTGGTCTGATGAGTCAGACTTCACTATTTTTTGCAAAGATGGAAAAAGACAAATTTGGAAAAATCCACCAGATCAATGAATGCCTCGTGTGTGGTCCTAATTGTCCAGATCTCTGATAGTAGAGCTGAGTCCCTGGTCCCTTTAAGCAGCAAAATAAATGCCAAAGTTTGCCTCAGCATCATTTCAAATCAAATCCATCTAGTGACACTTTATATGTACACTGATGGGGATGGCTGCTTCCAAAGTGACAATGGTACCATCCACGGTGTCCTCACTGTGCATTCATGGTTTGAGGAACATGACAGATTCCAGGCATCTTTCATGGCCAGCACAATCCATGGATCAGCATCTGTGGGATGAACTTTAAAAGCACATTCACCATCACAACTGTCTATCTTGTTCCACACATCATGTACAATATTAATGACTAAATGAGGAAATATCCCTGAGGAGTCTCACTAGCACCTTGTGGACCTTATGCTGCATCATATCATGGTATTCAGGCAAAAGGTGGCCCAACTAGTTGTTAGCTTTAGGTCCTAATAAAGTGGCCGGCCAGTGTGCATGCACACACAAACAGAGAGGCAGAGCTCCAATTGTAATTAAAAAATCGATACACCAAAAATCCTGGTGTACTCCATAAAATAATCAGTTACCAGACTATCATATCTTAATTAAAGTTTGATTACATCCAAAAGTTTTCAAAGTTTCATTAGGTTTTTGAGTTTATTTTTAGTTAATCATTAAACTAAGATTTCAATGAAGAATATGTTTAGAAAAGCAAGAAACACCTATATGATTTTATGATTGGCTGCGATATTAATTAGAATATTTCTCACGTTTCTTCCTGTTTGAAACCCTGCTCTTCATCAAGCAAAAGTAAAAACAATCTCAAACTTCCATGCTCCTACTCTAAACTGTCTTGGCGCAACATGAGTAATTAAGGTTCAGTGCCCTGAAATCCCAGAAGTGCCATGCAGCATTAAATCAATATGATCAAGGGCTTATTCTTCACTGCAAGAGGCATCATGACATACAATAATTTGAATAATGATCTTCTGTTACAGAAAGCAAAGGGCTAATCTGAGCATTTCCCATCAACCTATTAGTAGTAACTACACTAAATAATCAAAACGATCTATACATTAAGTTGCAGCAGATATTTTCTGCAGTCCTTGAACAACAAAAAACGCTAAACTAGCAGCAAGCAATTTCCTTCTTCAGACTGTGATAGGAAACAATAAAGTAGCTTACCACATGAAATTTGGAGTCTTTGGCCCTTATACTTTAAGCATCACCATAATTAACCCTTTCCCTATCAAGATTTTTGACATCATTTCCATTAACAGATTCACTGCTCCATTGACAGATGATTCGGAATTCCCCCAAGGGCATTCATCAATGCTTAAACTAAACTAATGACATCCAGTGCTACTAACCAGCCATCTACTGAGAGTCACAGAAACTGCATTACATCAGTGACTTCCAACTTTGGCCATCAGTCAGATCTGATCACTGATTGGAGATCTCCAACTTTGGCAGGAAAAGAGTTAATGGTTGTCTGCCTACAGGCAGGACCACAGCCCAGTGTCATTCCAGAGAAATGTACAATTGAGAAGGTTTCCCATTGCCTTCCTCAATGAATGGGAGTGTGCAATGAAAGAACTCCTGTTTTTTAGATGTGGGAAGAAACCCACACAACAGGCTGGTAAAGAACAGCAAAAAGAAACCATATAAAGTGGGTACACCAAAACCAAGCTTATTCTGACTGCTGATTAAGATTTAGATCAACTGTAAGCTTGTCCTTTGCTAAAATTTTTGGCATGCAGCCTCTCTCTCTCTCTCTCTTGTCTATGCACAAACTGAATGAGTTTTTAACTGTGGAAGAAGCATTCTAATTGAAGTAAAATCCATCCCATATCTGTGCAACAAAAAAAAAGCCAAATGCAGCAATCAATGCCAACTTCAGCAAAAAAAAAAAAAGAAGAACTCTTTGAATTGGTTGAGAAGACAGACAGAAAATTCTCACAAGCAAGTTGGTTCAGAAAAGTCAAGAGAAACTGCGTTATTGGCTCCAAACCACAGCTAGCACATGATGTTAGAGCAAGCTTCTATCAGCACACTAATTCAAAGCTGACATTCATCTGTATTACTCTCCTAAATTGTGGTATTTAAAAGAAAAGCGCAAAAAAAAAAAGATTTTTATCATCAAATTTAAAAATTATCTGCTGGGATATTTCATTAGTTTTCATTCTTTGCATAAAAAAAGGCAGAATCTTTTCCTGAAACAGTGCAGACTGGCTAAGATACCATACAAAATAATTTCTTAGCCAAATTTTATATAAACAAAGTCTGGCAGAAGAGTAATAAAAGTTCTTTTTTCTTTAATGTTTTTTTTTTTCACTATAAAATTTTCAATCCTTTTCTTTTAATTTAATAATTACATTATGATTAAAAATAGCATAAAGCGCACACACACACACACACACACATATATACTTTTTATAGACTGCTTGACCTTTCAACTTTAACATTCATTTTGCTCTACAAGCTGTAAAACAAGACATCTGACTGATAACTGGTAATATCCTGTAATAATCGTAATACCACAAAAATTACAATTTACAAATTTATATGTATACCATTAAAAAATGATATGCAAAATCTCCTAATCACATACCAAATCATTTTCAGAGTATGTTTACCGTAATAAATAAAACAAAAAACTTTTGAAAAAACAGTTGCATATTTAAAGTCTTTCATGGTTTTTACATTATCAACTAAGAGTATACAAAGCATCAATCAGTTTTAGTTAATAATATTATTTAAAATTGAAAGGCTCTTTCACACTACATATATGATATTAATTAAATGTATGCTATCTTAAAATATTCCTCATTTTACTATAAAAGCATCTAAACTGACACTAGGTGCACTGCTCATTAGCTTCTATAATTACATATTTGTATTCTATTTGTTCCATCCTTCACATACCAATTAGGCTACTGAGCAGAGCAACAAGGGCATTCTGTGCAAGTTCTATGAAATGGGGGCATTGCGGCTCAACAAATATCCAGTGTAGTGTATTTACTTCGTTTGGTAAATTATTGATAAATGAGCATGCTACTTGTTTCACTAAGTCTCTGCTTTCCACACAAAAAACATTAAAAAAATAAAACTAATAAACAGATTAAATAATCTGTAAAAAATTGTTTTAAATTCAATCCACTGATCTCTAGGTGTAACATTAACCATTCATTATCCACTCACTCCTTGGGTTGTTCAAAATATTTGGATGGACATTCTGAATTCCTTCATTGGCATTGCAGCAATCTAATGGTTTAGTTGTTTGACTGCCAAGACTAAAGGCCCAGGTTTGATTTCCCAGGGAACTGCTTGGTTTGATGAATCTTCCCAGCATGGTATCTTCTGGACACCTCTGGTTTCTTCCCACACATTCAGTAGGTTTGTTAGGTCAGTCAGAGCACAAAGCACAACAGGCATTTTCTCCCTGGCCATAATTTCCAATGTGACAGACACCCTTTTCCCCGTCTATCTAGCTAGTTTCCGAGAAAAAGATGTAACAAGCAATAACAATTACTTCATTGTATTAGTCCCTATCAACCAAACAGCAGGCATGCTGCACAAAATCCTCCTACCTCTAGGGGTAATAAATACTTTGTGTCTATAAATGTAATCAATCTACTGTAACTGGCCAATAACAGTGTTGGTTACACAGAAAATAATATTATTAATAATACACTGGTTTCTAAAAGTTAAGCAATAAACAAAAAAACAAAAAAAAAACAAATTTCCAAAATGTTTAAAGTTTTTTCCAACAAATCTGCAACTCAAACTATTTGTTATGCAATGTAACCTTTATTTAAAAAAATACAGTTCTGTGCAAAAGTATAACAATCTAGAATTTTAGTTACAGTCTCAAATATAGAAAGGAATAAAATAAACTAATAAGGCATAAAATTTAATAAATGAATATTGTACAGTAAACAAAATGAAAAAGATTAAATAAATACTATTTATACTAAACTGCCTGAATAAGTCTTTGGAGACTCTCTTTTTAATTTTGAAATAATATCAGCTGGAATGCTGCTTCATTCATCTAAAAGCACTGCCCAGAGTTCATTCTTCATTCTCGGCTGTTCATTTTTTTTATTCTGTCCAAGTAGTCCAATACATGTTGATTAATGTTGAGGTCACAGCTTTGTGGAAACCACTCAAATAAATCTAGCACTCCACTCTTTTTCTTTCTTTTTTTGTGCATTTTAAGTATGTTTAAACAACACTGAACTAATTTTTGGACTGTTGTAATGTTGAAATATTAAATTATGGCCAATAATGTGTTCACCTGGAGGAACAGCATGGTGTATAAGAATCTGCTTGTATCTGACTACATTCATATTTTCTTCTAGTCCTACTACACCCCAAACCTAAACAGAAACTCTATCATGCTTTACTGTAGACTGCAGACACATTTCCTTATATATTTGCTCAATTATTTGCCTTACATCCTGCCTTCTCTTTGGCCCACAAATTTCAAACTTTGATTCATCTGACCAAGAGACATTTTTCCCATTGTTTTTAAGTCCATTTTCAGGGTTGGGTGACATATTTTAGTCACTTTCTTGATTGCCAACTATCTTTTTAGTCTACTCTATCTCAAATACTGTCATACTGTAGAATCATGAACCTGAACCACTGAAGATCCCAGGTCTTGCTTTAACTCCTTGCTGAATTTCTTTCTTTCTATCTCTCAGAAAAGTTAGCTTAGGTACTGTTAATTGTTTAGATAGGAAAAGGTGTAGATGACCTAGACTATCAAAAACTAAACTAACAACTTTAAATTCCTTGATAATTTCTTGGTGACACATCTTTAAATCCAAGTTATACAACTCATTTTACATAGGTGGGTTTTACATTGTTCATGGAGAAATATTATTTTATGCCCATTAGTAATTGATATCTTTGCCAATATTCTCAAAGGAAACAAAACAAGCATTTGTATTTTTGCAAAGTCATCTAAAACTTTTGCATAATACTGCACGTAAATGGGTTCTACCAGAAACATGTAAATGAGGTTTGGTGTAAAGACAATAAAACATGGGTAGTGTTCACATCAATTTTTGATCTGTTAGAATATTTGTTTTGAAGGACAGGGTTACAAATGAGTAGTTATACTTGCTCGGAAAAATTCTTTAAGCTAGAAAGCTGTTGTTGATAGAAGCGGGACAGTCAGCAGATCCAGGTGAAAGAATAACTAAATGTAGTTTCTAAGCTATGGAGATATTTTCTGAGAACCAACTCAAAGTCAACCACAGGTTACAGTCCAAGCAGATGACGCTGTGTGTCACTTATGAATTAGTAAAGCAGAACTTCAACATCACTCCAACTTACTTCTGGTCTCTGCTGCAGTCACAAGAAAGCTGGTATTGGTCTCAACTGTACACAGAGGGCTACATGAAAGAGTATCTATGCAAGATGTTCCATGGTATGCATCGCCTTGACCCATCATCATAAACAAGAACAGATAAAATGGTGCCATCAATATGTCACTTGGTCACAACATCACTGGGGTTTTGTTCTCTTTACTGATAAGTCAAACAAAGCATACTCATCTAGAAGGAATGTGGAAATGAAACCAGCCCACAAAAATTATAGAATTAAATCACTACAATGGCGGAGGTGTAATGGTTTGGGCAGAAATTTCATTTGGAGAGCATACACCCCTACATGTGTTTCAGGAAGATATCCTTGACCACAATGAGGTATACATTTGATATTCTGGATCCCTATCTCAGGCCATACACAGAAGCAATTAGAAATACCTTTATTTTAATGGATGGTAGTGCTTATTCACATAAGAATTTGTAATCAACCATTATCTTCAAGACCAAACCATTATCAGTATGACATGGCCAGGAAATTCACCTGAGCTAAATCCCATTGAGAATAATTGGAATACTCTAGGAAAATGTTTGCCTTCTTCCACTCCCCAACCCCCTCCAAGAACTGCAAAGTTGTCTGATAAGACAATAGACTTTATTGTCTACTGATGTCACTGATATGAGCAGCATGCAAATCTGCTATGAGGAGACATCAGGAACCACATCCCTTGTTGCCTATCACTAATAATTCATTTCTGTTTAGATTCTTTATGATAAAATTCCATTCTATTTCCTGATTTGGTCCTGCTTGTTTCCCTTTACACCCCTGAAATTTATTTATAGTTTACATTTTTTTTTTAAATAAAAGTTGTGTTCCTTGAAGAAGATTTTTGCGTTGATCATTTGGTGAATAAAACTTTAACTCTGTTAAAAAAAATAAACTTTCTTTACGTGTTTCTCACTTAACTTTTGGAAACCAGTGTAATAAGGATTTTGCCCAGAAACAATGAGAGATAAATTATAAACAAAACAGCAACTTAGGTGCAGATTCTAAATTGAATCACCATTTGCAGATAATTTGAGATAACATTTAGAAAAGATTATATACACCTGTTGCCATTAGTTTATAGATCTGAAAGCAACAAGATAGTATTCAGTTTGTTCAGCACCGTCCATTCAAAACATGTATGCCAAGTTAAGGCAAATGGATTTCTTTCTGACAAGGTATTTTTTTTAAGTATTAAAAAAAAATCAATGACAACAACAAATTAAAAAGAAAATACTTTTTTTTTGCAAAAATTGATAGATTAATGTATTATGCATGAAACACAGTCAGCACTCTTTTTTATCAATACCAACTGATAACATATGGGATTACTTTTCATAATTTCTTTTCCATAAATTTGGTTTCTAGAAAGCACTACGATAGCTTGCCAATATCTCATGGCAGCCACGGTTCAGATCTGAAGAGGTTAGGGGGCACGGATTTTTTTCTCAGGTTTTTGTGCAGTCTCATACGCGCGGGCTTCTTCCGACTACTACGCACTTTTCTTCCACCACAAATCAAAAGGGTTTAATCCCACACACTAAAGCAGCACTATGAAAGTATGCATAATTAATTGTAGAAAGATACTGGCACAAAATTATTTAAAGATAATATAGAGAAAAATCTAAACGTGCCAAGTTAGAATTGACTGTGTTTGTAAGCTATGTAATGCTTACTGTAAGAGAGACGATGGAAACTTTGTGACCATCTGAAAGCTCGACATTGTAGGTGTTGGGTCCCCAGGAAACGAAAGTGGAAAAATGTTTAAATTTACATATGGCTTTTGGTGAAAAGTGCTCTATGTATTTTAAAAACTTCCTGTCCCCCTCCCTGACTTTCTATACCTATCTCACTTTTTAAAGGATCTAGAATCTAACACCAACACCATAATATATGACTACATTAAAGCAGCATAGGTATACATTAGCTTGGCTCAGCCTCCAAGTTGGAAATAAAATTAAAAAAGGGGCTACTTTTAATGAATTTGTGCATTAGGTGTCGTACTGAAAAATAAGCAGATTTAAAATCAAAAAAAAAGTTCAAGGTAATATTATAATGAACATTTTAATAGCATAAACTGAGAGTTTTCCCTTACATTTCTAAATTTAAATTTTGGGATTTTCTTTGTACAGTTAGATTAAAATTTGTTATATACCAATGCCTACAGCGGAGGCAATCCTGGTGGGAGAGTGTAATGCTGCAGCTGTTTGCTAGGAAGTATTGCCAGTCCAGCACATCAACTCTGGGAGGAAAAGCTTTACCAGAAGTCTTCATTTTTTCAGACGTGAGAAGAAAACCAGAGCGCTCAGAGAAAACCCACGGAGCCTGCTGGTAAAGAAAGAGCAAGAAGAAACCTTGTTAAGGAGGTACACCAGACTGAGTCAGTGCTGACTAAGATTCAAACTCAGGCCCTCGGCCTTAGCAGTCCCGTAGCCCTACCAATGGACTGCCGCACCACCCGATGGTGAAGCTGTGACAATACAATATGATATTCCCACTGATTGTTTTTCTCTTCTGAACAAATAATTCGTCAAAACATTCTAGCAAAAGCTTGGTATCTTCTCACAAAATACGCTTAAACTATGCTGACTAAATTCCTTACCAATCATCAACAAGTAAATAAAGGCAAGCATACTCTAAACATAAATCAAGTAGTAAGAGAAAACATAAACAAAAAGTGTTTTATATAATGTTAGTAAGCACCCCAACTCTCGAGAGTTCTGAAGTCATTTGTGGTATAAAAGGGCATAAAATTAAAGACCCTAATAGTTAATTGCATGAAAGTGGCTCATAGATGGAAGCAAATATTTATTTTACCCAATAACATTCAAGTCCAGTTTGCCAAATGCAGCAGTCTTGATATCTGACTTTCTCGATTCATCTACCTAGCATCACAGGTATTATACATAGCATTATACAACTATCAAACAATGAACACTTTTTATTTACAGAAATCTAAAGAAAATATACTAATAAATAATAATCTGGACCTGTTCTCTGACTGTTAGAAATGGTGATTACTCAATGCAATGTTGGTGTCTCCCCTTTTAAGTTTAAAAATAGATCAGGACCCCCCCCTAATTCCTCTCAGAATAGAAAAAAAAAAAACCAATTAAACAATTCTTTTTCATAGTCTGATATAGTTACACGTGGAATTTTATGCTGTCTTAACCCTTCTTATTGCTAAATATAAAGTATCATGGAATCAAAGCCAGTACATTGGCTGGATGTCTATTTGAAGCTTTTGGAAAAAAAAATTATTAAAATGGAAATCTTTTAATCATATTAAATAAAAACTAACTAAAAACGGTAGTACAAATTTTGTCTGTTTTATTGATCTACTACACTATCCTAACATATTCCCACAACTTTAAAATTAAAGTAATAAATTTTAAAAAAATAAAAAGATAAACAAGCTATAGATCAATGACGACTTAACATCTCTTTAGAGCTACTATATCATTAAAAAGGGGGGCAGCTGAAATGAATTTTGATTGCAGACTATAAATTGTATTTTCACTGCTTACTGACAGGTATCAAGAAGATGTATTACTTAGGTGAAGGCTGGTTGGCTTTTATTGTACAAAAGCACCATCAACGGCCATTGAAATGATGATAATAATAGTAGTGAGGCTGTGAGAGCTAAGTTAAACAGCTAGATGGTTGTAAACTTACTATGGAATATCATGTCAACTGCAAACTAAACAGATCTGTTACTAAAATGCTTCTGTCGTAGTTCTACGGTAATAGGTCCAGATCCAGATAAAATGAAAAAAAACAACAACAAACGAAGGTGTGTGAACTAAGTTTATTCATTGCTGTTGTAAATCTTACCTCAGATTTGGCCAAAAAGTTATTGTTATTCTGTTTTAAATTTAATATATATATATTAAAAATATTTTGCTTTAACTTAAATTGCTTTAGCTAGACAAAGGTAGATAATTATTCCACATCAAAAATTTCAGATATAGAAAGGTAGAAGGTTTTAATTTACATAAACTCCTCTTGCAAAAAAGTGTACATCTACTCTGTTTGAAAAAAAATATATATATATATATATATTGATGCTGTTTGTTCTGATTTTGTAAAATATTCAAGGCAGATACTACATGGTTACCAGAAGTAAAAAAATTTCCTAATATCTAAACAAGACCATTTTCAGGCATCTTTTACTTATAACCACTAGTGATATAGGATATGCCAATGATGTCAAAGAACCTATCAATCTTTATGCATTCCTTCCCAGAGAAGATTTTAAAAACTTTAATCATATCACCATGAAAACATCTGTAGGCCAAACTAGGAAACCAAAGCCTCTGTATCCTTCTCCTTAACTAAGATTACATATCACTAATCATCCTAGTAAATCTTTTTTGAACTTTTTCCAAGATACTGTATCTGTGTCCTTAACATATGAGAGCTCCACGTCTAAACTGCATATTCCAAAAGGGGACTAATGATTCATACATGGAAACCAGAAACTGGTAAAGTTTTGCTGTTATTGTACAATTTAGCATACCTAAGATCCATCAGGATTTTGTGAAATATTCTCAAAAATGCTTTTGACTTTTCAAGATGTTAACTATTCTTATTATAACTCTTAAATCCTTTTTCCTCTTCTGGTTGGGTCATTTTGGCAGAATCTGGTTCACACGAGAGGTTTACTTGAATAAACTCTAAGACATTTGCACTTAGAAACATTAAACGCCATTCACCATTTGTTCAGCCAGTCTATTAAAGGATTTAAACCAAATTTCATACTCTTATCATCATTATTGTCATGTATTTAAGTGTTATCTTAGAATATTACCAAAAAAAAAAAAACAAACAAATCTTCAGTTACCTCACAGCTGGCATTAAGATCTTGAACAGTGCCCCCCCCCTCTATAACAGCTTCATGCGAGTAATTCTCAGTTAAATGACTGAAGACTGATTTGGCGCCAGCAGCACTTAAAATTCTTACATCACGATAAAACACCACATTCTTTGTATCTTGTATTCAACAATAAATATACAACACTTCACAGTTCAACTGATGGATGAACATCATTAGGTTATTTTACTGTTCTTTTTAATAAGTTCAATAAGAGTCAGGTTGGTCTAAAAAAACTAGAAAAAATGGACAAACTAGTTTCAAATGCACAGTGTTAGCAGTGTTTTAAAAATTCCAAAAGATGGGAGGCAATGTTGTCGGGGTCAAAGCTGGTGTAAAAAGTGATATCTGTCGAGTATAACCTTGCAGAAATCCATTGACTGGTAAACAACACACACACACACACACATAGTGCAGATTAACATCAAAGGTTATTAATTTTTGGCTAATGAGTATGTTCATCTGTTTCCATATATGGAAAGTCTATCTTTTTCTAAATGCATTTTAGTACAAGTTATTATATTATGTGCGATGCTGGTATAAACAGAAAACAAAGACAACTGTATTGACAATAGACTTTCTTTAGGTTTACTTTGCTTATTCTCTTCTGGTCTATTCTACCTCTTCCAAAGAAACTTAAAAGGGCATTCCCACAGAGAAAAATGCCAACAGTATAATGATGTATAATAAAGAATTTTCTTAAAAAGTTTGATATATAGTATAGTTTGATAAAGTTCCCGACGGAGACATAGAGTCTAATTTATCCTTTACAGTCAGTTTATTTGTTATGTCAGTTTTAACCCATTGAAATCTATATTCATAAACTTTCCATTCCTTTTTATAATGTGTGAATTTGATGTTCATGGCATAAGCTAATCATGAATTACCATATGAGTTGTCTTCTTTTCTTTTTACCAAATAACCCCCCCCCCTCGAAAAAGAATTTTTAATGAATCTGTTATCAATGCAGTGAAAGATCTCATGGGCACCTGTAGCTGAATACCCCATGACTTACAAAACCAGTCATGCCAATATTGCTAAACAGCATGAAGTAGCTGATAATGTTAAAACATGAACTCAGCAGATGGTAATGGATCACAACTATTTTCTATGGAAAAATACAAAGTTAAAAAACAAAACCTTCCTAGACAACACACACAGGATAACAGATTCTGAGAGAAACATTTTCAAACGAATGATGTTCATTTGTTCGTTTACACATTTTTTTTAAATGGTTAAAAACAAAGAGAGAGACAAGGATCAGGTGTGTTAGGCATAGAAATAGCATACCATGCAGTAATATACATGTAACTCAACATAACTACAATCCTGAATAACTGCAAGAAACAAAAACAAACCACCTCGTTTGGTTCAAATAATATCCTAGTGACAAGGAAAAGGTGACCAAAATTACAAGTGACATCTGAAATAAATGTAATGTGAGCAGGCCAACTATGAGCTTTAACACATTAAGGTAGTTTTAATTTATTTTATTTATTTATTTTTTTAACCACTTTTTTTTCCAAATATGAGCATTCCACACGGTATTCTGTTTCCAACTTTAGAAATGGAATGCCTGGAACTGTCTATCTGACATTATTATACTTAACACGTGTTATTTCCAGCCTTCATTCTCTTTTTTGGCAAAAACCATAGGAACAGTGAAAACTGGGATATCTTCCTTCTCTGTGCGTTTTGGTAGATTTCTGATATATTAACTATCCATCAGCAGATCAGTCGGCAGTAACATAACTCTATATCACTGTATTTCAGAAAACCTGTTAGCATTTGCAATGCAATTAATCACTCACCTCACTTTGATGATTGCTTCATTTTCACAGACTGATATTGAAAACAACTTTTGTTTTGGGTACAAAACGAGTAATACATTATTTGCTTGTATTAAAAAAATCATAAATGTTAACCTAATCCTATACGTCTTAAATAATTCATCATAAAACCAAATTCGGATGATTTAGTAATAAAGGGTTAATTAATTTTATTCTTATCATTATTCCCCAAATAATTCATCATAAAGCCAATTTTATATAGTTTACTATATCAAGGAGTTAATTTATTACATTCTTATTAACATCATCACCATTTTCTGTTTGCTCAATAATTATTATTTTACACAGCCAGAACGATGTTGAAACATATTTACTAGGGTGTTTTTCTGCCAGCTACTAAATCTAAAATTGTTGCTGCAACAACAGACACTGTAGTACTATATATCAGCCAAACGGATGAAAGCATTCTTTAGAATTTCCATCTAAAACCATTCTGGTGAAGTAAACCCCCTTTTTCTATCCAGCTTCTGGTTGTGTTTCATAAAAACGCATACAGTAAACAACATATCGTTATTTTTAAAAACATGTGCAGCCTAAAAGAGCCCACATGCCCGCCAACCCCCACACACACACACGCATATGCTTTGCTCGCTGATGGTCATGCTTCCGTGTAAAATATCCGAGTCCGTGTGAACCTCTTGCGCAAGTGCCCTGCCTTTGCACTGTATACTGTTCTGGTGCTGTTGCTACAAATAAGGATTTATTATTATGATTTATTACATAATTATGTATTTTTAGCATGTTTATTTCTTCAGCATGATCCCTTTTTTTTTTTTTTAGTTTTTGCAACACTTCTGGTGACTGACTTCCAGATGGAAGAAGACGAATTAAAATTTTGGTAGGTTGGCATTAAAGGGAAATAAAATAAATCACTAAATTTTATGATAAATACGCACCATAGATCTTTTTTTCCTCTTTCCCTTTAATGTCCAAACACACTGATCATGTTTAAAACTAGTATACTAATTTGAAATATAGTCAATGCCAAGATACAAGTGCATCATGAAAATTAACTTCAATGCAATTTTTTAAAAAAATGCACATAATAACTGTCCAAAGCAGTGGACTAATGCTCATATCAACATGACAATAGGAAGAATTACAACCATGTCACTTTTTTTTAAAAAATCACTGAATAAACTAAATTCAGTCAGTTCACGATAAAGGATTCGTACTACTTCATTTTATTCATAAGTTTGTAGTAAAAGTGCCACCATAAGAAATTCCTACACACGAATTATAGAGATATATTTTTAGAAACTTTAAAAGCTGTTACCAGATATTTCTGATTGCTTTATTCTCTTTAAAGAAATTACATTTATGGTTAATTGCTAATATTATTCAGTAATAATGGCTATACAAAAAAAAAAAAAAACAACTTTTCTCTCTTACCGTGATCCAAGTTTTTTTTTAACGATTTTGTCGTTGATTTTTTTAAATTTAAGTAATTATACATGTATAACATGCTGTACTGTACATGGACAATGCATGGGCTATGTTCAGAAATAATCAATGGTGGATACAGAATGTAACTACTTAGATGATTATAAATTTTGTATGATTTAAAACCTACAAGTTTTCATATTGAGAAAAAGATGGATTTCAATAATTCTACAGTGGACATCATATTTATGGCTGAATTAAGAAGAAAGCTTATAAAGAAGGCACTGTACATATTATGTACACAAAATGTTCTAATTAGCACTTAAAGCTGTAATGTCACTTGCTGTCAAAAATATTTAAATTAAATTATAAAATATAAAAAAGCTGGCAAAACATTTGAAATATTTTATAATGAAGAAACAAAAAAAAAAAAAACCTAAATCTAAAATAAAGTTAAAAAAACTGCGTGCGCTAAACTTTGTGCTATTAAGGTGTCAGGGCAGCAATATGTTCAGAGTATTTACATGTTTTAACTTTGTGAGCATGATGTGAGGTGATGTGATGTTTAGTAGCCAAAAATGAAAATCCTTGTAAAACAAAACGGTAATAAGACATTGGGTTAAAACTTTAAAGTGAAGAAAATGCAATATTGTTTAAGAATGAAAATTAAAAAGGTTGCATAATTCAGCATACAAAAATACACAATGAAGAAAATTGTATAAATTAATGTAAAACTAACAAAAGAGAACTGTATATTAAAGTGAAAAGTATAAAAATGATGCTAAAAATTTACAATAAACCAAATGTATGTTAAGTTCCATGTTAAAAAAATAGCTATTTCATATTCAAATGTTATAAAGTATTTAAAGAAAATACAAGAAAGCAAACTATAGAAACTTTTGCTTGCTGCAGAAAACTTAAACATTGGACATGGTATGCTACCAAAAACTAAATATAACATCAGAGATGATAGCATCAAATTATCTCAATACCCCTTCAGTGTTTTGCTTCATTTCCATCAAAAACTAATGAGTTGTACAAAAAGTGTACAATGAGATAACACCACCAATAAACTCCAGCAAAGGCATACATTATCCTTTGGCCCTATGGCATTTTATAGTGAGTCATCAAAGTCTCATTTCTATTAGTGTTTCATAACCAAACAGGAGGGAATACCATCTTAAAAATACATAACTGTGAATATTTTAAATCTAAACAACAAAATGTATGAGGCTTCTACTCTGACTGTAGATATTTAATTTTAGTTTGTCAATTAATTTTCTACTATTCATAAAAAAAGAAAGTTAGAGCAGATGCTCTTGAAACTTACTCGAAAATGTGCCAGGTGGAATGGTGGATTATAAGCAGCATTGCCAACATTGGATTTAAAAAAAAAAGTAAAACAAAAGCACATTTGTTCTTCAATAAAAACTTATTCAAGTTTTAACCAATGTAAATTTATTTTTTCTTTGTAGAAATTATTTATTACGGTTTTGAAAATGAGCCACATAACTTAGTTGTCAGGACTTTCATTGTTGTTTATAGTGAAATTTAGAATTTAATTTGAATGTTTATCCCCTAAAGTAATCAGTTAATAATTTATTACTTTAAAATTATTCACAATTTTGTACAAGTAATGACGACTAGAGGTGACTCATTTTCAGTTAAATTAAAACTAGATGTATAACAGCTAGAAATGCTTTTTTTTTTTCTTTTTCTGCTGGACATTTCTCTCATCATCAGATCAGCCCTCTTCCATAAACAAGGCAAGCAAATATAAAAAATATTGCTCATGTGATTCCAATTACACTACCAAAATTCAGTTCACTATCGGAAAAAAAAAAATTCTTGGAACGCTAACTTTATCAAATAAACAGCTAATTGTATTATAGAAGTTTAAAATGACTATTAACATAAAATAATTATTTTAAAACTAAATAAAAATACACAAGAAAAAGTAAATCCAACCCTTATTAAATTGAAATAACATAAAGTTAAGTTACATATTTATTTTTGTTAATGCTACCTTTAATATTTTGATTTGCTTTTTTATGTTGACTTTACAACACTGGACTTTCACTGGAAAAATCTCATATTTACTGACTCGGTAAAGTCCATCTTAACATGACATTAACTGACCCAGTGCTTTGGTTTTCAGTTTCACTTTTTAAAGCTATCAGACTGTCATGGTCTTAACTCAAAATAATTGCTTTCAATGCAGAATGCCCCTAACAATGCTGACGTGTATATTAGTTGTTTCTTTCTTTTCTGCTTATTTTTTTAGATTTTGGCTAAATTAGTATTTAGACTATTCCATCATTCCACAGATACATTTGCATAAAGTATGCAATAGAAAAATGTCGCAAATCTTCCCACATTCACTATTGCTAAAAATTTTTTACCATACTTTTAATTAACAAATCTGAATAAAATTGTGCATTATGATTTGGGAATGATTGGAATAATAAGTTGATTAATGTATGTATTTTAAAACATTCATTTAACCTTAGAAACACAATTATTTGTAATTTTACATTCATATTCATAGTTACCAGTGAATTACAATTTAGATTAGGTAAATAAAAGAAATAAATATAGCACATCTTCAACACAGTCCATTGGTAAATGAAAAAATGTGCTAGTTTACAGCAATAAAGTATGAATCTTTGGCAATTTTCTTAATTATTTTAGTCTTAGCTGACACATTACAAGCATTATCTTAACCCCTGTAGTTGGAACTTCGAAGAGTTCTGATAGTCAGAATTTTTATGTATTGTTGCTACAGGCATGGTGTGCTAACATTCAATTACAACTCCCTCATCATCAATGCCCAGAGCAATTTTTAGTCTCAAAAGGAAAATAACCCGCTGGCAAATATTTCCTACCCTTTCATTAAGCAATAACTTCTGTAGCCTAAAGACTGAGATGAAGATTGAAAAGACGCAAATCACAAAACTATTTACCACAGACCAATTATTCAATTTTTATAATGGTGGCTTATTCACAGATTTACTATCTATAAAAAAATAAGCAAAAATGAAAGTTACAAAGTAATAGCTTTTCACAAATCTACAATGTATGAGGAAACAACCAAAATCAAAAGAAAAAATTTACAATGTCTGAAGACTCAAGTTAAAGAGAAGCTTCCTTGAAAATCTCCCTGACAATGAATGCACTCTCACTTTCAACTTTGTTTGATTCTTTCAAAAGTAGAAGCTTGATCACAAATATACAGGGTATAAAAATAAAAACAAAAACAGAAGTTTGTAAAATTGAAATTAATAAATTCAAAGTTGTAACTAAACCATAAGTAAAGACTACTTGAAACCAAGATGTACATGTAAAATATCCCATTTTCAACATTCTTGATCAGCTTTAATATATCCAGGGCAGTCAGGTAGAAAGAATATAGATCAAATTCAAATGAAATATGTTTAATTTCTTTTTACTTTTATTTAAATAATATATCAGAAATTCTTTATTAGTATGGAAAGCAGAGTTTTTAAAATTATTTTTGTACCTTCAGAAACAAAATCAGAAATTATATTCAACCACCACTGAATAATCAATTTTTTTGACAAAGCTGGGTGTGCCGAGATTTGTCTAACTTTGAGTAGATCTGGTGCACTTTCATTAGGTAAAAGTGTGCAAATAATTTCCATAAAAGAGCCATAAAAGAAATGATTTTAATGTGGTTTATTTACTCCCTGACATGAAAAATGACAAATGCAGCCCTGATCTGAGAGAGAGAGAGATGAAATTTAAGAAGAAATTAAAAAAACCTTCTCTATTCATCATATTTCATAGCTTGAGTCTGAGATAGTTTGAATGATAAGAACTATGTAGTGATGCATTCAAGTATCCAATCAAAACAATCTATTTTTTAAGTTGTATGACCTTAAAATGTCAAATGGAATTGATAAAAAGGCTTGTAGATTGATATGCCTACAAAGACATACTAGGGAGAAAATGTTACCATCAACGAGGAAACTGTTGGGATAAAATGATATTTTTAGGCCAAACCATACTTCAAACTAGGGGATATTTTCTTTTTTGTACAAAGGAATAAAAAAAAGAAGACTGAAGGCAGTGGAATGCCATGTACAGTACACAATTAAATCGACATAATCTGTCAATGTCAAGAATGGAGGTGAAACTCTACTGAAAGTCACAGAAGTTTAATTTCCTCTTTGCCAGAACATCTAAAAACTATTAAGGCTAATGGTGGTCATACCACATATTAACACTGTTAAAGGTATGATTTCTATGAACGTAAATATCAACATCTTTCAAGTTTAAGCAACTGGTTGAGTATTTACCTGACAGAACTTGTCATGCTGTGATAAACATTACATAAGCAGTATATGAAAACTGAGATTTAACAAAACTTCTAGAAGCATGTAAACGCATCTCAACAACCAGCTTCATATGATTACTCTGAGTTAGTTTAATACTTTTTTGGAATCAGTGTACATATTTGAAAATATACTCGCTCGAAGATCTCTAGTGGCAAAAAAATAAAAAAAGGCTCCCTGTATGTTAGGTATATAAAATGAAGCTTCATCAAGATTTTCAACAAAAAATTAATAGCATCTCTCATATCAATGAAAACATCTTACAGATTAATTTTGATCCTGCCTTAGTCATTCATTAAAAACTCATCAGCAAGATTACTTTATTTTGATCCATATGTGAACATACAAGAAACAAAATTGCTTTCTTTAGAAATAATGCTCTAAAAAAAATCCATGGTTATCAAAATTCTACTAGAGCATCTAGATTAAGAGTTCCAAGTACTTAACATATTCAGATAGCGTAGTTACCTTGACAGTGTAATCTGACCATCAAGATCATAATATTTACTTAAGTTGCTTATGAAATATTCCTTAAATAAGCACAAAAGAGAACAGGCCAGCTGCACTCTTGTATCCTAATCTTAGTTTTCGGTAGTTTATCGTCACCAGGGTGATACAATCTCTTGGTAATTTGAGGAAAATTTGTGCTAATCATTGTCAGCAGGGTAGCAATCAGTGAAAGTTGCATTGTACCTCATGCATCATGATTTCAATAATATGAGAACAGAATCGGCCATATTAATCTGCACATAAGCATTGATTAGAGAGAGCTGCTTATAAAAAAAAACCATAGAAACTCTTTCATATCCTTTCTTTTTTATTCTCTGCATGCTTCTCACTTGAAAACCATGGAGGCTGTGAAACATAACGAAATGAGTTCTATTGATGGATTTATATGGAATGCTATTGCTTTCAATCTATTATATTTCAGACAGTCATCTCAGTTATATCGCTCAGGTTCTCTGAAACCATTATAGTCTGGCATTCAGCCATTACAGTTTATTTTTCAGATCTGTTATATATGATATACTAAACTGTTAACGGTTGGGAAAATGAAATGAATGAACCTTTCAAACTGACTTGTATGACAAACTTTATTGTTTCTACAACTTTTGAAAAGTGATTCAAGCTGTATTTACCATTACATGAAAGAAGGAAAATGTCAGCAGACATATTAGTCAGCTACAATGCAAAAGGAAAATCCAGAACTATGGCATTAACAATCCATAGAAATTCAAACGTCCAAGTCTCAAATAATTCTGTACTACAACTTTCCCATCAGCTAAAACACTAAATCAACTTTTTCCTATAGTCTCAGACTTGTGATTTAAATGTTCAACTTCCTTAAGTGAATTTTATTAAGCCCCACCTTGAACTAGTTATTAACAAGCACCAATAATAAAAGGTTTGTGAAAAATTATCAAATGAATGTCTCTCTCTAGCATTAAATATTTATTCTCACTATACGAGGTGTAGTCAAAATGTATCCGACCTTGAATTTGTTTGAACAAAATAATAATGCGTGAGCAAAATCCACATGGGTATTAGGTGGCCGCGTCCTTCCTGAGCATGTGCAAAAATTTTCGTGTCTGTAGGTTGCGCCAGTTGCCTGCAGTGACGCGTTGAGTACAGACGTGAAGAGTGTGCTGTGATTTTTCTTTTTGAGTCAAGATGACTGTGCGCATTGAGCAAAGATACTGTATCAAATTCTGCCAAAAACTTGGTGATACGCAAGCCCAGACTATCAAGAAGGTTCAGAAGGCCTTTAGAGATGATGCTATGGGAAAAACACAAATAAAGGAGTGGTCCAACCGGTTCAAAGATGGCCACACCTCAGTGGACAGTGAGCCACATTGTGGCAGACCATCGACTAGCAGAAACGACGAAATGATTACAAAGGTTTGAGGAATAGTCTATGAAGACCATTGTGTGACTATTGAGGAGATCGTTGCCGAAGTTGGAATCAGCCATGGGTCAGTTCAGTCAATTATAACAGAAGATTTGTGCATGAGGAGGGTGTCGGCCAAATTCGTACCAAAGTTGCTGTCTGACCAGCAGAAAGAAAACAGAAAGGAAATCTCCCAGGACATGCTGGAGTCTGCTAGCCAAGATCAAAACTTCATAAACACTATCATCACTGGCGATGAGACATGGGTGTACAGCTATGACCCTGAAACAAAATTGCAATCATCCCAATGGAAGCATCCATCCTCGCCAAGACCAAAGAAAGCAAGACAGGTGCACAGCAATGTTAAACTGATGATGACCTGTTTTTTTTGACTACAGAGGTATTGTGCACCATGAATATGCACCACAAGGTCAGACAATTAACAAAGAATACTACCTGGGTGTTCTTAGTCGCCTTCGTGAAGCTGTGTGGCGAAAACGACCCAACCTGTGGGCAGCAAAGAACTGGCAACTCCTCCATGACAACGCACCCGCTCATTCCGCCCACATCGTCCAAGCATTCCTTGTCAAGCATAACACACCACTTGTTCGTCAGGCTTCCTACTCCCCAGACTTGGCTCCATGTGACTTTTGGCTATTCCCAAAGCTCAAAAAAACACTCAAAGTGAGAAGATTTGAGTCAACAGAGGACATTAAGCAAAATTTGACGGCACAGCTCTACGGCATCCCAAATAGGGATTTCCAGAAATGCTTCCAGCAGTGGCAGGAATGCTGGCAGAAGTGTGTAGACTCCCAAGGCGAATACTTTGAAGGAGACTAAATCAAAATGGTGAGTTTTTTAATATTACTTGTTTTTTTGGCCAAAGGTCAGATACTTTTTGACTACACCTCGTATATACATTTTTAAATACTCACCAACAGTACTTTTATTTTAATTCTCCTCGTTCTCAAATCAAATATATATTTGTTGCATTTAAAACTATACAAATAACATATTCAGAAACTTAAACTGCATGTATTTTGGATGCAAAAATTCTTGATACAGGTAAAAAATCCCTTATCCGAAATTCTGAGAACCAAGAAGCTCCAAAATCTGAAATATTTTTGGAGCACCTTCAAGGGAAAATTCCAGAAAGTTCTGGGAAGAATCCTGGGTGAAGCACGGGTCCTGACACACTTGACATATGCGCATTACTCACTGCAATTTCTGTGCTTTGTTGTTGGTGTGAATATATTTTGAAAATGTCAAAAAGATCTGAAACTACTCATGCCGTACCGGTAGGCATACCGTAGTGATATCTTACCTTTCTGATGATTAAATGTACATCTTTTTCTTATGGTTTCATGCACAAAATGATTTTAAAATATTGTATAAAACTACCTGTAGGCCATATGTATCCATATGCAGTTATGATGTTGAAAATGGACTTGTGCCCTAGTCCCCACTTCCCAGTGGGTTAGCTACCAAATTATGCCGGTATATCTATATTCCAAAATCAAAAACACATTCGGCCCCAAGGATTTTGGATAAGGGATTCTCAACCTGTATCTATTTTTAAATTATTATTCTCTTCCTCCAATGCACATCATTTGTAAAACATTTTGCATTCTTAATTTGATACTTGCTGTCACTTTCAATACCACAAATTCAACCAGATCAATTTGTACGGCTGTATAACTGACTGAAAACAATATGTTATCTGATTTGTAGATAGTGGGTAATAAAGAAATGGCTATCATTCAACAAACATCCAGAAAAACAATTCCAAAAATGGCTTATCTCACAGCAACAGACAAAGTGACCAATCAATCATGGAAGCATCTGCATTCATTAATTTTAGGTGTCAATCTACTTTCCAATTTCCAAATTACCTTTACAGAAACATGAAAATTGGAAGGTATCCCTCAATCTGACATCTGAATGTTCTGACCAAAGGATGACCATTCATCACTAGCTGGCACAATTTTACATTCAAACTCCAGAGCCAGGAAACTTTGGTTGGTTGTCTGCTGAAGTAATACTTATTTACCAATGATTATTCTAAATCAAGGGCACTTTAATTAACCAGCTCCAGAGAAGATGGACTTAATCTTAAAGAAAATATATAAGCAACTGAAAGGTAAATATTCACCTATGGTCAAGTCCATTTAGAAAGACCTTGATTTTCTTAACCCATTTCAATTAAACCTACTACTAAATTTCTTCTTTTAAAAAATAGCAAAAAAAAAAAAAAAACTAATGTGTTCCCTATTGTTGGATAAGTTCATCAGTTGAGGGTGCCCAATACAAGTATGAGATTTTAATATAGTGATGTTATATACAAAGACTTTTCAGATGTAAAGAGATATCCTGTTTGCAAAGGAACTTCTGTATTTCTGTTTTCACCCCACTATGAAATAATGTTGATTAAAAGTTTGTGGATCCAGTTGGTGTAGGAGAACATGTTAATTATGTTGAGGTATCTATTTTATTTACTTTGATAAAGTTCTGTTATTCAAATAAGTTAAAGGTATGTAGGATTCTATAGTTAATCAGCAGAACTCTGTGCATAAGTGTTACACACACACACACACACATATATATATATATATATATATATATGGTGTTTATCTCACCGTATCAAAATGTTTTATTCAATTAAAATAATAAAAAAAACACAGATGTCTTAGCTATTTAAAAAAAAAGGAAAATGTTTTACTGACCAGTTATTATTATTATCTATGTTTAGATAATCTTAACTTGTCAAAGTTATCATAATTTTTTTATGATGAAGTTAAAAAGATTTTAAGATGGTAAAAGTAAAGCACAGACACATCTACCAACAACATTATAGAAAGAGAACAACAAAGTCCCCCCTAATTTATTACCAACAAAAATTAAACCAAACACAAAATAAAAGATTCCATAACTGAAGATTGAGGGGGAAACTGATCCAGCACCCCGCCTCCCCCTGAACATCACCAGATAATATTGCCAGGCAGGCCTCAGCTAAACAGAAGATAACAAGCAAATTTCTGCTGCAAAATAACATTACTCCACAAAATTTTAACCCCTGCATAACAGAAAATGAGTTGAAAAGGACCCTAAATTTAACGGATATTATTATTTGAGGGGGGGTGAAACAGTCACCAGCTACTGCGTATGATTTCCAGACTCCTGGAAATTTATGCAATATCGACTCCAGTCCTAACTGTTAAGGACAGCCCTTCAGACTGGAATGTTACGATTTTTTGGGGGTGACCCTTTTCTTCTTTAGCTAAACAAACCAAAATAGATAAATAAAAGTACTACTGAAACAAACATCCATGACTAATACCACAAATGTCCCCTTTTCTTGGGCCAACACCCAAACTAGGCAAATTTTGAAGAAAACAGGTTCAGTAGTAAAAAAAAAAAAAAATAAAAAGCCAAACCCTGTTACACTGTACTGATAGTAAAGTGAGAACCTAGAAATAAGTATTTTTTTAATCTGCTGTCAATAAATGGACCATAACAACTTTTATTTGTATCTTCTTTTTTCCTGCAACTCCTATTTACATTAAAAACCTCTTCTCTTCTACAATAATTTGGGACTGACACAAAGGACTGTATGAGTTGAAGCAAATCTTAAACAGTACTATAGAGTTAGCTACATCCCTTTTTTTTTTTCTTTCTAATTCAGCCAAAAGTTCCAAGAATAAATTTTGTTTAGTACCAAAAAATTGGTAATCTTCCAAATGGTGCATAAAACCAGAGAGCGAGATGTTCTATAGCACAAGATACACGATGAGAGCTCACTTTCATCGTTATCACTCTCAAAATGATTCATCTAGTTGTGTGAGCTTTAATTATTCAGCCCCATTAGGGGTAAAACTGAAAAAGCATGTCCGTCAATCCTTGATTTTGGTAACTTTATATGGAGTCTCCACAAACTGTGCAAAGATATAAAATAAAATAAAATAAGATAACTTGTTTTGGTGGTTTTCCTTTCCTAAAGAACCAACCAGTTGTGTTTTTCCAACAAATGGCAACCATCCAACATAGCAGTTTACAACAATGGTTGAGCTGGATTTAGCTTTGAAACAAGAACAGTTTATCTTAGTTACACTGACCAGAATGGAAGAGAAATTGGCAAAATCTTTTCATTACAGGTGTCCATTAGTACCAAATAAGCTACCTCAATGCTTCATTTTCAGCGATTTTCAATTTCTCCCATGGTACCATAGCATAGAGTATCAATCACTGCCTACTTTAATGCCACTGCTTCACCAAATCCTTTTTCACACTGCTGCCACAAAAGGGTTCTTTCAGGATATTGCAGGTACTTCATGGTACATTTCCAAACATCTGGATTTAATGCAAACTTCATGTCAATACACAAAACAACAGTAAAAATGTCTTTACTTGATTTTCCTATTAGAATCATTAACACAAAGAGATAGGGAAGACAAGGAAAGAGAGAGAGAGAGAGAATGTGTACACAATGGAAATTAAATCAAATATGAGTTCTTTATACCCAAGGAAAGTAAGAAAAACACATTTAAAAGAAACAGACTGCAGGCTTATTGTCAAGACAAGATAAAACATTTATAGTTGCAATTATCTAATGTCAAAATCCAGGTTTTTAATGGAATATAATAATTTGCATAAATTAATTTGTAATTTAAATTTTAATAATAGTTTACACTTAAACATTTATTAGTAATTTCCCACTGAATTAACAATAAATAATAAAATTGAAAATTAAAGTATAGAATAAAGCACTGTTAGACACAAAATCCTTTGACTTCAAAAGTGGCCATAAATTAAATTAAAATTGAATTATAAACAGTTTGCATTATTGGTATCTTTTCAAGAACTAAAATAGAAAGAAAAATTAAGGATTTATAAAATGCACTCAATCATTGGACTAACCTCTCTCTCTCTCTCTCTCTGCTTATAATTTTAAACAATACAAAGGATGTTTGCTAAAAAAATCTCTCCTTTTTAAAGTACCACCTAGCTGATAAGTTATTTCCAGTCAGAAAAAAAAAGAAATACTGATGAAAACTTTCCAAGGCACTGATAGATTTTAATGGATGCTAATAAACTATATTTTCAGAAAAGTTTTGCTTAGTGCAGTCTCAACCTTTTTTAACTGCGACCCTAAATTGGCCACCAACAGGATTTACTGACCCTCAGACTTATGATACAATTTAAATAAACATAATTACATATATATGTATGCACATCTGATTATTATTTATCTACTTTTACTTTTTAATTATTTGAAATCAAGAGAAATCTGATGTAAATTCAGGTTCAAAAGGTTTTTGGTCAATGTCTTGAAACACGCAGATGCACAACAAACCACTGATGATGCTCACCTAATCACAAACAACCAAAATATTCAATGAACACATGCAAGAAAAATACAAAAGACGGTAGAAATCCTTCAAAATTCAGTAACTCTGCCCCTTTTGTGGATTCAAGGAAACTCGCTAGTACTGTCTTTTATACCCATGAAAGGAATGTCCAAAAGTCATCCTTATTTGGAAATTCTTGGTAGAAGCTAGGCTTATGGAAAAATGTTCCATAATTTTAAATTTTGTTCTCATATGCTGAGCAAGGAGAGATAAGAAATAAAATTTGTTGGTCAGCGGGGGTTGCCTCAGCATTTTGGGCACTTTTCCACGTTAAAAAAAGTAACAAAAACAATTTTCTTTGATGTCCCTTTGCAAACTCAGTGAGTGGCCAGAGACTGCTGAACTGCCAAAGTTGAAGGCCCAAGTTCAATCCCCAATTGAAGCCAGCTCGATTTGGCCTACCACTCTAGCATGGTTTCTTCTCACCCTCCTTCAGCAGCTGATCATATGAGAGTTTCCTCTGGTTTCATCCCACATCTGAAAACTAAGAGTTTTAAGTAGGATTTCTCTGCTGAAGTCAGCAGTGCCAGTCTTCACAGTGCAAGATAATGCTCTCTAATGCGGATAACTGTGGCACTATGTAACCTCACCAGGGTAGTCTCCCCTTGTAAAGACTAGTAGAAAGATAAAAAAAAAATTTTTTAAGCCTACATAGTTATTGGAAACAAACATGTTGAATTGCTGGTATTTAATGTAAGAGACTTTGGGGATTTATTATTAACGCATATGTGGTAAAATGTATTTTAAAAAGAGATCTCACAAAAAAAAAAGAAGAATTAGTATGATAAGCACCACATTTTTGGGGGGGGTGGAGGCATTATTCATTGGTATATCCAATATATTCAATTATTTTCTATTAAAGAAAACAAAATACATCCAGAACCTGCAGAATAATCAAAGAGGAAGCATGCTAGGGTAATAACCCAAAAAGTAACCAGAAGCTATGCAAGCAAAGAATTCAGTTAGAATTAGTTTCAATGTCTATATAGAGATGCATATTAAAGTACAAACATGTATTTTAAAATAAAGCCAAACACAGCTGGTAGAAAATTTAAACAAAGAAAAGGACTAAAGAATCAATCAAAAAGAATGAAAGCCTGCAATAGCTTAAAGGCAAAGCCAGACAGGGATACAATAGTAAAGTATAATTTAGATACTGCTCTTGACATTTTAGATGCCTGAAGGAGTGGCCAGGTATAGTTGAAAACCATTTTCTCTGCTTCTCACCACTGTTGGCAGCAGAAGTCCACTCAAAAAAAAAAAAAAAATACATCAAAACTAAACATTTTAAAAAGCAACCCTGTAGCTAGCACACCCGAAAAATAAAAGCTAGTTGGTACAAAGTATACAGAAATATCTAAGTAAACTACTGCTTAGATAGTGAAATTAAACCTGGTTTATAATTAATAAACAAAAGATCACCATGTACAAATAAACATTATGTGTACAAAAGAGCAAACCTTTTTAGGAGCCAGGAGAATTTTGATTAATTTTCTTTTATTTAAAAATCTCCATTATTCAACAAAGTTAATAAAAAATCTTTTACAATAAACATTTGCTATAGATTTAATTTCAAGGTTTAAATATTCCATACTTTTCAAACATGTATGGGCAATGCCATAGTCTCAAGACAATAAACAACTTGGTGCTCTATTTTTCTTGGTTTAGTAATATGCTGCTGCAAGATAGAGTACTCTATACTGGATGGATACAAAACCTTGTCATCAATTTTTCTATTCCTACTTCAAATAAGCTGAAAGATGGTGGTCTTCAAAGTATTAATATAAGAACCTTTTATTGCTGCAGAGACAGAGAAGAAACTCGGGATGCACCAGTCCATCATCAGCCATATTATTGCTAAACATTATTTACATATGGCTGTTAATTGAGTACACAGCAGATGTACCCATGCATCAACTACAGAAGATCAGGGTAGTTATTCGTGAATGTTCCACAATCTCTTCATCAATGCAAGTGAATTGAGCATCATGCACAAGATGTTCATCAGAACAGTAATCTGGAGAATATATTATCACATTTTCCACAACTGTTGTCGTGTAAAATATCTGTCCAGTAGAATTAGAAATATAGAGGCGGTTAGATTAGTCCAAAAAAATGTCCGTTTCTCCTGCACTGAGTCAATGTTTGAATAAGACTTTGGTGATAAGCTTACTACAACTACTGTTCATGGTGGCTGGTCTATCATGGTGTGAGAATGTATTACGTAATTCTAAGCTTGATCCTTTTACTAAACAGGAAACCTACATGCCAACTAGTTCAATGATCACCCACGCTATAAGATAAATATTCACCATTGGCAGGGCAACTGCCAGACCTTCTGTGCAGTTACAGTGATATAATATCTCCAAAACAATTTTATTGAGTCCTTTGCTTTGTCTGCCGAGAACCCAGATTTGAACCTGCTAGAGCATCTTTAGCATCAAATGCATTGTACTATAAAGAGAAAGAATCCTATTCAGAATTTTGCTGAACTACTCCAGGTTTTGCATGAGATTTAGCAGAGAATACCAGAAATATATATTTGATGTTTTGTAATCAGCATGAGGCTGTGTGGTATAAGAAAATCACATAAAGTACTAATGATACATCTAACACTGCACTTTATAATGGTACTTTTTGCAACAACCAGGTCAATTTTTTGGATAATATTTTACAAAGTGCTTTATATAATAGAAAATGACATCATTTAATCTTCTATTCCTTTATAAAATATAAATTTATCATAAATTAAGTCAGAATTTGGATATTCAGAGATTCATTTTATATTATAAAATAGTTTTGCTGAAAATTTGTTAATAGAAAAAATCCAGTGGTGCTTAACATGTTGAGGTATGTACACACGCCCACATGACCACAGTGCAAAATTTCTGTATGGTGATTTAATTTAAATTAACTATTAGCATTTTCTATTTATTTATTTTAAATTCCAGCAAGCAAATCTCTTATAGTTAAACCATGAATACTTTTTTCTCTCTCTCTCTCCTTCACATAATCTGATTTGTCAAGAGTAATTTTATTTTAGAAATTCAATAAAACCAAGAATTTTTTGCATTTTTCCAGTGCTTCTTTTCTTTAATAAAAAATACAAAAAAACTTTTCTGATTTACCCTCCATGTAAAAAACCTCTTCTCTTATTTAGAGCTTTTAAAGTCATCATGAAATTTCAACAACATTATCAATTTTTTTAATGAAAAGTAAATTTTTGTTATTAAAAAAGAAAACAATAGTTAATGGCACTAACAAGTTCTTGAGATTTTGTTGATGTTGTGGGAATAACACACTTTCAAGTTATGGAAAAAAAAACTTGATGCCTTCAGCTTTAAAAGAAAAAGGTAAAGAAAGTAATCAAAAAGACCATTTATTTCCAGAACATCTTTTATTCTTATTTAAAGATTACATTAGCTTTGGCACTAAACTGTTTGTAAAATGGAATAAGAAATATCTGATTTTTAAAACATATATACAATGTATGATGAGCTCACTGTGGGAGAACATGAGTGGAGATTTCAGAAATTCCCCTGAACTGCTGATCACAGATATATGAATTTATATAAACATAAAATAATGTTTTTTTCTAGGACGAGGGCATTCATCAAAGATTTTAAATGACATTTTCAACTTGCACAGAAACAACACAAAATGAAGTGAAACGTGAAAGATTTAAAATTTTTCCCCACAGCAAGCAACTTGCCGTGTTGGAGTACTGACTTTCTGTTGGTCGATGAGTCTTATCTGAAAAAGCTTGTCCAGCATGTAAGTTAATATCACAGGTGCATGTTACCAAGTAAATGCCAGGCCTCACTCTACTGCAGCATATTCACAAAGTTTGCGATTTAACCACCAGAACGTCCATTACAGAATCAATAGCGGAAAGCTGTCAGCTGCTCCTGGTGCTCCCTCTGCTTAACTGACACAGCATTAAGAACATTTGGCAAATAAGCCAATTGATTAAGGTGAAGAAACACTTGCCACTAATTATATCCCCAATCACATAGCCTGATGAAATCTATTGATGATAACAGATTATCACATACAGCAATAACAAATTATGGGGCCAAGCACTGCCTGGTCTGAAACACAATTGTGTGATTTCTCATTAAGACAGATCTATTTTAAGCTTAACTCGGGAATAACAAATAGATAGATCAGCCATCTTTTAAATAAGATTTCAAAGGATTCTGTGACCAACAACAAGAGTAATTTGCCATAAAGGGGAGTTTTTGGTCACTTTCAAATTTAAGGGTGCCTTAGATACACAAAAAAATAACGACAACAAAATGTTTTTAAATCCAGTCAGTTAATAGCACACTTTCCTATTTAGTATTGTTAATATTAGCCATGCTTTTATTTGGTTTTTTCTTATTTTTCAATCAAGTATGTCCACTTACTAAAACGTTCTTTAATTATTATTGTGCAATTAGGCAAATAGAGATGTTTATTTTATCCCTTTTTTTAAAAAAAAAAAAAAATACAAACATTTTACATTGGTATTTAGTTTTACTGAATAAAATTCTCAGTAAAGCTAGTAAAGAATAGCGAAATAGATAAGTTAAACACTGTTTAGATAACAAAATCAAACTCTCTAGATTAACTGACAAATGACATGAGACCCATGTACAGATAAAAATGAGAGAGAGAGATATTAATTGACAATATTTTAAATTTTCATTTTAAAACATTCAGGCGATGGAAGCCCTACTTAAAACGTCTTCATGTGGCACTTAAAACCAGCACCATCCAGCCTACCTAACATTTCTGCAGCCGTTACCTTAGTTATTTACAGTTGCAGTGCACCAAATAGCCTAATCAAAATGACAGCACCTTGTATATAGTGTTCATTTTTAAACAAAAAAAACTAGTGTAATGCTTATTTCCATTATTCAGAAGACATTACACAGGGAAATTTTGACACTGCTATTACTTACACGCCACTGCACTAAAGCCTTTGAAGTTGATTTTAGGGACTTTTAAGAATTGAAAGAGTTAAACCTGCAATTCAAAAGTAGTCATTGTAGCCAACGCACGTGCGGCCAACCCATGTGTAAAGCTAAACCAAATGGACGCTGTGTCATGCTCTCTGTTCCAGCATTTACTATTCCAGAAACAAACATTTAAAGAAATCCAAGCTGGTAAACAAAAATGCAGTGTCCGCTCACCCACAGAAGTGGAGTAGAGCCAATTAAAACCAGGAATAATTGAAGTGCATTCCTTTGTGGTTAGACTCTCATCATATCATCTGTCAAATAATTTTACCATAAAACAAATCACGCAGTAAATATCCAGTTTCTTTTCTAAGCCTTCTAAATGCATAGGGGGAGAAATGAATCAATACAGCCGATTTTTTTTTTTTTTATTTTCTTTACTCTTTCCTTCCAATCCCCCAGGTGGGAATTAAACAAACAATGACTGAGGCAGCTTTATTACAATACACTAATCACAGACAAGTACTGTATCATTTTACTTTTTTTTTTTTTTTTTTCTTTGGCGAAAATAAAAATTAATGTCAGGACAGCCACAACTTACCATATAATCACTAGATATATCAATCAATGCAAATTTACAAAGCAGCTATCCCTGATATTTTACTAACATGAACAAATACATCAGCTTAGTCATTTTTGATAAATAATTTTTGCTCAAAAACTTTAAACACTAAGGGACGGAATAGTAATATACACTTTCAAAGTTCTGAGTTCCATTATAATGCTCTTTTTAATAATACCTCGTGTTGTGAATCTCCTATGGCCGTCAGAAAAATACATTTGTTTGTACAATATACATATTTTCACTGAACTTAACTTTAAACTAATAATGCTGCATTTTTTGGCCATCCATCCATCCATGGCAGGTGTAAAGCCAAAAGACAGTCAACATGTATATTATCGTATATGCTATTTATCTAAAGTTTTGCTTTTCCTTTTCTGTTTTTTTTACATAGAAGTAATAAATACTATACATTTACATGCATCGGAGCTTGGTATCCTCTTTCTATATATATATTTTTTTTTTTTCCAGAATTTAACAGAAATTCAGATTACTCAATGTTTAAAACAAGTGGAACTTGCACATGGCTCAATCAACAACATTGATAATTCTGCCGAGCCAGGTGAATAATTGGATATTTATTCCTTGCAAAGAAAAGTCAACAGTGTTTACAACTGTTTCGGAGTTGTAAACTTGTTCTTTATCCATCATTGCTGAAACTTTAAGATGATGATTTTCCTCAGACCATCCAACATTGTACAGTGACTACTAGAACAAAAATAGAATAAGGTGGCCATTCAGCAAAAGCAGGTAATAACAGAAATGTAATTATCAACAATCGATAGTAGCACTAAAACAAGTCCTTTTAATTGGCTCATAAAGAGAAGCCATATTTTCAATACATTAACTCTGCTACAGACATTTAATTTGATGTAAAGAGGGGTTTCTAGTTTTGTATATGATTCAGGAACAATAAATGTCCAATGTAAAAGTTCAATAAGTGATGCTAAATGTATGCATCACAGTAAATCAGACCCAATGTTTCCTGATTGTTTCAAAGGATGATAAAAAAGAGAGAGAAAAAATTTATTCTAGAAAGTATTGTGCTATAATATTAAATAGAGGTAAATATTTTCAGTCTTTTAAGATGACATATGGAAAGTTTTCTGTTTGCTTGTTTTTTTTTTAAAGAAGGCAAACTTTAGCGACAGAATCTCACTGACATTATGGTAGAATGTGGTGCATACTGTAAGTACACGAACCAGGCTTAAAATCAAAAAATCTTGGATATCATTACAAGGATTTACTTGCTGCTGAATGTAAAAACAAAGTACAGTATTCTCTTGATTTACACATCCTTAATGTACACAAATTTGAAATTACATTATTAAATTTTTTTTTTTTACCAAAATTTGTTATGCACATCTTCATCCTCCTACCAGCCGAGTTCACTGGCAACTGAAAGTTGGTGACTGATAAGGGTGAACACTGCCTGTTTATCTCTGCAAACATTTTGTACAGCATAATACAAAAAAAAAAAAAACTATGCTGTATGATGGATGTTTTAACCCACCTTTTTTATGCATAATTGATATTTATCTATTTAATATGTAAGAGAATGGAAACATGACCAGAATTATTTATATTTTTATATTCACTGATATCTTTATATGCTCTTGTGTCTGACATCTATGTGAGTGCTGGCGGACAAGATTGAGTCCGTCACTGTGTAAGAACATCTGAATATGTATAAGTTATACTGAGTGGATGAGTGTAACTAAACACGTGTTTCAGGCAGCTGAACATATATTTAGTGTTGAAACGACAAATGAAAGAACAAGTCGTTGGAGGTGGAAGACTGTTGGTTGTCACAACAGTTGGTCACCACAAGATGACACAAAGCTGATCTTTTCGATGATGTTACCTTGTGGCTAACAATCCTATGCGTAAATTTATTTCATTTAAACTTTTTTTAATAAACAAAGGATACAAACAATTTGATGTTTAGCTGTTAGTCTTTATTATTGGTATAGTTTTTAGTTGTCTAGTTATTGTACAGGATTAGAATTAAGTTTTTATTGTATGGTAATGAAACTCTAGTAGCAGTGCAGCAGATGGGCTGGGATGATGGCTGTTGAGTCTGCTCAACTACCATAGCTATGGTGAGGTATGATGATGATTTTCTTCCAGTGAGGACTCAAAAATGCTCAAATTATCTAACAGTACAGAACATAACCCCTGTTTACTGTCTAATAATAGGTTTGAAATATGCAAATTTGATTTGCATGGCATTTTATAGGAATGCATTCCTATGTATATCAAGTGGGTACTGTAGATAAATGAAACCTATGAAAGACACCAGTCAGATCTGCTATATTTTTGAGACTGTTTGAATATTTCACTTTAATTAATTTTAAAACAATATGATCCAGAAAACATTTATAAACTGAATTACCTAACCAAACTGAAGACTCATTTACCAATGGTATGATTTTTAATGTTACTTGTATTACAAGTTATGTAAAATATAAAAGCATGACTCTCTTTCTGTGAACACTGCAAAAAAACTTTAAATGATACTATCTGATAGAAGGGTGTGAAAGTGAGGTTTTGGTGCTATAACCAAATTCTGCTGGAGGAAAGAAAGCTCATCAGCCTTGGATGACAGTTTCCTTAAGAGAGAGGTGCACTCTGATTTCAAACAATTAAAGCTCATTAGCCCATGGTTGGAAAATGTTGTAAAAATAAACTTCAAATATAAATGCCTGCTTGGTGGCAGCTATCTGAATTATCTCAAAAAAATTATCAACATCTATGAGCAGATGAGCATCTAGAAGATGATAAGATGCAATATGCAATAACACTTGGACCCATAAATGTAATGCAAAATACATTAAGATCACAAGGATTTTCAATGTTTTAGCTGCTTTTGTCATCACCTGCTCTATTTAAATTTGACTTCTAAAATCCTCCATGATTGGACTGAATGACAGAGATAGGCCTGATCAGCTGGAAGACTCTAGTGATAAAACATAGGACGACAGCCTGAGGCACAAAAACATGAGAATATGTCCCTCAGTAAACTCAAAATGACAGAGGCACCATATTTATGGATGCAGATTTTCTCCAAAATAGGAGAGAAAAGTGTTGGTAAAAACTTTGCTCACAGATTATCACATCTGATGTAGTCATTTCAACAAGAAATCAATCAAAACTCTTATAGCTGGCACTCAGAATGCATAAGCCCTTAATGACAATGTTAGAAGCATCAGACATGAACAGATCAAAACAGTAAAAATCTTATTTTACAATGCTGTTGTGCAAACTACAATTTTGTATGGATCAGAATCATAGACATTTCATCATAAACAAATCATTGTCCAAAGCCATCTGAAATGCTACTAGTCAGAACAAATCTCCAGCAAAGAGATGAATGAGCCAGTGTTGCAGACATTTAAATCACTGTTGATGCAAATCAATTGCATTTGGCTAGACACATAACCAGAATGCCCAACTATTGGGTGATCAACATCATGGAAGGTCCTTATTACATTGGAAAGATAGTCTTAAAGTCATTTTACACTGTTACTATCTACCAATGAATGTTGATTGGATTCAACTAGCATCCAACAGTTGACACTGAATAGCAGCATCACACGATGAATTGGAAAGATTTGGTCATGACAGATTAGCATAAAATGCTGAGACATTCCAATGAAGATAGTGACCATCTGAAACAACTAATAATGATTAGATCTATCAGTAGTGTGAAAGATACAGCTATGCTAAAATTGGTCTCTATAACCAAGAGAAGAAGTGCAGATGATGATATCGAAGTACCAAATAAGTAACTAAATTGAATTTCTTCCCTGGTAATGAACACACATAAAAACTGGCAAATAAAGACAAGGGACATGATGGACTAATAGAGTATGATAGTGGTCTTTGTCATATTGAGAGACATCTCAACATATAAACATATTTTAGATGTAAAATTTTATAACAGCAATTTCTACATAAACAAAAACATAATTTCCCAAGAGTAAGTTTTCTTATATCTAAAAGAAAAATAAAATGCAACAAAATAAAACTTTACTGAAGTTTTATAAGATCATGTCAATGTCAAGAAGTTTTAAAACTTGTAAAAGAAAGATATATTCTTCATATATAAAAACTAGAAAGTGTATACATCTTTAAGCTATCTGTATGCAGTTGCCATTTTAGAGATAGAGAAAAGATCAGCAGGACCTAAGATTTATAAACACAATGTAATCAAACTGTTTCCATCTCAAGAAAGGCCTCCAAAAAAGAAAAATATAATAAAGTCCAGATGATAAAGCAGCCAATAATTTACAGGATATAATAAAGATACCAAATGCAGGTAAACAGCAGGAAAAAATCTCAGCTGCCAAATAATCTTGGAAACTGATCTTGATCTTGAAACATAGAAAGGGAGGAAGCTGACAATTACTAAAGGACTACCTCAAGTTCAGATAGTTTTAAAATAAAGACTAGACTTTCAGAGCAGTTTTAGATATTGTTATCAACTAGTTCAAAGATTGCATGCTCTACTATACTGAATGAAAGATTGATTTGATATCTTTTGAGGATCAACTCTTTATAACCCTAATGAAGTTATGACAAAACTATACTAATCACCATCTGGCTCAGCTATTTTCATGCGGTGTACAGTAACTTTTGTCCATGTCTTCTATTTACTGGTTTAATGATCTCAATCTTTTCCAGAGACAAAAATAAATTATGTTCACTTCCTTCTTTTCCTAATAGATTAGCTGCAGAATTGTGATTAATTGCAATGATACTGAAATTACAACATGAGACCCAATGAGTTAAAGATATGCAACTTATTTGGGTTTTGATGAAATCAATTTATTCAAATTTCTGGTTGGGGAAGCCCCAAATGTAGTAATAACATATGCAAATAAGCTTTATCCTCTCTTTAAGAAAAAAAAAATTGTTAAACAGTCAGGTCTCTTACATCAAATTATTCAAGGAGATTTAATCATGGCAGACAAAGATAAGTTTTTTATCCAGGATATTGTTCCAAGTGGCATGTTTGTCAACATCCCCAATTTTCTTGAACATGAAAAATTCACAAAGAATGGGTTTAAGGGTACCAAGTCCATAAGTACTGTATCCACATTGAAGATGGAATGCTAAAATGAAAGATCTTTAGATATTTGTTTATCCCCCCTTATCTAACAGGTTATGCTAACAAAGTATTTCAGCTACTTGCAGCCATAGTCAATCTACAATTTTCTTTAATTAGAGAACAGATTTGGAATAAATGCTGGAAAACATACATTTTTAACAAATGTAGAAATAGAGGCTTTATAGCAAGTCATTTAATGTAATTTTTTCCTTGGCAATTAAATGTGCATATTAATAAAAATACATGTAACTACAATTATATGACAATACTCTGTGTATAAAAATAATTGAAAAATATGCATGCATTTTGTTAATAATTTGTTCTAGAATTATTCAAGGTAAACAAATCTATTATATATAGTAAGTATTTACAACATTATAATAACTACAAGCTTTTAAAGTTCAACTGAGAAGTTGGTTGCCAGAGCAACATGATATCATCACTTAAAATTCTATTATACTTTTTATTAAATTTCCAGCCTGAAAATATTTATTTGTTCAAAGCAGTAATAAATAAATTATACCAGTTGCACCACAATCAAAATGATGCTATCCCCATGGGCATTTTCCTAAGTCTTCAATCAGTAAGTGAAAACTACATGACTTTAAAACTATAATCACAAAAGAGCAGATGAAGAATCACACTGTGGACAAGCAAGAAATCTGGTTCTAGATGACTTCTATTTGATGCTAAATGTAAAGGAAAACCTTGAAGGTAAAAAATAGTTAATATATTGCTCAAAATTTTTTTTTCAGAATAATGGTAGCTCTGGGCAAAATACTTTCAGCATGACAAATTCATAGTCCCAAGCATTCAGGCATTGGCTAAACCTGGGCTAGAATAATAAAAACACTTAATACACTTACTGTATACTTGGGAGCTTTTTTTCCCCAATGTTTCACATATTACTTTCACTTGACATACCTACTATATGAAGGTTACTTATTTGGAGCAAACAGCAATCATTTGGGAAAGAATATTCAAATTGAGTAGCCAGCCACAAAGCGGTTTAGCAACAGTAACATCTCCAAAGTAGCACCACCATGTTTTCAAGTGCTTACACCTTATTACAAACCAATCTGCAAAAAAACTTTATAAATGAGAGTCACCCCTGTACAACCCGCTATCATCAGGCTTCAGTAAGTAATTGGAGAAAAAAATTACTAAACTATGATGGAAATATACAGAGAAAAAAGGTTTCTAAATATCAGCATTGTGAATCCTATTACTAGAGTTGGTGGGGAAACAAATCACAAAATATAAACATTGTTTAAGATAGAAATATATGAAAAACCAGAGTACATTTTTTTTAAGAAATGTTACTAAAGTTTTGCTTCTTCTAGCCTTGTTAAAGCATCAGAAGATATATTTACTCTTTTTTTATATATATATTAAAAATACTCCATTTATTTAATCACTTATGATATGCTTCAACTTTTAACCTGTCTCTCTTATTTCTCCCTCTAACTCTTCTATAGGTTCCCTTTTTAATAGCACAATTTGTCCACTCGATGCTAAACATACTTTCCTTATGAAAAGAATTATTGTCTGACTCATCTTCATCTTATAAAAACAACTGGAATCTTTGTTGTTACCACTAATGTACAGTGAAGAATACTTATCTGTTGCCAGTTATGCATTGCTTACACCAGAGTGCAACTTAGCCGAAATCATTCACTATCAGAGATACAGTATTGATTGGGAGATGATTAATCTTGTCCCTTTACTAACAAGCTGTATCATAAACTCACAGCTAGTATTAAGTCAGATAACAGTATATCTTTAAGGAAAAAATATGACATTTTCACATGAACTTAAGCAAGTCCATCTAGAATCTAGATCTTTAATTTGGCACATTCTATATTTTTCTTTATTTTAAAAAAAGAAATTAATGTCTGCAATATTTTAAATAAAGAACCATGGGAAATCTGTTTTCTAAAGAGAAATGCCACTATAATTAGCCATTACAAGAAAAGAAAAAATTATATATGTAACAAAGCAATTTAGCACAAATATACAATGGTTTCAGATTACTATTATTTGTAATAATGGGTACAGAAACAAACATGAAGATCATAGCATTTTTTTATATGCAAAATGATATTGCAATGACAAAGTGAAATGTCTAAATGCCTCTCAATTTTGACAGCTTTACTGATGCATTAAGTTTCATCAATTCATTCCTGCATCTGTCACTGCTATCAGTCAGAACAACCAATTAGGCAAAGCAGTAAACATGGCACAAAGACAACAGCTATGTAATTCTTTTACATATTGCCAATTTGTCCAAAACACTCCACCTTAGGCGTTTGTGCCAATGTTCCATATACACAGTATACATAATATAAACATCCCAAGTTTAAAAATATACAGCAATATGCGTAATCTTTTAATTTGGGAGACTTTTTAAAGTGCTGCATAAAACTTTTGTTATGGCATTTGGCAAACAACTTTCTTTTTAATTTAGTTTCCTTACTTCTGTAAATAAACTAATGTGACAACAAAATTCTGACCTGACATTTGAAAAAAGTGGTCATCAGCCAAAGTATTTCTGCAATAGTTTCATGAAAATTATGTAAACTTTTTAAAAAAACAAAACAAAAACAGCGCACTGCTTTGGCATGGATGTGAGCAGTAGTAAAACAAAAACAAAAGGACACTGCACAAAGTGATCTAATCAGTCTTTTTCATTTCAAATTTCAAAAGCAAAGAAATGGCATTGTGGACAGACATTTTATTTTCAATGGATAAAAACTTTTTAGCCAGATTTTATATATACACACACTCATATATATGAGCAAGTTCGCTCATCAATCCTTGTGTTGTGGGTTCAATCCCTGGTGGGGGTCGGAGCTATGTGCTGCTGATCATGGCTGAAATAGCTGTACAGCCCTCCTCTGGATGCTGACATTTTCCCTGACTCTTAACCTGGAGAGGGATACTCTTACTTTAAATTTAAAAAAAAAAAAACAAAAACATTGCATACATTACCAAAGAAAATTTTCAAAGATAACACGCATTCAGAAGAAAGCTGTGAACTATGCCGGCTGCGTTTAAGTTATTCGCTAAAGTAACATGTATAAAAATGATACATAATAAGAACATAAAATGCAAACAGCTAATATATTTGTACTCAAATATTGCTTCCATCAAAATAGAGAAAAATGCAAACCAACAGACATCAGCCGATTTCAACTCACAATCAAGGCAGCAAGCTTAACACAAACTTGACCATTGGGGTGGAGAAAAGAGAGTAACTGTCACCAAAAACATGCTTCGCTGCTCCCTGGAACAAACAGGGATAAAAGATAAATGACAAAACAAAGCAACATCTACAGAAGGAAAATATATTACAGTACTGAGCAAGTAAAACGGATGACTTACAGCTGCCAAAATTACAGCAATGTCTTCAGTACAAGTCTAGTTTCCCCAGCAAAGGTGAAAAGGCATTTCAGATCTGCTGGCCTGAATAGATATGTTACTACAAGAAAGACAACAAAGCAACTTATGGCTGCAAATATGAGGGAAATGCTTCAATAGACACAATTAAATGGAAATTGGACTTTCTGTAGACTGGAAAAGAATATTATGGACCAATGAGTGCAGTTGCTCACTCATTCAGAAATAAATTGGAGAATGCTTAACTGATAAGTGTGTCACTCCTACAGTAAGAGATAGGGGTGGTAATATAATGGTTTGGAGATGTTTTGATGCAAGTGAAGTTGGAAATCTGTAGAAAATGAATGGAATAATGTGCAATGATTATCACAGTATTTCATGACATGTAATACCTTTTGGCATCCAATCTAATGATGAAGAGTTAATTCTTCATCAGTATAATGATCCTAGGTATCAATCAATATAAGTTGTATAGACAATATTTGAAATACAAAGAACAAGTGGGTGTTTTGAGAATTCTTTTGAAATGGTCCAACTTGCAGAATCTCTAGGTTTCCTGTAGAAGATGCAGAAAGGCTAAACTTTTCAAAGCATTTATAAAGGGAAAGAGCAACTATTTAAATATAAATGTATTAAATGTTTATAATATTTGTTCTAATTTATGTACTAATTAATAAATCTGTTATTTAAATTATTGATTTTATTATAACATGCATAATTTTTTCCCCAAATTTTTTCCTTTAAATTTTTGGTGAGCAGCATATATACTATATGCATTAACATCAATTGCTATATATATTGAAAATAATTATGGTTACAGACAAAAAACTAGGTATAGAATTGCAGCTCATGTGAAAAAATGAAATGCTCCATAGTACACTCATGTGTTAATATAGTACACTGTGATTGGTTGTCATGAAAACAATCAAAATATGCAACACCTGCAGAATGACTATAAAAGTATAGGCAGTGATATCATTGTAATGTAGTGAATGTGTGGTAAATAGTATGGCTCCTGGGAAGAAAATTTCACATGACAAAGTATACAAAAACCAAAGTCTTAGTGACATACTAAGTACTGCTGACAATAGATGCAGTTAAGGAAAAATGCCCAAACTCTCCAAAAGTGATATTAAGCATCTCAGTGTATAATGAGCCAGTAAAAAGCTTTTGAATGACCTAGCTGAAAGTACAGGTGTTTCTTCAAGCACAGTGAAATAAATACACATTAGCACAAAGTAGTCTCAATGGATACATAGATGCATGAAAAACCATTGCTAAAAAGAAGCAAACAAATGACAAGGCTGAACTTGGCAGCAGAAATGAAACAGTAGGATGACCAAACCTGAAAGAAGGTGCTCCTTACAGATGAGAACTGTTTGAAGGCAGACAAGAGAGCAATGTAACAGTCAGAATACAACAGCTACATAAAAATATGTGGGTGGTTCAATACAAGTGTATGGCTGCATATCAGCCAATGGCATTAGAAAGTTGCATAAAATTAAAAGAAGTATACTGACTACTGACAGGTACAGGCAGATACCTATCCATCTTGCCATTCCCTCAGGAAAACATCTCAGTAGATGTGGATTCATCTTCTAATATGACAATGACTCTAAGCATACAGCTGATGTAGTGAAAAACGATCTGAAACCTTAAAAGACTAATGGAATACTCAGAGAGATGCCTTGGCCTGCACAAACTCCTTTTCTTAACATCGCTGAAGCTATATGGGTTAAATGAATACTGAGAAAGTCAAAGGGCAGCCAAACACTTTGGATAAATTGTGGAAAATGCTACAGGATATTTGGAACAACTGGGAGCATGAAAACACAGAGTCATGCTTTATATAAAGCAAAGAATTCTCACACAAAATATTACTGTACAATCCATTCATTTTGTTTTTGTATATTTTTGTAATAATGCACTGTGTATATTGTGTATGTATTATATACATCTCGGTTGCGATTACTCATTATGCGTGTATAATGGGCGTTTCCATATTTCCTATACTATAAGCATGCATGCATGTATGTATGTATGTGTGTGTGTGTGTGTGTATGTGTGTGTGTCTGTGTGTGTGTGTGTGTCTGTGTGTGTGTGTGTGTCTCTGTGTGTGTGTCTGTGTTGTGTGTGTGTGTGTCTGTCTGTGTGTGTGTGTGTGTGTGTGTCTGTGTGTGTGTCTGTCTGTGTGTGTGTGTGTGTGTGTGTCTGTGTGTGTCTGTGTGTCTGTGTGTGTGTGTGTGTGTCTATGTGTGTGTGTGTGTCTATGTGTGTGTGTGTGTCTATGTGTGTGTGTGGTGTCTGTGTGTGTGTGTGTTCTGTGTGTGTGTGGTGTGTGTGTGTGTGTGTGTGTGTGTGTGTGTGTGTCTGTGTGTGTGTGTGTGTGTTAAAAATGAATTATCTGCAAGCTTTGCTTAAAGAAAGTTAACACAAGGATACAATTTAAGTAGAATGGCATTGTTTCTTTTTTTCTTCATATCTACAATTTTTGTGGAGTTAAAACACTTTGATATCATTTATGTGCCATTTCAGAAAATATTAAATAAACTACCTTTTTCAAATTTTTAAAGCATATATGAAGGTCAGAATGCCTTTCTCCCAATATGAAAACCATTTATCATACTGTATAAACCAAAGGAAAAATGTTATCTTTTTATGGCTATCCACAATGAAAATACAAGTCTTTAAAAATAAAATATCTTCCTTAAATAAAATTTTTAAAAACTTCTTTTAGTTTTGTAGCTTATCAAGTTTTAATGATTTTAGTGTTTTGTTATAGCCATATTATAAAATCCCTAGTATGTTTAGCTGAAAAGTTCTAAACTACTTATTTTGAACATTTTTAGCTAGGAATCTACTGTAATGGATAAAATTGCTTTACTTAAAAGTTAACCATTATGATATTGATAATATAATTAATCCTCACTGTCTCATCCATCAACATGACTGAAAGCTACATCCAAATGGTATCACATCAATAACAACAGCTAAAAACAATGAACGTTTACTGCTGTCCCATTTAGCTCCATGACATTTTCTGTCAAATAATCCCAAACAGTATTGCTGAAATGAAATTAATTACTTCAAAAAGTACCAAGGATCTTGTTTGCAACAAAATGCTGGCAAGCAAAGCATTGGTGGGCAAAAACTCAGGTGTGCTAAACCTGAATGGTAAATGAAAAGGAAAACCATCCACATTCAGAAAAAAAATGTTTGGAAAAGAACCAAGCTTTTTAATTTGTGCATTTGAAGTAGAAATCTAAAAGTGATCCTTGCCACTATTTTTTAAGGAAATATTATTGGCTTGGCTAATATCTTTTTTTTGAAAAATTAGGCCTCCATACTCCATCTACCTAAGTTAAAGTATCATTTCTACTATAGATATCAGATATCATAGAAACAAATAGAATAAAAGATGTCCACTTAAACTGTTTCTAATTAAGTCTGCCACATTATATTTTTATAAGAAAACTGGTAAGAAATGTAGACAATTTATTATTAAATAGTGGAAAAAAAAACTTCAATCAAGAAAATTTAACTATATTAATAAAGTAGCATGTGACTCATATAATAACAAAGGTAATTTATAACATCATGCAAGTTAATGTATCTGAAAGGCCTTCAGTTTCTTTAAAGAAGCAAAACAAAGTATAAACTCAAGTAATGTAAGATTTACTAAAGGACCTCTGAAGATCACAGGGAGGGGTGGTTGATTTTTAAAAAAATCATTTACAGGTTAACTCCTAACTACTAAGGCATAAAACAATGGTAAATGGACACCAGATAAGTTGCTGTTGGGGTGGTCTTCCTTGACCTGATGCAGATTTTGTGCTAACAGGCATTGTGTAAAGTTTTCTGAGCTCATACCACATACTTTATTATTAAATTATTAATAGGAGTGGGTCAAAACCACATGGAAATGTTTCAATGCTACATAAACTGCGTACACAATACAGCATTGTACAATCAACTGTGCAAGTGCCAATGATTTACAAGGTAGACAGATTAGGGTACCCTAAGCCCAGTCAAAACATTTAGATGTGAAGATTATTGATATACCTTCTACCTGCGGTGTTTATAAACACTCAGTAGAATGTTTTCTTTGCCTCATCCATCAGTTGTCAAGATACAGTGACATGTCTCCATCAAAATCCAAATAAGAAATCAGAATTCCCTGACCTGAATCACCTTAGAAATGCTGCTAAAAATGATGGTGGTTAATCGCAGAACATTTATCCCAATGCCACTAAAATATATTGTATCCAAATATATTGATCTTCATGGCTCTCTTATTGTACTTGCAGTAGTATACTGCTTTCTCTAGTTATTATACCCAGCATGTAAATTCGTCAAAGGAAGAACTGAAATCAGTAAATAAAGTTTTTTTTTTTTTAATTTAATTTAACTTTCTTCATTAATTATTTCCATCACAATCTATGGGTTTCTGACCATTTTAGAAGCCTCACTTTTTTCCTCCACTGAACAGGGAAACTGCTTGTTGTTTTAGGTTTATGATCAGAGTTTTAAGAACACAGAAAACTTGTGGCTTCAAGCCATTTCAGTCAATGGGTTAAAAATATCCAAAAATTAGTGGAGTCAGAAATCTAAGTTAGAAACAAGAGACAAAAAAATATGAATGCAACTCTTAAGTAGATGAGATTGTCCAGGACAATTTACAGATGTTAAAGAAACATTAACATGGAATTTCATCAGATGAAAAAACAAAAAATTAAAATACATATATATATACATACACACACAGAAAACCATTTTCTAAAGGCAGTGGCTGATAGACTGTTCGTTCAAAATTATAGTATGTCATGTTTATTAGGCCATGTATAGTACCATATTACTGGTTGTTAAATACTATACGCTGTCCACATTTTTTTTTTTAACTACCAGAAACCTGGAATGTCAATACCAGTATTTAAAGCAAACATTTTCAAAAATTTTCTACTAATCTGGTCATATACACAGCAGGACATGTGCATGCCACAGTTCCATTTAACTCATATAGGTTTCTGATGGGAACAAACAGTTTGTAATTTTTAGCTGTAACCATCTCTCTCTCTCTCTCTTCTCTCTCTCTCTGTACTAACGTCATCTCTCTCTCCTCTCTCTCTCTCTCTCTCTCTCTTGTACTAACGTCATCTCTCCTCTCTCTCTCTCTGTACTAACGTCATCTCTCTCTCTCTCTCTCTGTACTAACGTCGTCTCTTCTCTCTCTCTCTTATTCTCTCTCTCTCTCTCTCTCTGTACTAACGTCATCTCTCTCTCTCTCTTCTCTCTCTCTCTCTCTGTACTAAAGTTCATCTCTCTCCTCTCTCTGTACTAAATTCATCTCTCTCTCTCTCTCTGTACTAATGTCATCTCTCTCTCTCTCTCTCTCTGTACTAACGTCATCTCTCTCTCTCTCTGTGTACTAACGTCATCTCTCTCTCTCTCTCTCTCTTGTGTACAACTAACGTCATCTCTCTCTTCTCTCTCTCTCTCTCTGTACTAACATCATCTCTCTCTATCTCTCTCTCTGTACTAATGTCATCTTCTCTCTCTCTCTCTGTACTAACGTCATCTCTCTCTCTCTCCTGTACTAATGTCATCTCTCTCTCTCTCTGTACTAATGTCATCTCTCTCTCTCTCTCTCTGTACTAATGTCATCTCTCTCTCTCTCTGTACTAACGTCATCTCTCTCTCTCCTCTCTCTCTCTCTCTCTCTCTGTACTAACGTCATCTCTCTCTCTCTCTTTATACTGACGTTCATCTCTCTCTCTCTCTCTCTCTCTCTCTTTATACTGATGTCATCTCTCTCTCTCTGTTTTGTTTTTACTCTTTTTTTATTTTATTTTCACATTAAAAAATATTGTTTGACAAAATTTTTTTTTACTTAATCTCTGTTTTCTTAAAGTAACAGAATACATTTAACTGACTTTTGTCAAACAAACACCCCCCATACCTTACTGTATTATTCAGAAAAGCAGCCATTTTAATCTGTCATCTGATTTTTTCCTTAATAAAAATCCAAAGCACTAAATGCATCATACTCTGACTGATGATATCTTTTCCAGGAATTATTAGAAATAATTTACACAGGATAATATTGATGCTCTTTACTCTAGGTACTGATTAAAGACCATGAAATTAATTTGCAGCCCAGACTTAGTTTTATTAATTGCATGTTCTAAAGCCAAGTACAGTGCATGCTCTGTATTATTTATATAAAAATTTCCATTAATCTGCATTGTATCAAATTCCATAAGAACCCCCCTAACTAATTTCCATATTTTTAACAGATTAAAACATAAATGTTAATTTAGACTATTTAGAGCAGAAGGGAGATAAAAGCCAAAGCAGTTGACATAAAACTTAATAATTTATAATATAGAATATTTTTCTTTTAATTCTACATGGTTATGGTGGTGGTTAGAAATTTCATCAAATAACCTCATAGAAGAAAGCCAACATTTGTGCACTCACTAGAGAAATTGAATTTTAAAAATATTCAGTGTTACATTTTGAATTTACTAATATTTTTGTGTAAAATGTGAAAATTCACCTCATAAAATCTAATTTTCAACATATTAGGTTCCATCTTCCTAATCTCTTTCAACATATTAGGTTCCATATTCCTAATCTCTTGGCCTTGACTAACTGATCCAATGATGTGACACTGATTGCTAATATTTCCACATATTTCCTATTAATTCCAATCTCCTAGAACATCTATCTTGCTAAGTGCAAATAAATCTGCTCAGAGCAAGTGATTTTTTTTCTCTTGACAGTTTATTTGAAATCTGTTTCTTTAGTGCGCATCTATCACATCTTCCCTGCCATGATTGGAGTTACACTATGTATTAAAATAAAAACTAAATAAATAAATAGAATATAACAACAAGAAAATAAAATCAAAACATTTCTTGATAATCCCACAATTTTGAATCAGACAGCTGTGAATTTCGAGATTATCTTGGTGTGTCATGAATGAACAAGATTATCTTGGTGTGTCATGAATGCCTTTTCTAAGGTTTCAGTAGTTAAATAGAAGAGCAGCAGGTCTCTGATAACAGAGTCTGACCCCAGCTAAGCTTCCCAAATTGCAGGTGTCCTTATCTTGAGGCCTCAACAATAATCCAGGTTCTGTTAGCCCTTATCACAAAATGACAAAGATACCCTTTCTCAAACACCTTTTATCAGGACTTCAGAATGGTTCTTACTAGACCTGACATCAACTATCACTGGCTATATGGGTCATATGCAGGCAGCATGCATATGAGATGGGAGAAAGGCAGATAAGTGTCCTAGAGCCAAGTGTCAGATCCATTGAGCAACTAAACCATTACATTAAATAAAAATCTGCGTGTTGCTACGCACACAATGCATACATAGGAAACATGAAAAGTTTTCTATGATTAAAAAAAAAAAAAAAACTTCCCATAATACAACGTTATGCAGAAACAGCCATACTGCTCAGCTCTAGTGGAGATCTTGGGGAAAGTTATCACAGCTCATCAACAAACAAAACAAAGGAACTCCAGGGTTGATGATACAGATCCTGGACACTGCAACACAATGGTAGTTTAGGATTCCAATCATAAAAACTGTAAATATATGCTCTCCCACCAATCTCTGACAGCAAAATTTTACTTTCGGTCTAGCTATTAGCAAACCTTCTGAAACATTTTAATTGTGATTTACAATCACAAGACAATGTTGTTTTGGTTCCAATGCTGTGACCAAACATTAAATTTTTTTAAAAGTTGGAAACAGAAAAGCCAAAAAATTCCTTTCTTCACAGAAGTACATAAAATCCTATTTTAAACTGAAACTATAAGTTCTTAAAGCAATATTTGTTGTTATACCAACAGCAGTTGTTTTAATATGCATTGAGACTGGATGTTTAAAATATAAAGCAATATTTTCATCATTTCCATTACTTTTGTGAGTAAAACAATAAATGAAAATATAACTTACCATCTATAATTATTACAGGGAAAAAGTTTAGTATGTAATATAAAATAGTATATCTTAACCATTTAAAAGTTCTCATTTAACCAGGGTTATTCATTTTTTGGAGATATGTTGTTTTTCTTTAGCTGGAGGTGGGCTTGTTTAGATGATAATAAACCAGGGTTAGTGTGAAATATGATGTTTAGTTGCATTAATATGGTGCTAACTGCTGTTCTGGCCTTTAATATTTCATTGATAATTAATATTTAACAGGACTGAAATTAAAAGTGACTTTGCAAAAACAGTGAGATGATGATGACTTTTTGGTTTTTTTTATAGTTGCCTTGGCCTGTAACTATTCTATAATTTACTTTAATAAATAACAGTGATTATAACCAAGAATAATCATTTGAGTATCTCAATTATTTAAAAGACACCAGAGTACAAAAGCACCGGTCTGTCATCAGTAGGCATACATCTTTTAAAACTTCTCCCTTTATACTTCGTAAATAAGCAAAAATGAAAAGAAAAAATTATATATATAAACAGGAAATTTAAAATAAAAAACAAAAAAAAAAACTATAATTTTACATTACCATGAACCTTTAACTAAGTACATTAGGTTTCTTAATACAAAACTATCACTCTGCCTAGTTTGAAGAGGAAGGGGTTGTTTGTGTGTTTCTTTAACTAAGATCATATTTCTAAATAAAGATTCTAGCTATACAGTGGACTTCTATCAAGACCTTACAGATGGCACCCATACTGACAGATCACCAAGACATTTCACAGGTCAGTAATTGGAGCTAACAGGAGAAATATGGACAAATGAACTGGGAAGGCATGATCACTGAATGATAAATATCAGTTTTTGTCATATGGCAAGTTGGCATCCAGTGCAAACAAGTGGGTAAGCTGGTCACTGAGTCTACAGGATGCTCTGACATAAGTAGCAGACAAATCAATCAGGGACCCACAAGTACAGACCATTCAGCAACCAAGCAAGTGACAAATTAAAACTGTAACCCTAATTAAGCCTATATATAACCACTGTCTCAAGAAAGCAAAATATGTAAAGCTAACTAGTTTTATAATAATGATATTAGAATGTATAGCTTCAGCAATTTTGAATTTCTTTCTTTTAACATTCTAAAAAATTTTAATGAGATTTTATTATGCTGTTTAAAAATAGATGTGTTTAAATTTTTCTCTATTGTATCACACTATATTGTAGTATCAAAATATCAAAAAGCCAGCTGACAGATGCCATTAAAAATATAATTCTATTACTAGTAGTATATTTAAAATGGACCAGTTTTTTTTAATTTTTTTTACAATCCCCTTCCAAAACAAGCCTAATTTTTTTTTCAAGTAGATAAATAATATGAAAATTATCCACATTCAGGTTACTGTACAAAAAAGCATGGTCTCTCTTCATCAATTAGTATTGCGATCAAACATGCAGATCATTCATTGTACCTTTTGCAACTAAAAGACCTAGCAAATTTATAAATTCTAGACAATGAACCGAGTTTGTAGTGTAAATAATTAGACAATCTGGCAATTCTCCTCTCTCTTTTAACCAATGTGCTGCTAAAAGGTTTAATTGCATGGCCAACATACTGACTGACCTTGTGAAATAGTCAAATAAGACTACAAACAAAAAAGTAATAATAAATTTAAAAGGCTGCTCAGCAACATCTCTCACCTCTTTTCTGTCGGCAATTCAGTTAGGCAACTGATGGTAAACTACTCTGCAACATAGGATATCTGGTTTGAAAATAAGCCAGACATAAGGTTCAGGCTAACTTAAGTATTTTATATATAAACTGGTAGCAAGTGCAGTCTAATGTACTTTCCCAAGAAAATTTCTAAGGATATTAAAAAAAAAAGAATCATGGAGATTGTAGAAATAGTATTTTCTGGTGACTGGAATTTAAACAAATTTTTTTATTAGTCATATCTGCATTTTGCCCAAAATCAGCAAAAAATTATTTTAAAAAAACTAGTGTGTAGATAATTAAATGACAGATAAAGATTTTTACTATATTATTGAGTACATTATCATTTCTTTGTATTCTATTTAATGGAGAAAAAAAATGCTCACGTTGACAAAAACACACACACATATATAGTGGACTGATTTAAATCATAAAAAAATTGAAAGCATGCACATGTTGCTATGAAACTTAGAAAGGTTTTAAACTGAGTTTTGTAAGTTTTATAAAAAGAAAAAAAAAACTCTTAATTAATTGGAAATATGCATTTAATTTAGGTTTTATTTCCTAATGGAATTATATCATTAAAAACTCAAGACACAAAGTGTAAATATACACATTTTCTGAGTATCAAAATCAAGGCTATTAAAAAAAAAAACAAAAACAAATTTAACTGTTTATATATATCAGTAATAATTTAAATTTTACAAATTAAAAACCACTTTAAAAAGAAAGCCTAAGATTAAAAAAAGTTACATTTAAAGTGGTCCCAGAGTTCATTCCTAACTACTATCTTTTGGTGATTTTGTCTGGAAAAAATTTGATATATAGAAATAGTTTGGCATTTTACAATAATATCTTTTTACTTATTTAATGTCAGTGCAAATCTTTAATCAATGAGGGAAAAAAGTATATTTAGAAGGAAAAAAACATCCATAGTGTTGATGATAAAACAAGGCGATTTAAAGATAGTACAAAGAATAGCTGTAGAAAGTAAAGAAAAAACATTGCAGAAAATGTTACGGGCTAGATAGGCATACATTAATGCCATTTAAATTTACATTAACTACAAATTATAGGTAATAATCCTTTAAATAGATTGTGTTGATAAATCACTGGAAGGCAGAACTTTCTATACTGTCAGTTTATCTTGTCTCTTTCCTTTGCAACTATACTTAAAAAGCGTTTTTTTTTTAATTATTATTTGCTGTTACTTCACAATGAAGTTTCAAAACTACAATGTACCACCCATAAACAACTAACCTACACCATCTGTAAATATCTATAGTTTGGATATTTCACAGCATAAAATCCCATGCTACAGGAAGCATAACCAAGGCTGCAGTATCAATATAATTAATGTGTTATTAAATCCGAAATTACAGCAGATCATAAGTTTGACTTTATAACTACATTTGTTTTCTAATAAAGCCAACATCAGTTTTCACATTGCTGGAAATTTAGCCAAATTGAAAATAAAAATAATCACACTATGGTTCTATCTAATTTTTGTTTTTTTACCACCAATTTCCACAGTTCTTTAACCCTTTAAAAAAAAAAAAAACACCTTTCTTTATGGAATAAAACTCAAAACTTGAAAAATTCTTTTTGTACTATTACTGAGAGGGTAAAGCTACCAAATAACTTCCTAATACTAGTTTTTTTTTAAAAATACTTATCTATTTTTTTTTTTTTTTTTAGGTGTACTAAGCCTTAAAAATTAGAGTCCTATTTACATTTTACAGCCTATCAGGTTCTGTGCAGTTGCTGAAGCTGGGACTGTATATTTTAATTGGTCATAAGTGTATACGCACACATAAATAGTACACAGCAAACTACTGACAGTGATAGTTTCATCCCGCCCTTTCTGTAGCCAATTAAAACATTTAAAAAACTCATTTGCTCAATCCTCTCTTGAATAAAGATTTCCAATGTACTCACAACTCTTCTTCTTCGCGTGACACTTAAACTACTTTTTTTTAAATTTTTTTTTTACATTTCTTTGCAGACATTTTGGAAAGTGATGTTGCACATAACTCTAATCTTGGTTGGTTTGAACTGTCCCTGCCTGCTGTTGGCTTACAAGGAACGAAAATTCTTTCCGATACAAATACCTGCATGCAACACAACTCAGGATTATGGTACACACTTTAGAATAAGCACAGAAAGTTACAGAGTGTAAACAGACAGACCTTCTATGATTTGAACATATATACATGACCACCTTTATAAAAGACACTGGGGGTGTCAAAGTTCAGTATAGAGTCGCCAGAACGTTTTCGGGCTTTAAGCATTTAAAATACGGTAAATAATTAATAATATTAGTTTGCATAGTTTCAGTACTGATTCCTCCCACATCTAAAGACAAAAGGGTTCCAGTAAGAACTTTCTGCTTAGCTGCCTGCTGCACCTTGTTATAGTAGCTGACCCCTTGCCAGGTTACATTGGGAAGGGCTGGGCTCCAGCCAGACACCTGGTCTTGTAAATATGCCAACTCCTTACAGAAGCAGAACCTGACTAAGTTTCGCATGACAGCTGAAAGTTTCAGTTATAGATATTTGAGAAAGAAATCTTTTAATTCAGAATATTTTAACAAATTAGCAATCACAAATCACTGGAATAAAGTACCAGCAATAACAGCTTACTGTGATACTATAAACGAGTTTAGAAATCAAGTTGTTAAGCATGTCTTTTCTCTGGAGAGCCCTGTATAACTTGTGACTTTTGGATGCCTCAAATCAAGTAAACTAAGCTTATTTTTGTTTTATTATTAATGATTTTAAAGGTGCGCTATCATAAATGTCATTAGTCAGAAAACATCTGACTATATACATATACATATTTATTTAAAAGACTTTGCCCTTTAGAGATGTGATATATTGATTCTCATTAGTACAAATTGCTGAAAAACACCAAAAAAAAAAAAAATCAAAAGCATAAAAAACAACAAATTATTAATTTCATATTAACAGTTGCTTCTAAATGCTTAATGCAATGAATCAATGGTGTGTATGCCATATAAATAGGAATTTCTGTCACCTATATTTCCTATACTAGAAAAATGAACAAATCAAAAACAATTTTATTTGAGTGATTTAATTTTAAGTAAGTAATGACATTTCATTTAATAAATGCTGCAAGATAAATAGTTTCACCCCTTATGATATTAAATGAACATGAGACCTAAATATTCCAAACCTGCCATATTTACCTTTAGTATAAATACCATCAATCCATCACTTATTCAAAGGTTAAGAAATCAGCTGATCTGTGACTGAAATAAACAGACTTTGCAACAGAAGTTCCCATAGTGATTAATAAAAAAGTTCAGCAATAAACAGAATTGTGTGGATGTATAAAACCTGAAGAAGAATTTCTGTCCACCAATAGTGGAGAATGCATTGCCAAAATTTCTATAGATAATGACATATTGGTCGACTCTAGTTGGTATCCCATTGGCACTGATGACAGCCACACTGTGTATGCATATTATTTTTCCTCCTGGAATTTGTAGATCAGTAAATGGCTGATCAGTGCAATGTTGGATATGTGGATTCTGCTGCTGAGAGGGGGGGATGCTGTTGTATTTTTATGTTAATGGTTCTTCCTTCTCAACTCTAGTTATAGCCTAGTTAAAAATTGACTGCCAGAAAACATGACAGAGTTTATGATGCAAATTTTAGATGCAACAAATGCAGTAATATTTATAAGTTTAACAAGCAGAAAATAAGGATTGCTTCCATATTGTTAGGTGCCAAAAAAAGGTAGGAGGATGTTTTCATAATTATGAAGGAAAACCTTTCTTTGAGAATCATAACCACCTTTACCCCCCTACACATCAGTTAATTATATTACAGAGATTTAAATTCAACCCTTTCTGCAGCATCCGTTTAGCTGGGAATAGCAGAAATTTAGGACCAAATGTTGACCAATGGATTGAAATATCACGTTTGAGTGACATACGTAAGCTCGGAACATGCTAGCAATAGAGACAGTCTGGCTCAAAACATAAAAATAGAGTCTTCAAAGGTTTTGATTTGAATAATACCATTTAACTTGAAACTGAGCTGGATGAGGTTTCAAACAATTGGAAAACTAGTAGATATAGAGAGGATGGCTAATAAAAAACAGATATAACAATAAGATGATAACCAATGGAAATTAAACAGAAAGATGATAAACTCCACCCAATAGATTAAGAAAAGGAGTTTTGAGATGGTCTTTGATATGAGAGATTAGTTAATCTAAAAGAGAGAGCAAAACGTGCTCGTGGCTGTAGATTTTCTCTTCCCTTTCAGATAAATTCCCCCCCCCCGAATCATAAAATCTGATTTTTCAAAGACAATTTTAACTGAACAAAAAATTATCTTTACTTGTTCCTTATTGAATGCCATAAAAAAAGAAAAGATCACTTTATATGCTATTTATATGAGAATAAATTTGAAAGTAAATGTTATATTTTTTGAAGCAAGACAATCAGACAGATAAGGATAACTTTTGTCCAATTATCACCAACAAAAACACAAGGACAAATGCTAACAAAGCTGTTGTTTTTATCATGTTGTTTAATGTTTAATACGACTTATTTAAGAGTTGAGTAAACCTTTGTAGTTCATTGTATATTTTGAGTATGCATTAATGACTGAGAGAGAGAGAGAGATTTTCCTTTTCACCTATTATAACTTTAAATGCTTTTGTTTTAATTGATCACAACTTCTGGACAGACAATAGTTTTTTTTTAACACAAAATGTGTGCGCTTTGCTAAAATATACTATTTTATTTGTTAAAGTACTTTTAAAAAAGTAGCATTAAACAAAATTCCATTAAAAAATTCTTTTATATGCAAGTCTTTTCAACAGTATTCTAAAACTGAGAAAGCGAAATGTAAACATCAAATAAAAATTATAGGACTTACAAGCACATGATTACAAAAATATTGTTGTTGATTTTTCATTTTTGCCAAGAATTATTTTAAGTATCCTGGTAATCCTCCATTCATATCATATGAAAACAAATCTTTACTTTATGTTGCTTCTAGGCATTAGCAATCACTTTTCCTTGTATAATCATACTAATTTAGAAACCAAGTAAGTGTGATTTCAATGACTGACTGAAAGTAATGGAAAGTATGTGTTGAAATTAAATATCATATATTCTTGAATAGTGCAGTACAAGAACATCTAAAAACAAAATGAAAAGAGAACTTGTATTTCCACCTTGAGGCAATATAAACCTTTCTACAGTATGCTATTGGCTAGCAGCCATGCTGAACAGTATTCCCATAGGTAACCTAGGATTAATAAGACAAGGACAAAAATATCAAAAGGTGAAACAAAAGTAGACATTCTTTCACCTAAGGCACACGAGGAATTCAAGTTAATTGAAAAAGCAAAGTGAACATTGTCAATCATTGGAATGTGAAGTTTTGCTAAACTCTGATAATCTCTAAACATGCCTAAAGAAAGCTACTACTAATAGAATATCAGAAACCTTGGAATTTGAAAGCTGTGTAATTCTAAAAATACAGACTTCACTGAGGACATCATATCTTTGGGGCACTATCTACATGCAAAAGTAACAATTAAAAACAATTAGGGATGAAGCAGTATTTCATGCTAGTGATTCTCGTGTGGTTTGACAGAGGTGATGAAGCAATAGTAAATTAATAACAAACTATTTTAAATTATGAAAAACAAAAATTGGGAATCATAAAAAGTATGAATGCATGCTACAAAAAGTCTCAAAGTATATGTGCTGCTGAAAGTCCATATCACTTTTTCTTATTTTTAAGGCTTCCCAAAGAGGTGAAAGAATACTTAAATCCAGTATTTCAATCCAACCTAGAAGAAAATTTGCATGATATTCAAACCAAGATATGTGGGTTTGCAACATTTTATATGCATCATTGCCATAGTAATTTTGCAAGCTTGATAAATATACAGAAACATGCTGGCAGAGTCTTCTTAATAATTCACCAAAATTAAGTAATTTTTAATTAAAATTTGAAAATGACATCTCTTTGAATGTATTGTCATAGAAATTTTTGCAGATTTAAGTATTTTGTTTGCAAATCAGCAAATTTGATATACTTATCCAAAATTTACAAACTACTACAGCACCATTTTTTTCCTGTGACATTGCATTTGACTTAACAAAACAAGCAACTTATGGTGCCAGGAAATGACGAGCGTGTGTATGGAAATAATTCTGTGTATAATACAACTGTCACTTAAAGAATTAATGTGCTATTATAAAAATATCCTATTGATTGTCAAACTAGAAACATTTTCTAGCAAGGAATCATACTGATTACAATTTTTTTTGTCTCTAAATTCTGGACAAATAAATTCTTCTAAAACATACTCAACACAAGTAAAAGGCTACATGTACTTACATATGCATAACCTTTTTAAGTAAGTTAGTTTTAGTAAAATTATTAAAACAAAAACAAACCAAAATATTAATCAGTCCAACTTAAATTTCTAGTTAAAAATACAGAACTTGTTAATGGTACTTTGCAAACACACTCACTCACTCACTCTCTCTCATTTATATATATATATATATATAAATATATCCATCCCCCAGTTGGTATAAAGCAGAAATCCAGGAATGACTGCTGCCAAAATATCAGGCACCATCAAGTATAAAACCATCAAGACTTAACTATTAAGATAAAATGATTTTGGATGTATATCAGGTCTGACACTGAGTACACAACTCAATTAACTAAAACCACCAAGAGGGACCATTTTTAATTTACTCTAAACAATGGCACCAAAAACTTCTCTCATCCATTTGGCTGCTTTTTCAGAACTCTCTCTCCTGTTGGCTCCCCTTCAAATGAAGCTAAGAACCTGTGGGAAAATGAGCTAACAAGAGCCAAGAAACAATAGTAGAAGTGTCAAAAGCAGGTGGCTCTTCTTTCTTTAAGGTGATGAAAGTCTGCAGCAAAAAAGTAAACATGGTGAAACCTCAGAGCTGAAGGAATTATCTTGTAAACTTAATTTCTTTTAACATTCTTGATCTGTAGATTCTAATCAGATCTGAATCAGATGTATTCAAAATGAATTTCACAAGCCAGATCGTGTATATATAACAATGCTGTTAGGTTGCACATCAAAATAAGTTTTTTAAAGAAAGATAAAGTTTATCTCAAACAATATAATGCTTAACCATCTGGTAAACTTTTTTTTTCCTTTTAAACTCTTCTGTGAATATAATAAAATGTAAAACAATACTAATTTTTAAAACTAAAAATAAAACAGTTTTGTTAGTAAAGTTTATTTTTCAGTATACAAATAAAATATTTGGGATTCAAATATTTTTTTAAAAATTTAATGATGGATTGATGTACAAAAATCTTAACATGTTAGAGATACTGATCTTCCTTTACCTGCTTGAAAATACTAAATAAGGACTAAATCAACATAGCATATGATTTAAATATTTCTAGAAATTGAAAATAGCTTTTAAACATAAATATTAAAAATATATAGTTGTTAGAAAGAAAGATTAATGATATAGTATATTTCTGGCTTCTTAGTAATTTAAATATTCACTTTTAACTTGTAATAGAATTGGTACACTCTTTCTGTTTAACAGTTATATTATACAACCATAAAGATCATACATTTGTTTATTATGTACAATACTAGCTGCATTACAGGCACAACAAACAGGTGCATCCATGAGAGCTTTGTATTGTGTCTGTCTGTCTGTCTGGAAGGGAATAGTTGGCTCATAATCATGAAGCTTTAAATTTAAATCAGAAATTTGTTTTGGATGATGTCGAGTTACCAGGCTGAATATTGGTTAGAATGAGCACAACACCTTTGTCCTAATTCATCTTTTCCATTAATTTGTATAGTTTTCTAGATGCAGTATTTTGTTATTGGTGCTTTAAAATGAGATACATTTAAAAAATAAATATCCCTTTTGTTTTCTTACTAATGGTTTGGTTTATTCATTGCTGTATTAAAAGTCTATCAATAGCTGGAATAAAACTCCATAAAATTTTGGTCACCAAATTATATTTTACCAGTTGCAAAATGAATTGCATAAGCAAAATCTTATGCTTGCCTACCTGTAAAGAAGTAATCAGGTATGTTAACTTCAACATGTGATGATGTACTGTACTTAGTTTGCTGGGTTTCAAAAAATACATGATTTATTTCTTTTGTTCTCACTCAACTTCAAAATTACTGTCAAAGTGTTTATAATGTATTTAAAAAAATACCCTTAAATCTACATTATTTCTCAGTGCAAAAAAGGTGCAGTTGAACTAATATTAAAGTAATTACTAAACAACCTCAGAAATATTCAATAGAAAGTATATTACACACAGAGATTAGCAATCTATGAATTTGTCTGTAGGTAAAACAACACTATACTTCAAAACAAAAGTGAGACGGTCATCATACTGTCTTTAATCAAATGTCTGAAACACAAATTTGGGAATAAAAGATCCTTTGCACACAAAAGTCATGAACAGTCATAAATTTCTACAAGTAACCATGGAAAATACTTTTCACAAAATTTTCATGAATCCACCTATAATTAAAGTAAGATGAGAAGACCAAGTATTTGCAATTCAACTGAACATGGATAGCAAAAGATCTCTAAGTAAGACACACCAGTCCATGGCTCAATAGAATGGTAGGACTTTCATAAACAGAAGTCAACTAAAGATTGGGTGCAGTTAAGTATACCACATGAACAATGATGAAGAAATTCGGAGACACAAATTCTCTTCAGTGCAGACTAGCTTGATAACTCCCAAACAGGGCAGGTTCCTATAAAATTCAAAGTTGGAATCATTTCTGCTAACTTCTTAAGGCAGTAACTGAAGCTGACCACAGGTATGAATATCAGCAAAAAGAATTTAAAAAACTGTCAGCATGTAGCAAGGCTACAAGTATATCCATGAGAGAACTGCTCACTAAGATTCACCTTAAATATCTCTATGAACGGTGTAGAGCATGTTTTGTTAAAATTTTAAATGTTGGTGAACCATGGTATTCATGATCCCAGTTCTTACTAATGTTCACTGGTATTATAAATTCTGTGGTGGTGTGGAAAAGTCTCTTCTTCATTGTCAGATGTCTCTTGAAAATTGATCAAGGGAATACAATGGAGTCCAGAAAAAGATAAAAACCTTCTACCCATTATGCATCTACTTTTATAAAATACCGACCTATCTTAAAGATGACAACAATACCATAATCAAAGCCAGATAAAACAGACTGAACTGTTACCATCTAACATCTGAGATTTTGAGTGAGTGGTAGTAGTACCCTTTAAAGATTGGTACAGATATAGATAATAAAGTCCCAGGCACAAATCCAAGCATTATCAACAGAATGAGATGGTGCTAGGAATTTTGTGTGTGTGTGTGTGTGTGTTGTGTGTGTGTGTGCAGAGGGTGTTGATGACTGCTACTAGTGCTTACCAGAGTAAGCCATTTTTACTTTACAAACTGCCAATTTAATTTGTTGAACTTTACAAAAGTATAATAATGAAATGTAAAATGAATTATTAGTTTGAATAAATTTTCTTTTCAATGACTGAATAATCAAATATAAATAACTAGTTCGAAAAGCATTCTTCTCTTTGAACTTCAAAAGTATTTAGTATACTAAACATTTTTTTACTTGGTATACAAATTTAATCTAGGATTTTAGAAATAAATTGTGTTAGTTCTAGAGCAAAGTAAACTGCTCCTTCAAATTAATAAACATTCTATTTTCAGCATGTATTACTTGGAATTCTGAATTAAACTGTACAAATTCATGAAAATTTTATCAAAATTAATTTGATACATTAGGCTTCAAAGCAATGTGAATTACTTCTTTTAGTCATATTGACTTTCTTCAGAAAATCATTTTCATGTGTAAACAATGACAATAATGAAGATGTTCACATTCATCTTTATAAAAATGATGAGAAGCTTTAGTCTACAAGACAATAACTGTGATTCTATTTTAAACCACTTGGAAAACTGGACATTAAACCATGAAATACTCAAGCAAAGTTTTAATATAATTCACTATAATCTGATGTTGTGAATGAGTTTCCCAAAGAACTTTAATATCTCTTGCTCACAGCTTCAGTAATAAATCTTACTTTGGTGTTAACAATAAACGTTATATCACAAAATTTGTTAATTCAATACATGTACAGTGCATCTGAGTCAATTTCATAATCATAAAAAAGTTGTCAGTGATGAATTTCTAAAATATCATCCATTAAGGAAAGTAAATTAATGTAAATTATGCAAATTAGTTTATCTTATGATAACAACAACAACAAAAAAAAGGGTAATGAATAGTGGGAAGTAATGCAAAAGAGAAACCTCTGCTAAATAAATTTTAGAGAGAAAATTACTTGCTTGCATATTTTGATAAAAAATATAACATTTAATATGAAATTTACATAATGGCCCTAGGACTTAAAAAAAAAAAACCATATTAAAAATAAAATTCAAATCAACTGCTGTCTGTAATAGTAATAATTTGAAAATCCTGGCATCATTCAAATTATGAATTCAGAGCATCACCAAAGAATTATTTTTTTCAATTTTAAATTATCCTGGATAATTTATTCAAATTTCTTATTTTCCATTTTAGCTTTGAACCATATCAATTAATAATTTACTTAACTCTTTTATTTATCTGTTTAATGTTGGAACTTTGGCAACTCTAAATACTGTACCAATCTTTACAAGATACTACTACTACTAATGAACTAATTTTAGTCTTTTCAGGCTTGAGATGATTGGTGGGTGCTTCTTTGGTCTCAGCTGTTGCACGGATTTTTCAACCAATAACCCAAAGTTTACATACATTTTAAACAAAACTTAGAAATGTTCGGCAGTCCACTCACTACAGATATTCACATGAAACTTGGCCAAAATAGCATCACTGTAACAGTATCTGCTCTGAGTTTTATTTGAACATCTTTAGTAGCATTTAAATAGCCAGCTGTTTTTCTTTCCAATTTGCTTTAAAAATACTAAGACAACTGGTTGTTTAATTCTTATAATTGTAAACTTCTCAGTATGTTTTGGATTTATTTGTATATAAAAAGCCATATTATTATCTCATCATTTTATTTATTTATTTTGCATATAAATCTCTCTCTGTGTGAAATATTTTTTTTTTCAAAATAAATCTTCTTGGTGCAGTCAATGAAACATTAACAGAATCTTTGAAAACATCCCACAGTTTCTCAGTTAATTCTAGTTGTTGTTTGTTATTATGACCAGCTGAATGAGTACACCACAAACTAGGTAGCCTTTATTAAAAATGCTAGGACAAAAGTTTTATTAGTCATATTTTTCATAAGCATTCAGGCTAAGATATGTAGAATATGTATAAATTTTACACATTTTTTTTTTACTGAATATGCATGGAGACAAAAGATATTTCATTTGTATTGCAGAAAGTCTTTAAATAATTAAAACAGCTAAAGATGAGTTTCGAACAAGATAGCTGATCTTCCTTATAAAATATATTTTAAAAGAAAATTTATTTCCCAAAAATTATATTATTAATTTTAATAAATTGCATTATCCATAAGATATTGATTTTATTTTTTAGTTTTAGATCAGAAAAATAGCATATGTAGGACTTTTAGAATTACTTTAACATTAAATGTCACCACTTCACAATACAGTGATAATTTAAAAGTCAAGTCACCGAAAATTTCTATAGCTGCTCAGCACTGACTGGATTTTACCAAGTCGAGTTGAACAGACCCCTGACAACTATTTGTTGTAGTTGTCAACTACTGACATAGATTTAATAAATTCAAATTTCTGAGCTATCAAAATAACATCTGAAAAACACAACAAAAAAATTTCTTTAATTAAACCAGTCATTGCATTGATAAGTGTAAATTAACTCTCCAGACTAACTCGACATTTCACCTGGTAACAACACCATCAACTGCACCATGACAGCGTTTTCACCTGTACAATTCAAGACCTTTGTCTCCCCTGCCTAAGTTACCGACACGGAAAAAAAATTTTTTTTACTGGACATAGTTTCATCACTTTTTAAAGTTTCACCCGGTTTTCATGGTATCCTTCCAATATTATAACTGTCGTTTAATTTTTTAACTTTAAGTTGTACCCCGTTTTTATTTAATTTTAACTTAGTTTACTTGTCACAACTAGTGTCAAGAATCTGAGTTGTCACAAGGTTCTCAGCAAGGCAGAGAGGGAAAAGTTTGCTAATGCTATTATGAATGACTTTCTACTACCATCAAAGGCAATTCATTCCATTCATTTACAAATTCAATCACCACAACATACCCTGCCCAACTAATAATTATGGCTCATTATCGTTAACTGCAACAACAAAAAGCTTCTTCTTATTGACTACTTGTTCAAAAATCCTAATCAAACCTAACAGCTATTCCCATCAAATAGCTATTGCTGAAATTAGATAAATCTAACATTAATAATTTATTTAACAGCATATCCTAAACCAAAAAACATTCAAGAGAATCTACGCTAAGCTCTTTTCAATAAGCCAATATTTTTGTAAGTATTAACTGTACTCTTGCACAGTATATTTATAATGCAAAAGAATCATAAACTTAATTAATAAAACATTTTGTTTGCTTTACATTTCACAGTTAGGTTTTTTTTTTTATTCTTAACACTATCTTTATTAGCAGCTGGAATGCACTGCTCCCTGCCTTTATTAATAGTCTTTCCTGAATCTTATCTTGCTGTAATGCAAAAAGAAGCAATTCCTCACAATACAAATCAGAAACATCTACATAATTACACTTTACCAACAAACCTATCTCTCCTGTTGTTTTAGGCACTTTTCACATGTTCTCATTAAGAAAACTGGAACAAAAGAACTTACTAGATTCTGAGTATTATTTCTTTTACAGTTACACTTTTTCTACCATAAATCTGCAAGAAAAATTTTGCAACTAAGTTGTGTATTCCATAGAGATACTAAATGGAACTATATTCAACTACTGCAGCAGTTTAGATCATGTAAAAATGGGGGATATTGCCATTAAAAATCACTTATCACATTCCCCCATTACAAAATCTTATCATGTATTGATTTTGCAACAAAGGGGTAAATATAGTGAATGATTTTCCTTCCCACTCAGTCACTTACCTTTCAGTAATTTGACAAAATGTGCCTGATAAGCATTTTTATGTTGCATTATTTTATAAGTGTCAGTTTCCAATCCCCTGGCTTTAAATTACTAATCTATAAATAAAAATAGTCATGTTTTTTGTCAAGCTATGTGCTATGTGTTCAAGGTCGACATCCAAAAAAAGTTGTTGCATCCGGCAGTGTATCAGGTCACAGCATCAATATGGTATCATTAAGGTCCTTCAGTTTTAATCCTAATTGAGAAAGTGAAACCTCTTTGAGTCCTGGAAAAGAATTGAAAGAACTGACATCATACTGAAAGACTCTGACAACAAATAAAGTCTTTTCAGTAAAGATGGTTGTTGGAAATTCCTGTCTTTTTCTGAAATGAATCTAATGGTACAATAAAGTGAAATGGAATGGCTAACATACAAATTTAACCAAGTCAGAATTATTCAGTTTTCAGCAATTAGGTACCAGTCCCGCACCTGGAATCAGACTATCATAACATGTGCTAGAAACTGCAAACAGTCCAGAGAAACACTGTAGCCATTCGAGAGGAGGAGTTGCCTGATATATTTCCAAAAATTGTCCAGTAAACGGTAATATATGATTAGCTGTTAAAGGTCATGAAAAATCAAGGGCTCAATAGTCATAATATGGCATTCTTACTTGAAATTTTGAAAAAAAACTCTTTCAGTCCATAATTGTACCTGTTATTGCTGGATATAAATCATGATAAAATCACAAGACCATCTTATACCCTTTGTTCCAAATTGAAAAGGGTATGAATATCCTCGGATATCAGAAGTGTAAAACAGTACTTTAATATGTTTGTTAATACATTTTTAAATCACAATTTTACAAGTAGGATTCTAAAACCTCATCATATAAACTTAATAAAAATGCCAAAACTAATATTTTAAAGAGACTGATTTCTATCTTCAGAAGTAAATGGATGGAAATTAATATATATGTCATAGTACTCATGTCTCAGATATTCTCCATAGTTTGACTATGTCATTTGCTGGGTGACAGGTGCTAAAATCATGTTCAAACCCTAGAGTAGCCATGTAATTGCAGTTTCTGCATTTAAAGAAATTTATTTCCATCTAAAATCTATCTTAAAAAATTTAATAATCTGATAGCTATGTGAATTACAAATATTTTACTTTGCAGATAAAACAAAACTGACCAATTAATGTTGATATATTTGTTAACCTAATATCACAATATTAAATAATCAGGACTTTCTATATGTACAAACGATGCACAGCCTAAATATCTTTATCATATGGTCTCATTCTGGTATTTTCCACGCTCTACATGGATTTAAAGGAAGTATTCTTTCACAATTGTTATTCAAGTTTTAGTGAATTATAAATACAAATATTGTGTAAAAAAAAACTGAACAAAATGACTTTGCCAAATTGTTCATCATCAAGATAAAGAAGTATTCTTTCTGTTCAAGTTGTATCTATCAGCAAATAATATAGAGAAAGATAGAATATATTTTATAAATAGAAAAAAAAACAAAAAAATTGCAGCAGTTATAAGTAAAGATAATGTAGAAAAAGTAAATATCTGTTTAAGAGTTTAAAAGTGAAAAAAAAAATCAAACTAAATGAGAATTTATAGATATAAATGTTATATACATATATCCTGTCATGTGGATTTTAAAGTTTTAGACTAGTGTTTTTAAAAAAAAAAATCTATGCTGTATCTTAAATTTTATTTTATTTTTTTTAGAGAAGCATAAAAATGCAATATATGGTATCACAAAATAAAATAGAAAGCATTTTTTATTAATTTTACATCAAAGGGAATACATTTTGCTCTGCAGACACTTGGACAGAATATTCTGTCTAGTAGAATAATTTAAAGTATAATCCACATCACCTAAATTGTATGTGTTAGGATCCCTGTTAAAGGTATCTAGTAAATCAGTATTTTCTAACATAGTGTTGTGCCATGCATTAGTCTCAACAACAAAAATAACCTCTCTAAATTGGAGATGAATCTGGTGAGGAAGTGCAGGGCTGTGGTTATCACTAGAGAGCTTTTAGATAAGGGAGGAAACTGGATCACTTGGGGAAAAAATAGCCCACATGACCAACAGATAAAGAGGAGAGAGCAAAACCTCTGTGTGTGTGTGTGTGTGTGTGTGTGTCAGAGACATGTACCAGACCAAGATAGCCCCAAAAACAAGAATGAACTTAGGCTTCTCAACTTTGGCAATCCAGTATTCAAACTACTGGGCCACATTTTCTAATGTGAAGTGCAAGCTAAAATAAAATTCTGATCAAGTACACTTAACCAATTTCAGAGACTGTACAAAGATTATTATCCACAGCACATAAAGATAGAGTTATTTTTTTAGTTTAGTTATGCAAGTCAACAAACATATGAACTTTTTACCTCCTTTATAACAGGCATTCACACTTATTTTCTTTTTTGCATTTCAAAAGTGAAAGAGCAATAGAACTAAATTAATTAAATAAATAATCAAATTACATTTCTGTTATAATTAAAATCTTCGTCTCAGCAAAAACCTAGAGCACTTGAAATCTCAAATTCTGTATAATTGTATGTGATTCACTGGCTGATAAAGTAATAACATGCTTTCTTAATGAAGAACTCTGTTTACGACTAATGCCCCCAACTCCTCTCTAATTTTTTTCCTCCAGTCTCCTTCTGCAATTCAATTCTAAAACTTTTCAATTATCAGTTTAGCTTACAACTATTTTTTTTTTTTAATGTATTTAATGGACTTAAAAGGGCAGAACAGGAAATTAGTTCAAATTTTACAAAATCATCGCTCAAGAGAAAAATTGTTTTTATTTAATGCCTTCACTTTTCTGAAGTTTCTTCAACTTTAATGAGAGAAAAATTATGACTAATATGCCTTGCAGATTTAAATATTTGCAAATTTAATTGAGTAGTGGTGTCTTGAGAAAAAGAAAAATCCATTGTTTCATTGCTTTTTTCTGGTTTCTAAACCAAATAAAAAGCCAAAATAGCATTAAGCGGACAACAATGCACTCAAAACTCAGGAGTTTTCCTTTAAAACTAAACTTGTTTGATGTTACACAGAAATAAAACCACTGAATATATCCTGACACAAACTTTGAACATGTTTAAATACTTTTTTTTTCTTCAAATAATGTATATCATTTCTTGTGAAGGTATTTGTTTAGTCTTGATTATTTAAGTATCACATATGCATGACTACGTTTCTCAAATTGTTTCATATTCAACTAACCTACTCTATGCTGTTAAATCTACTGATTGTAATAGACTGTACAGATACTCTATTAATGAAAAAATGCTTATGAAAAACTAGCTTGCTACAATTATTTAACAGTTTGTAATGATGTCCCCTTGTTCTTGGACCACATGATAAAGTAAATCATGCATAATGCAGCACTTCACAAATTTAATAAGATTTGTAGCAAATGCACTGGATAAACTATCATAGTACCTAACGACTTTGTAAAATGTACAATATCTAGAATTTTTTTACAAAAATTACTGCATTCTGATGAATATTTTACAATGCGTAATTGTGCATTCAATAAACTTATCCATTGTTTACATAAACTTATGATAATGTAGTCTTTATTCCACTTGGTCAAAGAAATAAGAAAAACAACTACAGGACATTGGAAAAGTTTGGATTTTTTTATGGCCAATGTAATGAGTGCAGAATCCTTTTGTTCCATTTTAGAAGAAGAAAACCATACAATGTCAATTCCAGAGACCATGCGTCTGTTAATAACATTATTGCACAGCAAAATGTAGAGTTGTTAATAATAGAGTGCAAGAAACCACTCTGCTTTTCTTTAATATTCTAGAGTAAATTCTACCCAGCTCTCAGACTCTAAAAACTAACACGACCAATCAGTCGTACTGTGCTTCATCTCAATAAATGCAGAACTTTTAAATTTTTTTTAAAAGAGTAAAGGCAGTGTGTTCATTTCTTTCAAGCAGAAAATATAATAATCCCACAGTGAAGCCTGTTCTTACTGAGATACAATAAATTCTGTATAATATTCAACTGCAGATTAACTTCTGAAAAGATGATTTTAGTTTATAAGTCATCTTCTTACTCTCTCCTCTCCTCGCTTTTTTATTTATTAAAAAAAACATTTCTTGTTCTTGCTGTACGTGGAACTTAAGTAATGAAAGTTCAGACTGTAAACGCTGTCCAGAGAACAAACAAACACACACTCCATGTAGAACCAGCCTTGAGACTCTGATCTGATAGAAAGACTTTTTCTTTCGTCTTTGCTCTTTGTCATTTTTTTCTGTATTTCCTAAAAAATCTACAATTAACTAAGTCTTCTTCTTCAACGATCATACAAAGTTAAACCGATATAAACCCCCAATACATAAACATAAATAAAAAGTATTTTCCAGTCATTATTTGGGTTTCCCATGAGTGTGCATTGTTTTGGGGGAGTCAGATGGCCGACCAGAGCACCTGTGTCCACCTATTTTTTTCTTGTCCACATGGTAGATGTCGGGATTACAATCACTGCAGCCTAAGGGTTAAGAAAGTGTAGCATCACTTGGTGCAACAAAAGAATACCGGTACACACATCTTTCACATCATGTAGTGACACATAAAGATTCCAATTCTGGAGCAGTTTAAAGGGTCAATGGAGTACAGCTTTAAAATACAGTACTACTATTCCTGATTTAGCTCCAGTGCTAATCACAAATTATCAAATGCACAAAAGAAATACTTCAGATAATGCCATCTTATGTTTTAGTTCTTTTGAAATGAGTACAAGGTAGTGATAATAGAACTCATAAACAATGCAACATGCTATCTTTTACAGGTATGATCCACAGATGAATGTCATACAGCAAACTATGAAGTATGTCAGGTTATTTGTAATCTTGACAAGAGTACCATGGCATGGTCTATATATACTTTTATGAAGTGTTAAAAGTTTAAATGTATTGAAATCCATTAAAATGAATATGATGTAGATAAATACCTACAAAAATGATTTTAGTTATAAAGTAAATTACATGTTTTACTAATAGATGCACCAGTGTTCCCTTTAGCTTTTTGCATATTGCAAAAACATTTCTGCTGGATTTTGCCTGTAAAAGAGTCAATATTTTTGTTTCATTTATAAACACTGCTAAAGCAACTTAACTCTCTCTCTCTCTCTCATACAAATATATATATATATATAGTGGCATTTACCTAAAATTTTAGTCTTACAGCAAATAAAGCTGTTTGTATTATGACATGTTAAACTGAGAGATACTTAATAACAAGAAGTGCAAAGCATGAATAACTCCCAGAATCAAAGGTTAGACAAGCACTTGCCATCAAATCTCTCTGGAATCAATGAATGGGAAGCCAGAATATTAATCATTCTTCAAAATCATAAACAGTGCTTAGATGCATACACATTATTCTGTATTGTATAACAGGAAAAAATTGCATTTTCAGAAGCAAAGTTTTAGGCACCACTAGTATAACAGAACAACAAAAATAACAACAACAAAACTACCTTTACAAAATCATTGTTACACCTGGAATTTTTGTTAATGCAAAACAATTAATTGAGTCTTCTGTAGTGGCAATAAATGATGATTGAAGATATTGTTTAGCGTACTGCAATATAAATTTATCAAAATATCCACCACATTATAAAGAGAAACAAAACATTGTTAATATGTGTATTTTTCTCAACTATACACTAAGAAGTAAAACAGTGAGCAATACTGACTAATTTTCATAACAGAGAGAGAGAGAGTTCTTTATAAAGTATAAATTTCTTATTTTCAAAATTAATTCTAAAATTGTTACATGACACTATTTTTGGTGTTTACTAAAGCATGCATAAACTAAGATGGGTTAAGTGGTCACATATTATCTGTTTTGATATGAAAAGTAAAAGCAAATCCAATAAGTCATCTCAATTTAATTTTTACAGGTAAATGACTGAATTTTAACAAAATCATCATGTGATGGTTGAGCTGGAATTAAATAAAATTCTCTTATCTTTAATTATACAAGACTAAATAAGTTAAATAAGTATCATCAGACACACAACTTAGTTTAAGGATTATGGTAATTCCAAGCATTATCTAAGATATTTTGAAATGCTTCACAAAAATTTTGAATATCTCCCTGTTTTGAAAGTCTCTTTAAAGCCTGAGTTAGGTGCTTATAAAATAACAAGTAAAAAGAATTTATCCAATAAAAATGAAATATAAGTATATATATATTATAAAGTTAGTAGACTATTTGTTCTGTTACTTTAGATTCAATATCAGTTGTAACATTGTGTCTTCTAGCTTGTTTTTGAAAATTAAAATTGCAAAACCACACATATGGCATTAATATTCCTTAAACAGGAAGAGAGAATTCAATGAATAAATTTGTGTTTGTAAAGGTAATGACTATTGAACATGTGGGTAAATCAGTAAAACTGGAATTTTTCCTAAAGCTTGGTTGAAAATGGATTTAAATTTCATATACATTGTGACTTATTGAAAGCGCTGAAAGTACTATATTTTGATTTGTTGCAAATCAGGAGACAGTTCATTGGAATATTCTCTATTAAGCAAGCATTTCCAATCACATTTTCTCTCTTCTGTAACTTATTTATTTTTTTCAAAAGTAGGTGATATTTAGGATGCTACAAAAATCACAGATAGAGCAGCTCTAGTAGCAGAGATGGTTATTAGAAAAAGTACAGCATGTTATATAATGTCATGGTTGCTTCAGGTTTGGTCTCCAATGAATTTCTCTTTTTCTGTACCAGCCTACCTATACACATTTCTTTTAGGTACTTTTGATTTCTCCCACTCATGATCAGGTTTCTCATTCAAAAACAGCCAAGCTACCTTATCCAGCTTTGATTCACAGGCTGTTTTAACTGTATATTATTACACACAATGTGTATCTTTTTAATAAAAATGTGTACCTTCGAAAATACTTGCATATTCTTTACAATTTTAATTCTCATTATAATTTTAATAGATACTAAGCTTAGGGCTGCCACCTGTTCTCACCTTCATCTTTTGTCTCATTTCCTGACTCAATCTTAAAATGTCCCATTTTTAAAAATATTACAAATAAAAAAAATGTAAAATGTATTTTATTCCAGGTTAAAAAATCTTATTTCATGTTTAAAACAATTTCAAACATTTTTTTTTTACAAATGTGTGTGTGTTCATGATTAATCCTATGATTCACATATATATATGTTGGAAGATTTATTAAATCTTAATTGATTACAAAAAATTATTCAACTTATCACAAGTCTAACTCATAATCAGAGAAATAAATTTTATATTCTAAAGCAGCAGATTTCCCAAAGTTTGAGAGTTTGTATTTAGCTGATAATGCAACAATTAATTTTGATTTTTACAATTCTTTATTTCAGAAACTTCTGAAAATAAAATCAAAGCAAATTATAAATATCCCGTTATTTATGACATAAAACTAAATTTTCTAAAAAGTTATTACAAATTTGATGTAGAAACTCATTATTAACGTTTTTAGCACCTGCAAAAAAATGTGAAGGGTTTGATAGATGTCTTTGATGACTGCTGTTGTTGTTTGCTGCTCTTGACCAATTTTTAACAAAATTGGATGCCAACTAAAATATATTGTATTGACCAAAAGAGGAAAAAAGTTGTAGAACATTTCTGCACCCACCCATTTGCCCACCCCAAATTTGGTCACCGAAAAATTGGAAAAATGGGCAATTTCCCACTGTAATCTTGTCCTTTAACCTTAACCCCAGTTTTCAAATTTCAGATTGGCAAGTGTCCATTTCACAAAGGAAATACTGACCACGGTACATGGAATTTCATTAAGGATCAACTTGAAGATGAAATGACTTATTCAGAATGTTATATTTAATTCTTAAATAACTATATGAATTAAAATCAGTCAAAATATTGGGTAAAAAAAATTTAGGGTCCACTGAATTATAGTATCATAGAAGCTCTGATAAAAAATTTTTGAAGATACAGTGAACCAAAATTTTAAAAATTGAAAGATTTCAGCAGACTGAAACCACTAATAAGAAAAAGTATATGAAAGGTCAGTTAAATATTTGAAACGGTTTGATTTTAAAAAAAAATTCAAAATTCAATATTTTAAAATTTGTTTATTTAAAATCAAAATTTTCACTTGACAAAAGTGATTGCAGCTATCAAAAAAACTTAATATTATGATCAACTGTGATGACCTACAGAACGGACAGAATCAGGAAAGTTAGAACAGATTTAATTGGTTTTAAGCATAGCAGTCAATAAAAAAAAATAGTAATTTTTTTTTAAAAAAACTGAAACTTCTCAACTTCTAGAAATTTTGGAATTTGTGCTCACAGTCCCAATAAGAAGGGTGTGGAATTTTTTTGAATTTGCATGTAAAGATATAAAATTCTTAGAGGCTGCAAAATCCAATCAAAAATATAAATTCAAATTCAAATGATACTGAATTTTTATTTCATTATTGTTATTTATTAAATTATGTTTTATGAGATTAAACTGAATTAAAATATAATTTTATCTGAAATAAATATTAACATATGATTTTTTTTATTAGAAATGTTTTAATTTTTTATCTAAAATTAATGTTTGGGTTCTTTTATTCTCCCCCCCCCCCACACACACACACACACCCTTATTTTGATTAAGAAAAAATATTTCCCTTTGCATTTAAGGTTAGGGTTGGGTTAGGATTAGGAAAACGTTTCTAAGACATAACTCTAATCTTATTTTTTTTTTTTTTTGGTCAGGTAAACCCGAGCCTGACTCTAACACCAAAAGGAAAGATTTTGCACTGAGGAGGATTAAAAAAAAATCCAATGTTCATATTCATGATGTTTTATGCCAACATTTGTTGGAAGTTTAAATTAAATGCATTAAGCTATACAAAATGTGTTGGATTTTAAAATTTCAAGTGACAACCCTAACTAATCTTAATTAAATAGCAATTTATCTTCATTTCTTTTATTTCTGTTTTGATTTTCTCAGTGTTCTACTTGATCAGAGGGTGTACTGCATGACCCAGAATATAAGCTGCATCCATGGTATACATCCATTCTTTGATCTATCTTATTCTTGCACAATGCACTATATATATTCATAATATATCATTTTTAGCTGATATTCTAATGTTGTGTCTTGGTCTCATAAGTTCCAATGTCTTTCATTACAGATCCTTTCGTTACATTAATTATATTATATCTACTGATAATTAACAGAGTGGTGATTGAAATGTTTGGAGACTTACCTGTGCAATTTTTACTGTAAGCCTATTTAAAAAATGCTCCATATTTTCATGCTGATTTTTATTATTTATATTAATAATTAATGATTTATCAGAGATTATTCATTATTCTCATTTACTTTCTTTTAGATAAATAATGTCACAAAATCCTCATAAAAAATAAAAACATCCACTAACCACAAAAATTGGTACAGCTAACTAATTCAGTGCTGCCATCTTTGACATTACCTCAATTCAATCGCTTCTAAACAACAATAACGGTCTGATAAAGGTGTCTAAGAGAAACAAGGTTAAGTTCCAATGAGCTATGCTTTAAATTTAATGATACTGCAGGTAACAAAATAGCATAGTGCAACTAAATTTTTCAATTTGTATGGAAAAGAACACCATATTAAGACTTCCTAACATGTCAAAACAATTTGCATCAAAAATGCACAAGGAATCATGCAAAGCAGAAAATGTACAAAACATGTCCACAGTCCCATAACACAGTCATAGGAATCTATATTTCAAAGCAAACTGCTGCTCTAAACAACAAAGTTGGTAGTCTAATGATGAAAAATATAACAGCAGCAAAATAGGCATCATATCCACATGATCCCAGCCCTCCACACATATGACAAGCATTATAAGCCAGGAATTTGATATGGTTTCAGCTCATGTTACTTCTAACCAACCAGCTGACCAATTTGCCTGTGATGCCAATGCAACAAAATAATTTACTATCATACATTGTGAGTGCCCATAAACCTAATTTATCAGAGAAGATAAAATCTTTCATTACAATATCTCTGGCTATCAGTGGTTCAGTTGATCAATTTCAGATGGACGACAAGTACGTCAAAGGACAGCTTATCAGTTCTCATAAAAAAACAGGAAGATATTTTTCTTAGATTCTCAAAATCAACTGAAAGGCAAACTGAAGTGTGTGATTCTCCCATTAAAGGAGCTATTTCATTTACAACTGCTGGGCAAGAACTACTTGATAATGCAAAATTTGTTGTAACTGATGGTGAAGGTTCTAAATACAGGAAAACACTACAGCCTTTGAAAGATATTGGATGAAAAAACATCCAATTTCATCTACAACTCTAAGCTCCCACTGCTAACAATTTGGTGTGCCCTGTAAAGGAAGTGGGAACAACTTATTTCTGATGCCAGTGGGCTGTCTGAATTTCTGCACACACTGCCATTCAGACAAAAGAACTGAAAAGCACTGCTCTCAAGCATAACTTTACCATAACATTTACCAAAATACTTAGAGGTTAGACGGACAGAGTATACCTACCATTTATTTAGCAGCATTTTGTTTTTGTGGTGAACTCTTGTAACGTATTTGCAGCAGTCAAATGAGGTTGCTATGGAAGGGCACCCAAAGAACCTCACCAATGTAACCAAATTAAAAATAATATGCTGCATTTCTGATATTCTGCATCTATACTTCCAAAAAGCATTGCAAAACAACAAATCCACATATTTTGACTGGGATAATAAAGTATTGAGTCTGCTCAAACAACATGGGTCAATGAAAATGAAAAAAACTTCTTCATATGTGGAAAAGTCAATTTAAGGAAAATTTCAAGGAAGGAGATTTTACCTTCTTTAGTATTCAGTTAACAGAAAAGAAGAAAAGATGTAGAGAGCGCAGTTTGGTTACTACAAAACAGGATTTCTCTGCCACTAGATATGGTGGTCTGGATTCATACCAAATTGGGTGACTAAAGACCTTGAAAAAAAACTAGATAGTGATGTCAATGATGAAAAATTGAAGCACTGTCATGAACTCAAAAGTCCTGGTTTGAATCTATTTCCTTTTGCATGGCAGTACAGAGTGACTTGCTTGGTAACTGGATCCAAAAGAAATTCCATTGGAAATTATTCAGACAGCTCAGTAGATGTTAGTTATTACTTTTGCAAGACTTATTGTAGCCAAACCTCATTTTGAAAATGTTAAACAGCTAAGTTATTCATCACCATCAAAACTGAAATATGATCAAGTCTATCATCTGGTGCACTGAAGAAATATTTGTACATAAGACATGCCATGCCATGCCATTGTTTGTCCACAAAACATAAACAACAAAGATAGTATGCCAAAACGTTTGCAGAGCCACAGAAGATAAGCATAAAAAGACTATTTCCTCTTGAGTAAATTTTTTGTTTAAAAAGATGTTTTGTTCATCAATGAAGTTTATATATATAATCTTCCTTTTTATATAAAATACAGTACAGGTAATACATTAGTATATGTCTGTGGCACTAATTAAATGTTACCATTTTTCAGTTTGTTCAAATGGAATGTATGTATTATTACTTTTTTATTAGAATAGCCCATCCATGCTATCGTTCCATGAAAGGATGGGAGAGATTGCCACATGCAGCATTCTCACACTAATGCCATCCTGTACTATATTATACATGCTTGTGCATATTTGCAGCTAAAATGTAATGTAAACTCTAATGCAAAACAGCATTCCATCAGGAAAGAAATTAAACCACCTTAATAAAATTAATGTTAATGTTTGGATGGAGGCACAGGGTCTAAAAGAAGGTACTCTCATAAAATTTAAAAATAATATTCTCAAAATCCAAAAATACAGTACAAGAATATGGCTATGTAAATATTTTTCTACGGTAAGATTAACTTATAGAAGCCTCTAAAAAAAGCAGAGAAATTGAGTATTAACATTTGTTTTAATAAACACATGCTATGTTTATTAGTCACTACCAACAGTAATCTATTCCAACTATTTACAAAGTGTTATTAAATATTTATTTGCTAATACTTAGCCATGCTGAAACTTTAGATGACTTATAATTATGTCCTTTAGTATGAATAATAGTGATAACACTGAAGAGATTTATTACTGTCTGCATGCTCAAGGTCCGTAACTTTTTTAATTTATAAACTATCTAAAAATAATAAGTAAAAAATTTTTCAGTGGAATAGATCACTAACTGTAATTTGTTGTCATATTCAGTTATGGCTAATGGGCATAGATCAAAATGAATTAGTTACTTTACAATTTCTTTTCTGGATGCCAAGTTGCAGTCAGTCATAATAAAGTCTTTGTATTTTAATCTGAGAAAAACAAAATGTCAATAACTTAACATAGTCCACAATGTTAAAATATAGATTATAATTTGACATTAATTAATAGGGAAAAAATCATTTAAATGCTTCAACTATTTCTAAACAGTCAATGGTTCTGGAGGAGGTATGGTTTAAATCAAATTGCAACTTATCTCATTTAAAGACTGAATCTCTGGCGGCTTTATCTGCTTTCACATACATCAAAGATAATAAAGGCATTAATTATTGCACATATAACCCCATCCAAGCCTAGTCTGTTCTCCTATTTTAACCAGAAGGATCATGGCCTTTATCTGGCATACAGAAATATCAGAAGCTAAAAATCAAAGAGATAATAATAGTTTCTCGTGGGTGCTCCTTAGAGATCAGATGCAGTCATTTTAAAGCGATTGCACAGTTTGACATCAAGCCAATATACATCCAAAAACAAAAGTCATTTAAAAGTAATTACCATTACTTCAATCTATCAATCATTCTGTTCAGCAAAACAAGCTCATTATTTTTATTCATCTGGGCATCAATTGATGCTATTATGAGCAAACTATAGGAGGTAAAACGTAATTCATTATGAAAACAAATCTGAGCATAAAACTATAAACAATAATCACTATTATTACTTGTATGACTACTACTGATAATAATCTTCAAGGGACTTTCTTAATTCCATCCAACTCCTCTCACTATATCGCTGATTTGCCAGATTTAAAATGCCTTCTCAACATGCAATAATTAATAGTACTTAAACTAAATTTATTTTCCCTTCACATCCTGTTTGCCATAGATAGGCATGGAAGATATGATAATGATGATGATGATAATAATAAAATTAGAAAACTTTACTTACACAAGAAAATATTCTTGTAACTGTAGCAATCAACTGTAATAGAAAAGATTTTTTTTTGTTCAAATGTTAAGAACAATGAAACACTATTAGATATTTATGTAGCACGAGACATTTCAATTTCCTAAAATTTTAATTCTTGTTTTAATATTGTTTTTTTTTTTTGTGCCTAGCAAATATTATTTAAAAATTCAATTTTGGTGCTTTATTTCATTTATTACCATCTTTTGCCACAGGTTAGCTGAAATATAAATTCTTTAGACTTTCTTTTATTAGAATTTTTTCAAGTTGATAAAGCAGGATTCTAAACATTTTTTTTCTATAAATGAGACATTTTTTTTAAAGAATTCTTTGAAAAGTATTGGAAAAATAAAATGGTAAATGTTTATATTTTATTCAGTTCATTCATGAAATCTAACAAATTTTCTTTCCTTATAAAATATAATGGTACCAAACCATCTAACCTTTCAAAACCATCCATTCCTTATTTCTTGATCTGTTAGGTCTCTAAATTTCATTAGAAAGTCACATCCTTGCAATTATACATATTAATGCCTCTACAAGAAATCAGGCATCAATAGTTGTGAATTTTTTCTTTACTGTCATTTGTTAATTGTATTTTTCAGAAATGATCTCTCCATTTCTCTCTCCATCTCCCTCCCTCCCTCTCTCTCTCTCCATCTCTCTCTTCCTTCCTTCTGTGTTTGAACCTGTATTTCAAAAGCTGCTCAGGAAAAAGGCTAGAAGCCTTCAATTCACCATTTGTTAATGAGGATGTTCCCTTCTTGCAGTCCTGGCCCTAAATCATTCAATGTAATCAGGCTTTCTGCTGTCTTCCAGGTGCTTTCTTTTTCTACCCAAGTATCTGTCTAGTCAAATTCCTACAAATTGGCATTATTCCTATGCAAGAAAGCTGCTCATGTATAGGCATAAATAAATTATTATAATTCTGCAGTTGTCATCCAGAGTCGTCACTCTCTCAGCATCTTGTACCTATCCCAATGGCCCAAATGGCTAGGAACCACCAGTGCAGCATAAAATGTTTACATTCTGAGACTTTATCATACGCCAATGGCAATTTTTAGATCTTTCCAAGATTTTCCCAACCATGAATATACCAGCAAATGGTGCTGGACTCTGCAGCTCAACTCATAGGATTCCTAATTACCCTGGTTGCCCATGACAAAAACAATTTTAGTTTATTAACATTACAGTTAATCTGTGTCATTCCAATTCAACAACAGAATTTTAGTAAAAAGTTTTTAAAAACTGACATGTAAATAAAGTCTACAATGAAAAATAAAAAGGCTGCAATGAACATTAAAAATAACAACTAAATTTGGCAATACAAAATCAGAGAAGTTAAAAGTGATTCGAAATGTACTCATATTATATTTATAAAATTTCAGTAATCTCTTAAATTAAAAGAATCTTTATTCTTGGATAAAAGAAAAATTTTGCAATGCAAAATGCATTTATCAAGAAAAGATACTAAAATATTATGGAAGAAGCATAAAATAACTGTAAATAATGTTTGTTTTTTTTTTAACATTAGAGGTCACTGGGATAAAGCAATACAATAGAATTATAATTTATTCTGAACTGCAAGGCGTTTGTTTCCAAAGCATTCACTTAAGAACTGATTGAAACAGAAAAAAGTAACAAATGTTTAATCCAGTCATTATCTAAATATAAACACTCTACATGGAGCAAAAGTGAAACTCTGCATTTGCAAAGACTACAAATGAACTGTGTGCTAATAAAGTTAAATTGTAGTCAAAGGTTACAGCTGAGCGAATACCAAAACTGACTAAGTGCACAAGTCTAAGCAATTTCTCAACTCTAATTTAAAATCAATGCTAACATCATTTGCATCCTATATAAATAGCCTTAATGTTTTCAACTACTATATTTATTGCTTATTTATGGAAAGATTGCTGAAAAGAAATCACGTACTCTTTGCTTTGCCAATGACAACGTGCTTTGTCTGCATGACTACAGCCATGGTTCAAATTAGATTGATTTATTTTCCATCTACTGGCAGGAAACTGTGAAATGCGTAACCTTTATACGGCACTGTCAAAGCGATCATTAACTTCAGTTTCAGGGACATACTTAGGCTTTCCACATACCCTTTTGCACTCGTCTTGATAAATCTTAAAAAAAAAGATTCACATCATGAAGTCTTATCTTCTTTCTTTCTCCTACATCAAACTAAAAAGTTAAAAGGAACTATAATATCTAGTCTTTCTTCTTATAAGAGCATTTTATCTGAAGATTAACATACACCTGCATTTTCTTTGCAACAACTGCTGAATTATAATTAATTTTTCAGGTAAGTAGGTACATCAAAGAGAGTCCTAGAATATTCAACATTCAGTGTACGTTCAAATTACAGAACTTACAGCTGGAAAGCCAGCCACAAACTAAAATTTGTGCATGAATTCATTAACTGTTATAGAAGAATTGTTTTAGTAACTTGTTTCTTACTATAGACAAAGCATGTATTATGCACATCTGAAATTGCTGCTGGATCTGAATTAAAGGTCAGTCAAATTTCAATGTTTTGTTGCTTCTGTTCTCCTTCAGCTGATATCTAATTACTAGACAATATACTTGAACATCATATTGCCAGTTCATCTGGACACAGTATTCCACATAAGCATACACAGTTTCACTATGCTTAATTTTTATTGCCAGTTAAATCAATGCTGTAGTTTTAAACATGCTGTATTTATGAAACTATAACTTTTCTTTTGACAAACAGCAAGACTACAATAACACCTTTTGATTGCGCACATGCACACACCTATTTAAAGACTCACTAAAATTGGAATTTTTTTATTTAAGAAAATCCTGCATCAAATTTCCATTGTAAACTTTTTGCAACACATTTTCTCCAATAGTCAATCCACGCAACTGTTATGTGCTGACCAGTACACTAAATATATGGCCTTCCTTAGCTGGTTTGCTAGTTGTTCAATCCATTATTTTATCCTAATGCATTATTTCAGTCTGGGAACAAAAACGCCAGCCACGCAGGAAAGAGAATTGTGCAGCACCACAGAAGCAGTTGTTGGGATAATGTTCAGCCAGCCAACAGAAAGAACCAACTGGAACTCTTCTAGTCAGAAATGAAAGGAAACTGGAGTGACCGCCCCCCCCAAAAAAAACTATGCAGCAGAGACAGGTTAATGAGTTAGAGGAACCATGCCACTATATGCTAAACATGGTAAAGACCCAACAAGACTAAAACAGCAGTCAGCACACTAACTACCATATGCTGTCCACAGCAAGACAACATGACTGGCACATGTTCTCTCTACGCATTATATTAACCCTTGATGCTGAAAGCAGATATATGTCCACTTTAATATTATCAGTTGATGCTGAAAGCAGATTTACCCTATGGCTTCAAAAAATATTTTCCATCTATTGCAATAAGCAGGAATACCCTCACATCTTTGAAAGCCCTGCAACTTCTCTAATCAAATTCCTAACTTTATTTTTTGGTAGATAATTGAAACTTACCAGCCCAATAAGCAAGCAACAGAGTTAAACCCCACCTTATGTGATTCCTCTTGCAAATTTGTGCTATCAAAAGACAATGAAATTTCCCTCATATCATAAAAAAAAAACCAAATACTAGTTAATGACTTAATTAGAATAAAACTGTTTTGTTTTGTTAAGTGATGTTAGTTCAACCATTGGCTTTAACTTATCTGAATAAGTAGTTTTCCCTTGTACATTTATGGCATATTACATGAGAACTAGAAAACAATGAAATACATTACACAGTAGGTGGTTAGTTCAAGCATTCTCCATCCCCTTAATAGTAATACTATAATTAATTAATGAACATTTGCTTTGGTAATCTTTTCGTGTTGCCATCATCAGATATGGTTCTGTATACTGTATTGGAATGTAAGAAATTTACATTGTAGCTGTTTTGCAGCAGGAATTTTTTAAATAGTTAGTTCTGCTACTACTACTACTACTGATGATGGTTGTCAGGTTAGAGTCAATGATAACTACTCGAGAAAACCAATTATTTCTGATGGGACTGAAAAGTCATACCCTGGGACCAATGCACTTTCCATAAGTTGAGAACATAAATTACAGAGTCTGACTGAAAAAGTTGTGGGTCTTTCCTGTGGTCTCTCTTTTCATTTCAGTGCTGTAACTAGTTCTGTTGCAGACCATACGGTATCGACATTTTTTAGTTTAAGGGTGAAACTTCCCAGTCTTTTGTTAATCTATTGCAGGTTCTCATTGTTTACCTGGGGATGTTTTTTAAACTGTCTGTACTAGCCTGTGCCACTATGGTGACACAAGGAAATGAAAATCTTCTTTAGCCAACCTGCCTCAGCTGAGCTTTATCGTCATTGCTTCAATTCCGGTAATATAGATTTTTTTCCAGCAAATTCTATATTGAGAACCACATTATGTCATTTGACATGTTGGAATGGTAGTTAGCCAGGGTATGTAAAACTTGCTTGCTTCTTTTATCTGCTTTCAGTACTTGTTTCACAACCATAAAAGAGTGATGCTAAGACTACAACTTTCTTATTTTATTTTTTTTTTAGATATTATTCTGATATAGTACTGCTTCAAACTCTCTCATGTAGTCTCCCAAAGGCTTGGCTAACCATCTGCAGACAAAGTAATATCTTGGTTTATGGAACAACTTTTAAATAATATGCTGCCAAAATAGGTGAAATTGTGTGCAAACTTGAGAATATGAACTCTTGGTACTGATGGATGGAGATTTGTATTCCACCTGGTAGGGATTGCCTGGAAGAATAGCTTAGTCTTTTTAGGCTGACGGTGAGGTTAGATCACTTAGATGCACTTGCAAAGACACATTTGTGTAAAATAAAAGTAATAACTCTGACAAGTTTGTTGATTTTTTTTTTTTTGCACCAGGCTTTTTTATAATTATGGTTGAACAAATAATTTCTTATGGCATCGTTAAACACAGCAGTGATGAAGAGACCAATAAATGTAGGTGTGAAAATACTTCCTATTGATGCCATAAAATGGTTCTAAGTTCTCACCATCAGCAATCACTCTTGTCTTCATTCCATCATGGAAATGGTGTATCATCTGAATGAATTTACTTAGAAATTTCCAAAATCCTACCTTCTCTGCTAACTTGTATCAAAAACTTTCATGAGGTCAATGAATACTGGTTGTCGACATTTTTCATGTATTTGGTGCAATATGGAAACCATGTCATATAGTCCTTGAATGTCTATCAGAAGTTCTTAGTCTGGTAGAGATCTGAATATAGTTATGAGGTGATGACTGATCTAGCACTCTGCTTCAGGCATGGCTCTGATAATCATGATTATCTCACTGCTGCATATTACATAACCAATTAAACGCCAGTGTTTGGAATGCAGATGCATTTGTGTTACAATATGCTTATTTAGTAGATGGACAATGTTGGTGATTTTTAACTGATGTTCTGTGCATTTAACAAGCAATGGTAATCTAATACTATTTACACCGTTCATTCCCTATTTCCAAATGACATGATCATAGTATTTTCTTCAACTCCTGCAGTGAAATCACCTAGATTTAGAGGCTTGTCATTCACAGGAACGTTCTTAATTGTTCTGTCACTCTGTTCTCACAATAATATAGTGTCTGTTCCATGCATAATAATGTCATATGATTAAAGCATTTAAATTAACAGTATCAACTGGCATTAAATTTCCACACTTCAAATATAAATGAAATAAATACTTAATATTTTGCTATTTAATAAATAGAGAAATTCCATTTTAAAATAGTGCACTTATTCCATTATATTAAACAGTATAGGTTAATGCATTAAGAAACACGAAAATTTACTGCAATATCTGATTTTCTCAATTCACTATATTTTTTTAAAAAAAATAACATATTAAAAAACATTTTTCATCACACCGTTACTTTGCCATTTGATAAATACATGTAATACAGATAAGTCAGGTCTGCAAAGATATGAAATTCAAACATTATATGGAAATAAGATATAGGCAGCAATCTATTTTCATCATGCAAATGCAATAATACAAATTTCTAATGTTTACTTCAAATTGTTAAAACAACAATAATAAATAAATATATATACTTTTAATACATTTTAAAAATATATACATAAATTTAACATATAGTTTTACTACTAGGTTTGCTCAGTATTAAATAAAAGCAAAATTATACCATGCAAAAATACTGAAGATGAATAAACTTTAAATGTAAATGCATTTTAATTACACCATATTAGTAATACTCCAGTGAATGGAATTTAAAATATCACTTTTCTTTATACAAAATTTTAAAAAAAGAACAACTAATGTTGAATTCCTACTAGCTTATTACAATTAACTTACTGTCTGATTTTTTAAAAAGAGCTTTTTTCAAAATATGTGGAGTAATAAAACTTTAAAGTTGTATTTATAATTTAGATTAATATGTTAGAACATTTCCCTTTTGAAATTGTTTATCTGTCTTTACTAGTTGTTAAATTGTCTGTTTAAGTAAACTACAGTTATGCCATATTAATTTGGGTATCCCTATAAATGCATGTATATGACCAGGATATGTATGCAGACATCTAGGTAGGCAAATGACCAATGTGCAATATCACCATGCTAAAAACAGAGGGATCCCACAATAGTTTTGTTTACTAAAAGTTATGTTTATAAGCCACATTACAAACAGAATACCAAAGATCTCAACAGTTCTTATGGATCTATAGCCAATATTATCATGAAATTTACTGAGGAAAGTGCCACTGCAGCAGCAAAATGATTTGGAAGCCTTTACCAATAACACCATAGCAAAAATTTGCCATTACATTGAGCCATGTCTGCACTTTAACAAAATTTTCTGGCTGTCATAGCCCATGCAACTGAAATAAGCAAAAGAACAGTCCAATGTCATCTCCAGTGACTTGGTTACAAAGGATGGTACATGAAAAAACACTTATGCCCAAAGAAATAAAATGCTTTGAAATATCTGGTCAGAGGTTATGCCTGGCAAGACCCTTTAATGTTGGCAGCATGCATGCTTCAATGATGAATCCAGGTTTCAGAAACTGGTGTCTGAAGGTCACACCTAGATTTGGAAAAGACCTAACTAGCAAAGATCTTTAATCCCAATGTCTGCAGCCCATGAGGTATGAAGGTGGAAATGTTGTGGTATGAGAGAAAATCTGGCATTATAGAAAGACAAGTTTTTTTTTTGTTAAAGGATCTCTCAATTCCAGTGGGTCCAATATTTCAAAAATAAATGTCAAACCATTGTATCAACAAGGCATACTGAGATTCAATGCCTATATTCTTCAGGAGGATAATACTACATGCCATATTTTTCATGTGACAGGCTAAAAAAGGAATCAAGGTATTCATATTTTTCTTTTAGTACCCAAAAACCCTGATATAAATCTGATCAAGTACCTGTGGGAGCATTCAGCTAAGAGCAACAACCCATCGCTGTCTCACCAATAATATAAAATTGCTTATCAAGCAAATGTAACTTCAGAATATGTGGTGAAAATCTTCAGATAACTTAAGAATTTTATCTAATGCAAAGTCATAATTTTTTAGTCTCTCAGCTATTTTATTTAACAAGTATAAAAATTAAGCAGCATGAAGTTTAGATTGGACAGTTTAGAAATTCAGCAGAAAATGTACATACCTGCAGGTTAAACATTTTTTTTATAAGATTATGAACTTAGGTAACTTACTGATTTTGTATATAATTCCATACATGCACACATTCAAACAGAAACTGTTCCTAAAGAAAATTGGCAATTTTCAGTATAACAAAAACTGCAAACTGATTTATTTTTGTGCTCTTCCAGCTATCAATATTAAAACACAATCAATTTTTAGGAGAAAAAAAAATGTTTTTTCTCCACAGACTCCCCTCTCCTCAACAAGCTTAATATTTTTTTTAAAAAGTACAACTTTTCTTATTAGCATTAGTAGACAATGCTGCAGTAAAACTATACTAGACCCTGTGCTAACAGAAAAATCTTTATTATCCTACACATCTTGGCAGAACGACAATCCTTTTAAAATGGCAGTCTGCCATGGATAAAATGAATGGCTTTTACAAAGAACCCCCCCCAAACACACCCACACACACACATATATATATATATATATACACACACACACACATACAGAAACATTCGCAGGAGAAAAAATCTGTTTTCTATTCCATAAAAATTTGGCAAGCAATATCTAAGTGAAAGCATTTACCTGGGGTTTAAGATGCTAAAAATATACTGAGCTTTTTCAGAAACCAACTGAGTAAAAACAGTAAGTATCATTGCAGGTACCACAAATAGATAAAACATTAAAAATACTAAATTACTGACAAAATATAGAGTAAACAGATTAAATAATTCTTTCTTTTACATACCAAACTAACTAAATACCATTCCTATTTTTTTTAGAAATGTGAGAAGTGTTTGGTTGTATCCGCTGTGTACGTGCAAGCCAATTATCAGCAACTTTAGCAAGAAAATAACCTACTAGATATAACTCTTCTGGTTGGTAGTGGTAGAAAATACCCAAAAGAAATCTATGCAAAATAACCAGTACAGAAATGTGAAAGAAACCATGCTGCTGGTTTAACATCAAACATGGTCCAGACCTATCAGGAACCTAACCGCAGATTGTACTACATGCAGTCAAAACGCACTACCTTGTTAACCAATAGATATTTAACATCTGAAAACTGCATTTCATATTAAACAGTTGAACCATTAGCATTCAACATAATGTTACTGTAACCATACAAAATACTGTACTGTATTAAAAGTTTACAAGCAAAAATTAATTTTCTTACAGAGCCAAAAATTATCCATTCCTATTATTATTTTACAGACAAAAGTGCAGAATTAAATTCCTTAGGAAATATTTTTTTAAAAATCAAAAAAATTATATTTATCTTCACATAGAATTATTTAGAAACTTAAACTTTAATATAAAACAAAACTATAATTTTAGAAACTTATATTTTCATATTTTAAAATATCATTTGAATTCGGTTTTCAGTAAACTCAGATTTCCATGTAAAATTATATACACTGTTCATCTTCCCACTGCAAACCTTTGTTCTTTTTTTAGCCTTTTAAAATTATTTCTGCCATATTTTCCCATAATGTTTGAGATATGTAACAATTTATGTAGCGTTTAGTTTAAAGCTAAGACACATTCCACAATCTTCTTCAACAGAAAAAAATGAAGTACTGCGGGATGCTTAACTGAAACCCGGTTGGATACAATTATGGTAATTCCAGTTGTGCAGGATTCATCTGAAGTCCCCCTATAAAATATGTACAGGTGATTTCCTCAGAAAGAATAAAAACAAAAAACAACATAATGCTGCCACCGTTGTTGTTTTTCACTGCATCAGAAGTAAATATGGCAATGGTTGTTTAGAGACTTTTTTCATAGGTTATTCTAAAACCTTCAACAACAACAACACAAACAGCATAAGCAAGGAACCTAGTTCAAAGGCCATAACAGCTAAAACTTTTTTGTGAAATCAACTGGACATCATATTAATATGAAGCATCCTGAATATTCAGGGCGGGGACCCCTTAAACTTAAAAAAAAAAAAAAAAAATGCCAAATCTTTTTGTAAATAAATTTTATAGAAGCCAAATGATTGGCAACAAAGTCTCAACCAACTCGGTGCAGTTAGGGAAACTAGACAATAATTTATGTTTATTGAAGTTACTAACAAAGCAAAATAATTCCAATTTGAGCAGAAATAACAGTATCTGTTTACCCAGGGCAGTATTCAGGGTGTCTGGACAGCATTTTTAGTGCTGCAATACAAATCCATTGTCAGACAGTTGCTACATCAGCACTTTAAATAAATTGAACAAATCACATCTTCAAGGGCCATGTATGCTAGTAACAACTGAGTGCATAATCAATACATTTCTATCTACACTGCATATTATTCCATGAGATTTTGAAAGAATTTTAACATTTAATGAGATAATACAATCAGCTGGTTAATAATAAAGACCGATTGTTCCATGTCAGAACTTGCGAATGGCAGTCTTCCCTGTGGATGGTACCTATTTTGCTAGTTAACTGTCCCTCGGTCCTCAATGAATACGGATCAGCGCCAAAATCAATATACAGCCACTGTTGGTAATTGGAATTGATGTGGCCCAGTATCTTTGACTTTCACTTTGAATAAGTGTTTACATCCAGGAAATAACTTTATCCACTTCTATTACTTCTCCCTAGCAGACACCCACTCAACTTAATTCAAATTCCACTTGCAAATGGTATCTAAAATTTTTAATGCACCATTAGATCCTGATTAGCTATTTAAGTGTAAAATGAGAAAGTTAATATATTATGTTTTAAGTTCATTACCTAATATCACATCCTTTAAAACCACCATGTATAATACAACTACTGTAAATAGCATCTACTGACATGATACCATAATGTATTTGAATCTATCAGCAAAAAGAGAGATTTTCTAAAAATAAACAAACAAACAAATAAACTTTATGGTGAGAGAAAATACATATATATTCCAAAATATTAATTTTTTTCTTTTTTCTCTTAATTAGGTTAACAGACTTAAATTTTACAATTCCTGTCAAAAACAGAAATCGCATATACCTGTTGAAAAGAAACTAATCTAAAAATTTAACTAGTTTAAATATTGTAACTGGTTACTTTCTTTTTTTTTTTAGTTTTATTTTAGTTTTAGTGTCAGAAAATGCCCTATTGTTTTTGTGATTTAATTTCCTCTACATTAAAAATGGTAATGATTTTAAGAAGTCTAAACAACGCAATATATATTTGAAAAAAAATAACAACAACATTGCACTTGGTGTCTTGCCACCCTGAAAAATGGCAGAATCTTTATCCTTAAAATGGTTGATTGGTATTGTCTTTCAACATTTTCTTTTTAGTAAAAAAACAATAAAGGAGATTTTGTCTTAAAGTAGATCTTGCAATTAAATATTATGAAATCCTGGCCACAAAGAAGTATGACACCAGAAAGTAAATGCAGTGAGTTGTGCAAGATATATGACAATCACAATTTCAAGGGAAGTAACTCAGTAATAAGTTGTATAGCTGCAACACGCTTCACAGATAAGTACCCAACAAATATATTAATTTTGATAATGCTCAATGAAGTTAAATTCTGACCATATAAAAATAATTAATGATGCTGAATAAATCCATAAATATACTTAAGTAATATTTATTGTTACATTCTATGTATAATGTGAGAGACGGTAAGAAAAAGAGTAATTTTAAGCTCTTTCAAACACACACACACACATGGTAACCATGTAGAGAGTCTATTAAGTTAAGATGAAAAGATACTGTTACCACTAAATGCCAAAATACATTAGAAACAGTTGATACTAGGCCTAAACCATTGATGCAGCAAGCCTGTAGGACACTATTCACCAAGCTAATCTGCCACCAATTCTTCAATAGGATAAATAACTTAAATTGTATCCAGTATGCAGAAGCCAGCAGTTAAAACAGTGATCCATAAATATAGAAGTAATCACAAATAAGAATGAAAATGTGGGCAAAAAAGAAATATTTTTACATCGAGCAAATCTGTCCAATATATCTTGAGAACCAAATACACACATACAGAACTGCAGTTTTCTTTGCAGTAATAGTATTACAAAAAAAAAGATATGACCCTCTAGATCAAGCATAAGAGACATTTTACATTTGCATTAGGTAGATACAGACAGCATAAACATCAGGCAACCAAAAATAGATCAACAGACAAAAATTTAATCTTCCTTGGATTTATTTTCCTCAAAGGAAACTCTAGCTGCTCTGGCAGTGATACATGTCAAGTATTAATCACTTTGACTAGGCAACTCTCTTTGAAAGTTTCAAATTTGTCAATAATTTACTGCCAGAATGTTGATAAGAAATTTTTGTAGCAGCCCATCAAAGAAAAGTGTCTGTTTAGATTGAAATTGCTTAGACTGCTTCATAAAATGAACAGGCTTAAATAAGATCTGCTGGATAATATAAGCAAAAAAACAACCTGAAATTTATTATCATCTTTTTTTTTTTTTAAAAAAAAAAACTGTTTTATCTTGAACCAATAACTACTCAAGCATAATACATTGCATTATTGCATAATTAACAAAAAATTTACAAAAATTACTTTAAGAAAATATTACGCACAGTTTGACAATTTAAGCTACATTTTATAAACAACGATTACATGGTTTTAATGAGAAATAATTTCATGAAAGCTCAATTGTCATTTTCTGACACACGATTCCATTTTGTTCTGATACTTCTCAAATGGTGTCTGTTTTTCAAAAAAAAAAAAAAAAGACTCTCATATTTCTGTGTTTTTCTTGTTAAAGACATCCCAAAATAAGTTTGAATGTTGTCTTTTATCAAGATCCAACCTGGATGCTAAAATTCCACCAGACCAAGAATAATAGTCTGGATTTTAGAAGAAAAGCCTGGAATGGGGGGGTGTGTTCTATATGCAATGCATTCTACTTAAAATCACATTTAAAAATAACAATTGACTGTTTTCTTGACAGTTTACATTCTGAATTATAAGGATGTCTTGGGCATGTCATGGACAGAATATGATTGAGAGATTGTCTGTCAAACTCTAACACCCCCCCAAATCAAACTAGCAGCTAAAAGCAACACAGTTACTGATTAAACCATAAGCCACAAGATAATAAAATCGGTTGATAAAGCCAGCAACCACAATCAGAGAAAGAGAGAAATTATTCAGGCTGATGCTTGTACTTCTCATCATTTACTATCTTTCAAGGTACAGACAACTAGCTACTGAAAAAAGAGCCTCCTGAACATCACATGTATTTGTCACTTTCATGAAAACCAGAAATTTATAAAGTGTTTTGATATTATATTTTCAATAAATGACAAGAATAAACAATCTACGTTTTATGTTGAAATCTTACTGAAGTGAAGAGACTGCTTTAATGTATACATAAGATACCGATACACTGGTCAGTAGGTATGAACTAAGCACTTTTCATTCACAGATTTGTGAGAATAAGAGCCAAATATTACCTTAGAAATAAGGAAGCAAGCATAAAATATCAGGATCATCTAAACACACAACAGTGTATCTATGGGCTTAAACAGTATTACTGGTTCTTTGGTAGCATTTAAAAGCTCTTTGGAAAATTAAAAAACCAATTAAAAAGTCTTTTTGTAGCATGTAATTCAGGGCAGGAACTCACCAACTGACAAAAGCCATCATTTCCCACTGATTGTGCTAGAAGCAGCACATTAGATCAAAATTGTCGTCTAACAGATGGCATGAATGCTAAAATTCATGTACAGTAAACTACCATTTACAAAACTGCTTTCATGGGACAACAAAAATAGCAAGACAAACAATTGGATATACATCATCTTAGTATCAGACACTGGTAGTAAAATAGCAGTCCTTAACATGTACTTTCGAACCTTTTTTTTTCCTGCATACATGGAAACTAAGAAATGAATGTATAAAGCTAAAAAATAAGTTTTTGCTTGTACATCCTTGTAATCAGTACTTTTGTATTTAATTATTTAAACTGCAAACACTTGGGCACCACATCTAAATAAAACTTTACATACACAAGATATAGATATATTAGAGCAAACAGAAGTAATTTGTTATGTCCTCTCTTTTTTCTTTCTAGTTTATTCATTTATTCTGACACTAAACCATTTGTCAATATCTGACAACAGAAGCAGTCTTTAAGATAATATTGCTGGTATCAGAAAGTAATACTTTGGATTCAAAATGTTTGTGACCAAACATGGAATGATACTAAGAAAGAAAAAATGGCAGACACATTACAGCCAAGTCACACATTGATAAAAGCTTGAACTTCGTTGGAAACCTTTCAACTTCAGGGCTCACTAAAAACAAACCAACAGTAACCACTAGCTTGCCAGGCACAAGTCAGAATCAGCCCCAATTTAAAACCTGGATGAAATACATGCAAGTCAACTACAATATGAACAGCAAATGTCAAACAATAAATAACAAGCCAATTTTGCATATTGTTATGTCCACATGCATTATGCAACTATAGTCTAATTATTGTTCTAGTCATTAATTCTACTTCCATGGCAATACACTATATATAATTCTGGCATCATCAGTATTGAACCTGAGCCATAAAAAAGGAGAGAGAGACTTCATAAAGAAAATTTAGTTTGAGTAGTTCATTTAGAAGCATCAATAATTATACAGAATCCTTCCTTTTATTCTACTATAAGCATAAATCATTATACAAAATCCTTCCTTTTATTCTACTGAATATATATGTATATATACAGCGGTGTGCAAAAGTCTTGCATAAAAATGACTAGACTTAGAAATGGGTTCTTACTTTGTAGAAATTAGTAACTATTGTATGTTTTCTGTTTTAATTGAAAGGTATCAGTGTCTTTAAACGATTTATATCACTAAGATCCATTTTGTAATTGCACAGTCAAAAGTTAAATAGTAATAAAATAATTTGCATGAAATCAACATGTGTGCAAAAGTGTTGCATAAACTACAAAAAATTAGAATATATATTTTGTGCTATAATAGTTTAGGATAGTAGAATATAAATATGAAAAACTGTCATTTTCCACTATTCTGATTCATTTTTGTTCAATATAGTGATGCCGAGAGCCCGATATTTGAAACCCGACAGCGGGACACAATCGTTCGCACAAAAGAAGATGGAGAAATTGAGTGGGTCATTGCAGATCATATTGGTTGCAATCAGTCGACAATATCTCGCACCCTGAAACATTGCAAAGCCGATGGGAGCCTAATTTCGAAACGCAGAACTGGCAGACCACGGAAAATAACGGCTCGACAGAATCGTTTGATCGCCCGCATGTCGAACTCGGAACGATTCCACACTTCCACCAACATCCGGACCACCTTGTCAAGGCACTATGGGATCCATTTGGCCTCGTGCACCATAAGACGGTGTTTGATCCACATGGGACTGTTCAGGCGATAGGCGCAGAAGAAACCGTTCATCAGTCTGGACAATCGTTGAAAGCAACTGCAGTGGGCTTGCGACCATCTCCACTGGATCATGGCCCAGTGGTCCCGAGTGTTGTTTTCTGAAGAAAGCAAATTCGTGAGGGTCACCTCGGCGGTTCGGGTGTACGTTCGGCGATCGGTGTCCGAGAAATATCCTAGTTTCACTCAACCAACTCTGCAGGCAGGGGGAGATTCAGCCATGGTTTGGGGCTGTTTTCAATCGTCCGGTGTCAGTCCGTTGCATCACATGGAGGGTCCAATGAATGCTCATGACTATGCTAAGATCGTCTTGGACATTGTCGAACCATATATGTGTCCCCACATGCCCCTGACAGCCATCTATCAGCAGGACAACACCCCCATCCACACAACTCGGTGCATCAAGGCCTTGATGGCAGATTTGTGAAGCCTCCTCCTCAACTGGCTGGCTCAAAGCCCGGATCTCAATCCCATTGAAAACATTTGGCAATCGATTAAACTCAGCATTAGTGCCAAAAAAACCGAAAAATAAAACTGATTTGAAACAGAAAACCGAGGAAGCCTGGTTGGAGTTCAGTATTGACAATTGTCAGCATTTGGAAGCCAGCATGCCTCGTCATTGTGTGCAAGTTATCAAGAATTTCAGATATTCTACTCATTATTGATAGATCTGATCACTTTCTGCATATTTGGAATTGAATCTGAATTGATTAGATAGCTGTCTAGATTTTATGCAACACTTTTGCATGCGTTGATTTGATGCAAATGATTTTCTAATAATTTTAACTTTTCTTACAATGAAACAATATACTTGATATTATTGGAATAGATGCACAACAGTAATATAGAAATACTTTAATGAACAAGATTTGACAACTGCTTTCGACAAAATGCGAGCTAATTTACAGGAAAAATTATTTTTATGCAAGACTTTTGCACACAGATGTATATAAGCAGCAATCATTATACAAAATCCTTTCTTTTATTCTACTGAATATATATATATATATATATTCAAATTCTGTCGAAAAAGTATCCAACCTTAGGATGGGAAAAAAAAAATTACGTACTTGGTGGGGTTCAATTGCTAATCCCCTTTGAAGTAGGCCCCTTGTGCCACCACACACTTAGCCCTGTGATCCTTCCACTGTTAGAAGCTTGTCTGGAATGCTTCTTCCAGAATGGCTATCAGCTCCGTCATTGCATTCTGCATGATGTCCTCTCGGCTCTCAAAGCGGGAGTCTTTCAGAGGCATCTTCATTTTTGGGAACAATCATAAGTCAGAAGGAGCCATGTCTGGAGAGTAGGGAGCCTGGAGAATGAGCGAAATGCCTTTCTTTGCCAAGAAACTTTGGATCAGCTGCGATGAATGAGCCGGGGCGTTGTCATGATGCAGCTGCCAGTTTTGCGAGGCCCACAGATCTGGTCTCCTGCGCTGAACTGCATCACAAAGACGTCGGAGCACTTCCTGATAGTACTCCTTTGTAACTGTTTGTCCTTCTGGTACGTATTCATGATGCACAATACCTTGGTAGTTGAAGAAAACAGTCAGCATCACCTTGATTTTGCTCTGGACCTGACGTGCTTTTTTGGGCCTTGGCGACATTTGATGCTGCCACTGTGATGACTGATCTTTGGTTTCCGGGTCGTACCTGTACACCCACATCTCATCTCCAGTTATCACGGTATTCTGGAACTCAGTATCCAGCAGGTCCTGCGCAACCTCAAGACGAAGTTGTTGTTGTTCCTGAGAAAGCAGCTTGGGCACAAATTTCGCTGCTACTCTACGCAAGCCCAAATCCTCCTTTAAAATTTGCATGTGCAAAATCTTTACTGATCCTAACCTCATCATCATTTTCCCGCACCGTCAAACGACGATCCTCCATTATCAAGGTCCGCACTTTCTCGATAACAACTGCATTGCAGCTTGTTGACGGCCTCTCGGAATGCTGGTCACTCTCCACCGATGTGCGGCTACCTTTGAACCTGTTGTACCATTCTTTTATTTGGATAACACCCATGGCATTGTCAACAAAAGCATGTTGAATTTTACGAATTGTTTCCGCTTGGGTATCTCCAAGCTTTTGGCAAAACTTGATGCAAGATCGTTGCTCCTCACGTTCCGTCATCACAGGCAAAATGAAAATGCGACGAGTAAATAGTACAGCACCTCACACGCTGGCTGCATGACAGCGACTGACGCATCCAGCAAGCCCGCAAAAAACCATGCATGCGCGTGAAGGCATGCGGCTACACTATGCACACTTTTGCCTCCCTAACGTCATTATTTCCCACAGGAAAAAATTAAGTCAGATACTTTTTAAACAGACCTCGTATATATGCAGAAACATTTTTTCATTTTAATTATAAATGCATTTATCTAAAAAATAACAAATTTATTTTAAGATTTAATGCTTAATAATTGCAAATTTACTTATACTATACCAAGCTTGAAATGTGTGCAAAGCATATATATGGAGAAAAACCATATACATAATTTTTATTTTTTTACTTGTTTTAATGAAAATTAATAATGTGCTTAAAAGTATATTACAGTTACATTGAAATAATATTTTACCCCTTCAAAATATAAGACTAAGCTGTAGTCATTTAAAATGGTTGTGCTAATAGAGTGGTAGACTTATTATATTTTCAGTAAGGCAAAATGCTTTGCAGATACTACACATAAAACGTTGTTACATGTGTGTTTTCCAGAATATCCACTGTAAAATATTTTAAGTTTAAAGAGATCAAATTCAAATATCTGATGTTTCTTTTTCTAGTTTCACAAATCTATCTTCTGTCCAAACAAACATATGAATGAACAAATACCTGCACGCACATGAAATAACACAAATACAGAAGGAAAAAAATGAATCGAAGTTGATGGAGACCTCTGAGAGGAAAATGTACTCTACGATCTAGAGGTATTTAAAAAAAAAACAGATCTTCATTCCCATAATAATCGGGAAATGCTATCAGAGAGTTCCTGGTCACTGTCAACCCTGCCGCAGACAAATTCTCAACAAAAAAAAAGAACAGAAACATGCTTCAAATATTAACGTTTTTTATTGCTAAAAATAATTAGCTGTTAGCGTAGTTATTTGAATAACGGAAATATGAAAATATATGAATGTTTAAAATGTCATAACACATGTCTATGGCATAATTTTTAAAATATTTTTGCTGTGTTCCTTTCCTTTCATCAATGATCCCCATTATTCGCGACCAAACTATTTATTAGAGGCTGTTGGTGGCACAGTGTTTAGATAACTAGACTGCCAAAGCCAAAGGGCATAAGCTCAATTCCCGGTTGAGTTTGAGCTTGGCTCAGTTTGGAATATTTCCCTAGCTAGATTTCTTCACCAGTTCCTTTGGGGCACCCCAGTTTCCTCCCACATCTAAAATTAAGAGCTCTAGTAGATATGGCATTCATTTAGCAAATAGTAAGGGAAATAAACTATAACAAGTATCTTTATAAGTAGTTTTACTAAGTATAATGAAAGAAAAGTTTAAAACAAATGTTATAACAGTCTAAATCAGTCTATTCACCAACGCTACTAAAGGAATCCGATAGTACATGTTTATAAGCAAAGACACTGTTGTACACAATTTCTTTGGTTAGTAAAACCAAAAATATTTTTTTAAGATTTTTTGTCATTTTCTTTACTGTAAGATTTTTTTTGAGAATCTCAATAATATGAAACTTGAAATCCCCCTTTCGTTAATTCTACCAAGGAAAAAGTGGCTTTCTTGGAAGGAGTGTTTGTTCTTATTTTACTTTTAGTCTAAAGTTATGTCAATTTTACAGAAATAAAAATTTTAATGTTTTGCATTAAGAAAAGATGCCTTATTAAAACTTTTCCAATTAAAGCAGTTCTGTCTTTATTATTTTTACAAAGTTAGATACTTCACAATGTACAGGGTGTCCGTAAAGTTACTATACAGTCTTACAAGTTACTGGTCGTTGTTTCAATGCCGGTACGATGACATTTCTCAGTTTGTCCAGGTACCTTTCTCCTGTAACAGTTCCGTCGAAGAACTGTGGACCCACAATTCCATCAGACGATATTCCTGCCCAGACAGTTATTCCAGGCTGGTTCAATTGGGACGTGATCGTAAACTGGTAAGACTGTATAGTAACTTTACGGACACCCTGTATAAACATCATTATAAATATGGTAAAAATATACTAAAAATCATATATTTTAGGCATTTGGGCAGATGGAATAATTCTTCTTTGATGGAGAATTTTTAAAGTTTGAATTCAGATACCTTCATAATATGACTGATACGTTAGAATCTCTGTTTCTAATCTATTATCTTCAGCTGTCTGTTTAACATCGTTAACTTCTTGCCAAATGTGAAAGTCTTGCTAACATTATCAGGTCATCTTCCTTGACATCTACTACTTTTAGAAAACCTGCAAAAAGAGGGTGGGCTACAGGAAATAATAGGAAAGATAAAAGACTGGTCACAAGGTTGCAAGATTAAGGAGCCAAATTCCAAAGATAGCATGTCTGTTCTAATAATAATAGCCAGAGATTATCATTGTTTGTCCTGTGGCCAAACCTGATAAGTGATGCATATGGTCACTATTTTGAAACTTAAATGCTGCATTTAGCAACAATGCTTACAGAGCAATTTTTCCAATCAGCCACAGTCCTCAGATCTGGCTGCACAAAATTATCCAAGCAACATTCACTTTTGTTTTTAATTACAGTACTCTCTAGAGTATTAATTCTCCTTTTTATGTCTGTCACTAGCATAAAAAATGAATTATCTGAAGCCAGCAGCTTTACAAATTACAATTATTTTTTTTCTGATTTTGTTTCCAAACATTTGTTATCCATTACATCAGAGGATCGTGTCCCAAAACACGGATGTTCATTTTACAGCCTGTATTATCCTGGCACTTATTCTTCACTTCTGCCTCCACCACAAAAAAAAAAACTACACATTTATAACAGCTGTAAAAATAAGAAATCAGCTTCTCTGGAAAGTCATAAAACACAGAAAACAGAATTTTACTGGCCTACATTATAGTTTGAAACCAAAAGTCTGAACAATAGACTCAAGACATATGGTAAAGCTCTAGGTTTCTGAATTTGAGTCTGAATATTCCTTGTTTTCTTCATGTTTTTTTTTTGTGTGTTTTTAATATGCTTTAAGAATTTCTAACTTAAAATATAAAGGTAAAATAAAATAAAGAGAAAAAAATAATGGAATTTAAACAAAAAATAGTCTCACACTCTTTGAAGGGTCTATACATTTTTTTTACATTTTAAACATCAACATTTATAACCAAATTTTCTGAATTGGAATCACTCTTTGCTCTTCATGCTTCTCTTAGGATTATTACTTTTTTTCCCCCTTTTTGAAGGTAAAATCCTGTTGTATAAAAAATATTGTAATTTTAAAATCATCTTTGGATGTAGAATAATCTTTTAAAAACCAAGATCTCAGCAAGATTTTATTTTCATTTGAAAATCTGTTCTTACATCTTGGAACACTAAGAAAGCCTATTCCCTCTCTCCTCTGTTCTTGCTCTCTGAAAGATTGTGCATATTGATAGATCAGCACTAAAACAGATTATACATGAATAAATGTGCAATGTAGAGGGCATTTTAACTCCTTGAGTGTCCGGGCCCTTACAACTAAACTACAGTTCCCACAGGATTTAATGAAAGCAACAACTTCTGTTAACCAAACTACACATCTTACAAGTATAGTCAACCCTACTCTGTTACAAACAAGCCAACCGTGACAACAGTATGAGCATAACACAAATTCACCTATAATTCTAGATAAGACAATTTAAATGAATAAAATGGTTGTTTGTTTGTATGTTTTATTAAGTTGTTTTCAAGAAAAGAGAAACAACAATGGCTTATAGAGAGCACTCAAGGGAGAGAACTATTTATCAGCTTAATTTTAAATTGCTCCACATAATCACCATCACAAACTACTTAGCCAGTTTAAGTATGGCTCCAGCAGTTTCAATTGTAGATAGCCAGGAAAATTTCTAAAAAAAAAACAACCAACTATCCTCTCAAACCATCTAATACATAAACTAAATAAATCTGATATTTTTAATTGTTCAGCATATGCTAAATGCATAAAACTGAGAAATAATCTAAGCTGAATTCTTCCTAATATTTATGCATTTTTTCCTTCTTTTATGGACCTAGAATATTAAAATATCTTCATCTTTAGTAGTTGTACAATATATACATGAATAAAAACTACTGCACAAAAAACTTTTTTTTAATTTAAAAAATTATTATGCTTAGAAAACTTTGAACTGAATAATCGCTTCTAATGATGAGCAGTAGAGAATATTTTATATAAAACATTAATCTGTAATTGTATGTATTTATTTATGAAGACAATTAAACATTAGTTAAGCCAGTAAAAATTGGCGTGTATTGTCCATAATTATACAATCTTCTCAACCAAATTCTGTCTAAATATTTATGTTCCTGATTTTTGTAACACTTATTCATTTATTTACCATAATAACACACTTGAATGAATGCTACTGACCAGTGTTTATTTCATTTTGCCTCTACAAAATATGCATAACAAACTCAATGCCATATGCTACAACCTACATGAAATTTAAACCTAATACATTCGATTTTTCTTTTGAAAACAAAAGAAAACACTGAGTGTGTTCTTTAATGGGTATCACCTGCATTAATTTAGTTTTTATTTTTCCTTATTCAGTTAGTTTCTTTTATACATTTATCATCTTGTATGTACACCAGCATGCACCAGAATACAAAAAAAAAGAACAGCGTGTACATATAGTTCCACATCATATGCACCAAAAAATTCATATTGATCTGTAAAGTTAAACTCATCCATGCTGAATTTCTTTGTTAGTAAACAAAATTCTTAAAATTTTCTGAAATGTTTGGGCAAAAAAAAAAGTTAATGTAATGTTTAAATTACAGCTTTAACTAAAGCCATCCCTCAAAGAAGCTGACATATCTGTTACATGACTGCGGGCACCACCGCCATGACAGCTCTCGTGGCAGTCCTACTGAACATGTGAGCAGCGGTCAGCATGGTGCTGGCTTCTGAAAAAAACTATTTTAAAGATGACAAATATCCGCACAACAAAGTTAAGGTTAGGACCGTTCTTCTTCTTCTTCTTCTTTTTATACAGAAAGGAATCAATTTAATTTTATTGAACCTTAATAGTTTATGATAATTCAACTCTTACTGTGAGTAGACAGGTGTCTGTACTGCAGACTTTTTTTTCAGCAAAAGAGAAAAACATGTTCATAATTTTACATTCTATAGTTTTCTACAATTCCTGTACAAAACTTCCTTTTTAAAATTTGGTAAAAGGCTAAATTCCCAAACATAGTTGAGGGTTCACATATAAAAGCAAAGTTCAATTTTTTTTTTCCTTTTGGGTTCTCTCAATGTTTGTTTAATAAAAATTTCTCTGGGGAAAAAAGGCAAAAAAATAAATAAAATAAACAAACAGAATTTAAACTGGGAACTATGCCAAACTTGATTATCACATTAACTCTTTTAATAGCAGTCTGTAACACCTACCCACATTTTTTTTATGAATATATATTGAGCTTCAGTCCTAGATCACTGTAACCAGTCCAGCTATACTACCACTTTGTTTAAACATAAGCTGACAACCATCATGGGTCTCTGTTATTTATTTTTACATTTTCTTTCAAGGAAGCCGATTATTGTCTGAACACTGAATAGGAGAACAAGTTATTATGGAAATTTAAGTCAGATGAAGATTCTAGTTTATCCAAAGTCACCATTAAATCCTCTAATAATTAGGGTTGGCTTTAATTCAGTTATACTTTTATAGCTAGCAAAACAGCATTATGTATTAAAGAGAAAACAGTGCGTTCCCTAGACAGCAACCCATTGTCAGTTCATAATGAAATACAAATACTGTGAGCAAGAAATTACAAAAACGAGGAAACAATTGCAGTTCTTCATCTGGAACACTGCAAGACTCAAGAAGCCAGGAATTAGTTTGGTATTAAGGTATTGATCATTTCTTGCATGGTTACCAGCAAGAGGCCACCTAAATGCAATAGCTCCATTAAAACTCCATCACAGCATGCCAACTTTTATTACAAGTGGTTGCTTTAAAAACTGCAACTAAACCCTGTAAAAATCTTGTTTTCCAACTTAATCAGTCTGGTGAAAGACCTTTGTAGCACACATTCAATGTCCAATATACTATTAAACTTCTAAACCTTGATTAATAAGTCATTTTTCTTTTCAGGTGAATTAATCCATAACTAATTCCTAGATAAAGTATCACTCTGTTTTAAGTGATAAAACATTCTGTAATTTTTGGTTTAACAATCTAATTTTTCAGCTAAAGTAAAATTTAGATACTTAAAGAAGACAAAACACAATACTAAATGGCATTATGGGTTTTTATAAGGTACAAATATGTTTGAATAAAAATAACTCACAGAGATATTTCCAATTTAAAGAATAAATTGGTTGCCAAATTAAAAAAAGCATTTAGTGCTGATTTTTAAGAATAAAATTCATTTGCTTCTTTTAGTTCATTATTTTCATTTTTTTTAAAAAATGTTTACTAATTTTTTTTTTCACTTTACAAAACTGAATGACTTATTAATGTCCATACATTCTTATTTTCCTGTAAGTGTAACCAACTGCACCAAAGGTATAAAATATAACTATTTTAAGAAATGAATTTGTTCATAAATATATATTAACTTTTCAACTATTGCCATCATTTTAATTTACTTTTTTGTGTATCTTGTCAAGTCAAATTTTTTTTTTTTTTTTTAAATGTTTGAAAAATAATTTGGTGTGTTGCTACACAGGACTAGGGGATACATCGACTAGGGAAGAGTCCTATCAGCCTGTCTACCTTTGCCTAGCAACTGATTGCTGTCGGACCAGGAAAACCAATCAGCAAATATGACCTCATATCTAAACTCCAGTCTATTGCAAAAGTGAGTTTTCAAACAAAGAATCTTAAATCTTAAATTTAATATAGCACAGAAAACAATTATTCTGATCCTTCTGCTAACTTATCTGAACATTTCTTTTTTTTTTTTGTTGCTTACTTCAATGACTAAGGCTTTCTCTTACAAACCAGTTTTTCCTAAAGTTTTCAAGGAAAAATATAAGTTGAAGTCTAAAGGGAAATAAACTTTTAATTAACTTTCCATGAATAGTCCATTAAAAACAACCGAACTGGTTTAAATAAAGACAATCTGGTTGATATTTTTCTGCCATTATTTTTAACCAGATCTGTATAATGAAATTAACCTTTCCATGTTTGGCTTTGTTTTTGTTTTGCTGTTTTCCTTTTAACAAGCTAATGCACGAGGACGTTCAACTGGAACCTGACCAATTACCATTAGTGATGCTATTACAGCCAAGTTTCATTTGAACGTCCTATAGCTTTAATGATTTTAAATAAATGTTGCTGAAACTGTATACAAAACCAATGTAAAAAACAGCTGAAAATCATCTCTCTCTCTCTCTCTCTCATATCTATGAAAAAGCTTGATACAATATATAAATAAATGCTTCTTTTAGAAGTTTAAAATAACTAATGTATGTGTCAACAAAATAATGATGTTTCACTTGAGATCAAATATCAAGATTATTTTACTGACTAACACGTTTTATAATTATAAAAAAAAAAAAGGATTAGAAAACAAAATCAAAACATTAATACAAATGAACTGAATAAATATTTCAGACTAACCTTAGTCCATCATGAACTAAACAAATCCCTTCAGAGGAAAAAAAAAAGCGTGGATAAATAACAGATGGGAAGAAAATTTTAAATATACAAATTAAATGAGAGAGATAAAAAGCAGGGCCAGCAATGGTGAGGGGAATATCCCCTCACCCCCTCCCAATAATTTGCTATAAAATTGTATTCTATTATTTTTTTTGAAACACAATGTTTCCACTGCTTGCATCAACTGAGCATGTAAACAAATTTTGTTACTCTTTATATATATGTATATATTCTTTGCACTTGCAGAAACATTTAAAAGTCTCAGTTAACCTAGATGCCATTTCCCTTTCTCAAATTAAAAAAAAAAATATATGCTAGAGCCAGCCCTGAAGAGGAATGGAAATTCTAATTTTATTTAGATGATCGGGATTCATAAATGTGAAGTTTTTTCCATCCAAACAAGGTGTGTCCAGTACCCTGCCATCATTCAGAACAAACACATAATTCTCCCCGCCAGGCAGATGCACTACACTCCATTGCCAGAGTAGTCTTCCTTGCAGAGACCGGTGAATGAAGCAACAGTCAGTTAAAAGGTGTTTATATTTTTTTTTACTGGGATGGCAAAGAAAAACCGGCCAACTTTGTTTGTTTTTTTAAATATTCGGCGAAATTCCAATCATAATCACTGTTTTAACATACACCAACAAAATGTTTCAGCTTAAGCAACGGCTTACTAGAATTTCAAATTAATTTTATGGAGCTCATTAGAAAAAAAAAAAAACAGAATTAGCTACATTGATCAGGTCATTTCTGTATGGAAATGTCTGGACGTGTGCGCCATTGCAAACAATTAGTTGTTTTTTTTCATTAACTTCAGCTGCTATAAAAGAAAACAACACACTTAAAATGTGTCCAACTAAATAAGGGGGGAAAAAATCCATAAAAACGGAGCCCATTTTTAGGCTTCAATGATGATGTTCTGCCAGGATCTAGAAACCAATTAGAATAGTGACAAAGGATGATAAATAAACATGTTTCAGCATCTTTTTTTTTTTTTTAAATACTGAAAATTAACCTTCAAGAATACACTTTATATGTCTACAATGCTATGCATTGCAACAGAATAGGTAAATAGAATTCACAGATGTCAGGATTCTGCAGAGTTTAGTTTCATAGAATTTCCCAAAATTTAACTAAGTTTTAGAATAAATATATAATAAAAACAATAATTGCATAAAATATCTTCACCAGTGTTGACATGTGTGTATCAAAATAAGCTCAAAAGATGATTAAAGACTTAAGATAATATAACTTATACAACAAAATTCCAAAACTAGAAGCAGTTGTAACTCATAATGTCTGTTACTAGATAATAGTCAATTCATATGGCCATCAGCAGTGATCATTGTGGTGAGAAGAGAAGAAATTTCTGAATTGCTATTAATGATGTTGCGAGTCTACTGCCACTAAAGTCATTTGAACGACAGATTATCAAAAACCACTTATCCCCAAATAGAAAACTGATGAGCAGCTGAAACAGTCAATAAAATCTACCCCAATAATACCCAGTCAAAAAAATTAATTTAGGATACGAATTCAATATGGCCACCAAACACAACAACAATGATTTTTTTAATGCATCTATTATTTTCTTCTCTGCATCCACCATAATTATTCTGGCAGATCCACCATATAAGTGAAGCAAAAATCTTCACAACATATTTATTTAAATTATGGTACAAAAGTCAACAAAATTAAATTTATGGTTAAAAAAAAACAAAAAAAAAACATTCAAAATGTGTTTGCTTTGCCCAAAAGAAATGATCCAATAAAGAAAGGAAAAAGTCCTTATGTCATTGCAAATCAGCAATAATTTCTAAAAGATATAAAATTAATTATATCTACAATTTATTATTTTTATATTCCTAATAATCAACCATGTGACAAGTTTGAAGTAGACAAAAAACTGCCATCTGCCACCACATCACTATAAGAGTAGCAGCAGCTACATCATTGAAACTGCAGATGTATAATCAGTATCAGTTGACATCATCCCTGAAGTGATGAAATGATTATCCCTACCATAAACAGTTAAAATCTTGTCTTTAGCATGATAACTGGCTTATGATTAGTGCTTTGTGCACAAAATTTCTGACATTAAGAAATCTTAATAAGAGCTCTCACGCTAGTATTTCTTAAAAGTCAAAGCTTAGCTACCAAAAAAATAATCTGGAAATAAATAAGAACACTAATAACCATTTATAAAATTTCCTATAAAACAATGACTTTAGACACGCTGAAAGACTTTTTAAACAGCTTTTTATATAACTTTATTTTTTTTCTTTTCTAATTTCTTATTTGTAGCACTGATGATAGATTTTTTTACAAATTGTTGGCTTTTCATCTGATTACTGAAAAGATATAAAGCTCCTGGACTAAATAATTAAGAAAACAAGCAATCCAGCAAATATATAGAGTATATGATAACTTACAGTAGATGTTCCACATCAGCTGTGATCAGGAAAAAAAATTAAAATTAGTATTCTGTTCCCTCGTGTCAATGGAAATGTTCTGAAGGAAAAAATAGAGCAGCAATATCAGCAGCCAATCTTTTATTGAGTAAGGTTAAGTTATATATATATATATATGAAACTTGGATGTATAAAAAGTTACTGGTTCTCATTGTTCTCCTATCACATACACAAACATAGATATCAGGGAAAGAAGTCCAGATGGTGTTGTCACAATGAATTTTAAGAATCTGGTAACTAGGTTAGCCAGATGAAGGACTTTCAGGTACTTCCTGACCATCATTCACATTCTGGCAGGCCCTCTACCATAGCTAGGAGCACAGTTTTCCTTTAATGTGCTAACATTAGTCTTCACATCATTTCCCAACATAAAGTTACAAAACATCTTTTCATGTGACATCATTTCCTCTGGCTTTTATGCATGTTTGAGTTGGAAAGTTCTGAGCAAATGATGATATTTTTTCACTACACATTTATGGGTATTGATTTTTTTTTTTTAAATATCAGACATTTAAGAAACTAATCATGATTTCGTATTACTCTATGTCACATGAATATGTTAATATTAGAAATCAAATGTAGTCACAAAGAAAAATCATTAAAGTAGAAATTGTTCACAATATTCTGGTGAATGTAAATAAATTGTTTAAATAAATTAAAATGAAATTTTCACTGTTCAGCTTTATGAAAGACTATAATAGTTAATTAATGGAATTTTTCCATCAGACTAGCAGTTGTGTCTACAGATAGTCTTCAGGAAAAGAGATGTTACCATTTTCAATAAAACAAAACAAACTTGAACTGGAACAATTACTCTTACTAGCCAACCAAAAAGACTCCATTTATTATATTCTTTTTTTAAAATTAAATATTACAAAAGGCATAAGCCAAAGTGGTTACAATTGCAAGTCTTTCTCTTAAAATGCAGTGATTTTGTTGAGAAAGTACCAATTTAATTTTGCTCATTAATTTTTGCATTTAATTGGAGATCTAGAATTTAAGAATATAAATATTTGTACCTATTATATTAAAACTAGTTATCTAGGAACTGTATCCTGCTTCCTATTTTTAATATTGTATAACATATATTATATATGAGGATTGAACCAGTGAGCTAAAGATGAAAACAATAATACTTTTCCTATAATACACTTCATGAACTAAGTCTGTGTTTCACAAGATATTCCAATCTATCTGCCTTTGATACCATCTGATCCCAATCATGAAGCAACATGACTTAAGAGATTAGAACATTATCTTCATCAATAGTCAGTGATATGCACCACAAGAAACTGTCATTTCTGTATAGTCCACAGACAGACACATTCAATATTCTCTTTTTTTGTTGTGTGACACATTGACTCAAGGACAGTAATTACAAACTTCTGGGATTGCGCAAGAGCTGTCTGACACAGTTTGATAAGGGACACTTTTTGGCATGCTAATGAAGACAAAGTTTTTACCTTCCAGAAATCAATGAAGCAGTGATATGAGTTTTTTTTTTAATTTTTAAAACAAATTATTATTATTATTATTATTGGCACTTTCAGTAAAAAAACACAAAGAATTAAATACAATCAGTGTAGGAATCCTATATGTTGCAAATTCTGACAACTACAAGCTATGAATAAACAAACAGAAAGCACTTTCACTAGTCAACACCTCTCCCCTAACTCAAATACAAGCAGATCAACTTAGCAATTAAGTATGAACAGAATTTGGGTAATATTTTAAGTAGCATACCTGAGTATTAGATTTCATTCTATTAAACATATAGGGGAAAAAAATTATTAGGCATCTAAGGTAGAGCGAAGTGGCATAGTAAGTTTGTTCCAATATTCTTTTTCACTCTTCATGCTGATCTCGCCAAAATTCTGATTTTATCAAGTGGTCAGTTTTCCACAATATGAAACAATGTTTGAAACAGTATTTACACCAAATACTAATTGCCCAGCTAAATAAAATCAAAATAACAATCATAGGTACCACTGATTATATAAATATTAACTACGAAAGTTGCACATCAATAATTCTTTCATAAATTAGCCATTGACAAAAAAGTTTATTAGTCTAAATTTTTTTTTTTTTTTAAATGTACACAAAAGTGCCTAAAAGTAAAATTTTCTAATGTACGAATACTACTAAGTTTCAGAACAAACATGATAGAAATATTTTTGCTTTGTTTTTTTGTTCAGCTTTCCTTTATTTGGGAACAGGCAACAATAAATTGAGCTTTCAAAACCACCAGCATGGATCACAGATGATAAAATGATTTTAGTGAATGTCATTTAAAAAAAAAAAAACAAAAAAAAAAGGTTAGATAATATTCCATCTCTTTTCAATTGCTAAATATGGATTTCTGACTCTCGTTATACATATTTTCTTCCCATTGCATGTACTGCTTTGGAGATATGCACTAATTTTTTTCCTATTAATTTTCTTGTTAAAAATAGACTAATAGAGTTGCACTTTTTTTATTTATTTTTTACTACTTTCATTTTGAATGCCTTTTGTTTCCCCCCCCCCCCCCATTTCATTCTATCTTGAACATACATGGAATTACCCAATTTTTTCTATTTTTTTTAAAATTAACTTTGCCCTCATTAAAACCAGAATCTTAAAAGCAAATTATTTTGCTACCTGTTGTATCCTGCACTAACAAAAATACCAAGATAATAATAGAATTAATCAATTTTTTTTTCCTTTTTTTTTTTTTTGTTCTTGCAATTTTAATAATTGTAATTGTTTTGTTAATCAGTGTGGAACAAATTCTAGTTCTAGTAATTAACAGTCAAAGCATAAAGCTCAATTTAGCACAGCACCCCATTTACATTCAATCATGCTGCAAATTGATTTTTTTTTGGGAAAGTTATTATTATGAACGTTTTTTTCCATTTTTAATTATTAGTCTTCCAAACAACTTAAAAAATAAAAAATAAAATATAAAATAAAAAAAAACTGATAATTTTTTTTTTTTTGTTCGATTACTCTTTAAAAGTAAATGACCATCTCTACATATAAAACATGAAGATTCATTTTTAACAATAAGACTCTTTTCTCTCTTTTTTTTTAGCTAAATCATTCTTTGTTTGGAAAATAAATTTTCAGGGATGAGTTTTTAACACAATTAATGTCAATCTGAAAATTCAAAGTGAGGGTATATGGAAGTTAAGACAAGTTGATAATCAAGATAATGTTCCTGCAATGTAATGAAAGTCGTCCCAAACTAAACAAAGTCAGTCTTCTCTGTACTGGTCTGAACCCTTTAAGATTCAAACTATCAACATTTGTCTTTATCAACTTAATGTATGCTAAGTGCCCCAGAATCAACCACATAACAGTAAATACAGAATACACATTTTGTTTGGTTCTTGTCCTGAGTAGAAACCAAATGTACATTTTCCTCACTATAGCTTATATCTTGCACTAATATCTCTTCTGTTTCCTACATGCAGGACTTTCTTTAAAAAGTTATAAGAAAGATCTCAAAAAATTAGCGAACAAATGCTTATATAGAATTACACAGTTTTACCATTCCAGAAAACACTCATGTGAAATTAGAATAGGACGTTTAATACTGCCAAACAGCATCCACACCTCCAGTAAATTGCTTGAAAATATACTGATCCTCCTCCTAATCTCAAATACTAATTTTAAGGCAAGTTACAACATTTTATTTCATGTACACAATATTGTCATTTTTACACTCTAGGGCAATAAAGCAAAACCCTACTTTAAAAGGCTTCAATTATGAAATTATTCATTAGTCTGATCTATAAAAGTAACTCATAGATAATTTCCTATAATCTACTTTAGGTCACATTTATTCCTAGATGCTATATGGATTCCAAATCCTAAAAAAATAATGGAAGCTTCTTTTCTTTCTCTTTTGACAGATATGCTTTTTATTTTGTTATAACTCCTGCCCTTAAATAGTCACTAATATCAACATAATCCAAGACAAAGATCTCAGACTGATGATGACAGTATAGTATGCATAACTTGCTTGTTGTTGTTTTTTTACATTGTAATTTCAATTTGTTTGTCTTTGTTTATCAGACACTATCCAAAGCTAATCCATGGCACATTTAGTTCCCTTGCCGACGCTGCTGCTGTGTTGTACACCGATCTCTACATTGACGACAATTCCAGTAAGGGAGCTTAGTGCCGTGGTTAGCCACCAGTGAGCTGTGAAATCCTTACTAGAACAGTTGATTGTGTGTGTGTGTGGGTGGGGGGGGACCCAGGTGACCGCCTAGTAAAGAAGAGCAAAAAGAAGCCGTGCCAGAGAGTTACAGCCCGAAACCAGCCACCTCGTAAATTCACCCAGCATTTGAGAGAAATTACGGAGGAGTCAGAACCCAACGAACAATTTACTCTGACAGAGATCGAGCTGCGGTTGTTGTCTTCACCTACCGCACAATCAACGTTCAAGTTTAATATTTTCAATTTCTCCTTTGGTGAGCAGGAGGACCCCCAAAAACACCACCAAATCAGGCTAATAATTGATACACGGAATATCCTTTTTTTTTTTTTTCTAGTGTTTTCTTGTCGCAACACAAATTACGATCATCTCACCTATTTCGAAACGTTGCTGATCCCAAGCCGCCATTTTGAATTCGAGGAACTACCAGGTAGTGGATTCTCAGCTGGTGCGAAACAACTGCAGCATTACCAAATTCGTATTTATTTATTCATATTTTGCACCAAAAAATCAGTCTTTAATTATTTAACTTTTAACAAGAAAGAAAAAATAATTAATTAATACGAGAACATGACTATAGATTTCCTACCAATGACATCTGTCAGTTATCTATTCTTTTATTAACTGGTGATTAGCGGGTTTCTAACCATTTTGGTGATAATAAAACTCATTTACCATGCTTGTTTTGTTTGTTTTTTTCCCTCTCTCTCCTTCTTAAACCACTCATAACAATACATTTACAAAGACAAAAGAAAAAGAGGGAGATACGAAACATTTTCATTGCAGATCTATAAAGGGAGTTAACTCGCTCAGAACAAACAAACCACCACTGTCGCGCTGAGACAATGTCTAGGTAATCTTCCAGCTATGTGATATTAGTATTTAGTTGCTGCAGGGAAATCAGTATCATTTGCAATCACATCTGTTTGACGAATTGCCTAAGACTGTGCATGTTTAATACACACAGGAGAAAATCCTAACCGACTAGCTAACACGATTATGAATAAATCATCGGGAAAATTGACAGCGCGTGGCCGTGGTGTATTTGTGAGTGTTGCTTAATGACGCACACACGAGACTTCCCTCGGTGGTTTTACTCCCTGTCAGTCGTCTTCGTTAAACAAACCGGTCAACTCATTATCCTCCACTGCTACACAAACCCGCAGCAGCAGTCCTCGGCTAGAATTCGTGGCTGCCCCCGTGCACACACAGAGCTGGGCTACTTATTTGCGTTGCCCGCAACACAAGGTCCGCCATAGAGCCATGACCGGGCAGAGGGGAAGACCGCGGAGACTGGTGAAATAGCTCAGCTCGGGTGCAGCACGGGCTCAGTCTCCGGGCCTACACCACTAAATAAATATGCCATTGTCGTTCGTTGTTAATGACATCGTTACTGCTGATGTTGCGTTCCCCGTCATCGTTTCTGTTATTGTGTTGTCGCGAGTTACCACCATCCTTGTTTCTGTTGCTTTTTATCATTATTCCTGTTGTTACTGTTGCTAATGTTTTCCGTCGCATCAGGACTTTTGCGGACATCGCAGACGGCACAAACAGCTTTGGAATCTTCAGGTGATAGAACAGCATCTGGACGCCCTCTTGTTTAGAAATAAGCCGACTGGGAGGATGGTGGGACGGACGACCCTCCAGACCGACCATAGCTTATGAAATGGTTATTGGAGAGAATGAGAGAGAGAGAGAGAGAGAGAGAGATGGGAGTAGAGATGAGAGAGATGACGTTGGTACAAAGAGAGAGAGAGAGAGATGGGAGTAGAGATGAGAGAGATGACGTTGGTACAAAGAGAGAGAGAGAGATGGGAGTAGAGATGAGAGAGATGACGTTGGTACAGAGAGAGAGAGAGAGAGAGAGAGAGATGGGAGTAGAGATGAGAGAAATGACGTTGGTACAGAGAGAGAGAGAGAGAGAGATGGGAGTAGAGATGAGAGAGATGACGTTGGTACAGAGAGAGAGAGAGAGAGAGAGAGAGAGAGATGGGAGTAGAGATGAGAGAGATGACGTTGGTACAGAGAGAGAGAGAGAGATTTTAAATACAGAAAAAACGGCTTTGATTGCGAAGTAGTCTTAGGATTTCCCCTGTACCGTTTGACCCGCCAAACCGGAAAGGTAACGAGCAATGAATGTTTTGTTAAAGATCGATTCCAGTATATTATGGCGGCGCGGCTTTGTCTGGTCGGTTACTACGTCAGGGGTACCAAAGTTCGCGTGTGTGTGTGTTTTGCGGAATATGCCGGCGAGAACTGAAGTTCCGTTCGGCGTCGCGAGATGGCGTGACTGCGGAAGTTCCTGACGGGAGCTGCGACCCAATAAACAGGCTTGCTGGGGGGATGTACGGTAACGACTCTGTTAGCCGACGTCGGCATTTTTGCAGATTGTTTACGGGGGATATATCGTTTGTTCGTGATTTCCGTACCCAAGTGCCCTTCGAAATCTTTAAGTCACGCTGAGTACAATAAGCTTTGCCCGAAACTCCACGTCGACATTTTCCCTACTCCTTTCAGCAGGATGTTCGCCATTTGTCCAACTCTTAGGCTGTTAAACTGCTGAAGAAACCGCATCTTTTCAAGAAAATATAATGGGTGTTTTATCGACAGGTTTGCTCGGACGAAGTATGAACATTTGTAGAAAGGCAAAATGTAATAATAGGCGCGAGATGCTTGTGCGGGCACACCACGTGTTTGGTGACGTAGATAGAAGAGAGCGCATCGTTCTCCACTTTTCAGTGGTATCTCGTGTTCTTGGAATCGCCGACCGAGAGAAGAAAAGCGCAAATAAAAATATTTTTTTAAAACAGGAAGATGAATTGTCCGTTAAACTTTGATGGTCAGTGTAAGCGATCGCAGATCACCTTCGTAATAGTTTATGGCGGGGAATTCTGGTTTTCTTCATTGTTGCCTTCCCACCCACCCACTATTGTTTATGGAATTATCCCCGAGCCTAACAACCATTATTGGCTGATGCGGTGGGTGGCGGCCGGCCGACCGGTCGCTACGTAACTAGTGGCGTCAGCGTGGTTCGCTACCAGCTTTGTGGGAATAGACAACAGGCTGTCCCCCCATCCGGTTGGTTCGCATAGCGGCGGCGTGGTTACAGCCCAACTGGCAGGCCCCGGAAGCTGGTACTACAGCTTCGACCCCACCCCACGCCATCACGTTTTCCCGACCGTCGGGGTGGCGCACTGCAAATCTCACGGACAACAACCCCGCGGCACTCTTCCATCCACGAAGAACAGGTGGAATCTGAATGAATATGGAGAGCAGCAGCGTTTCTGCTACCTCTTGAAACACCTTCATTCGTCTCTCTCTCTCTCCTCTCTCTCTCTCCCCAAATCTCTCTCTCTCTCTCTCTCTCCATCTCTCCATCTCTCTCCCCAAATCTCTCTCTCTCTCTCTCTCTCTCCATCTCTCTCCCCAAATCTCTCTCTGTCTCTCTCTCTCTCTCTCTCTCTCCATCTCTCTCTCCCCAAATCTCTCTCTGTCTCTCTCTCTCTCTCTCTCTCTCCATCTCTCTCCCCAAATCTCTCTCTCTCTCTCTCCCCTCTCTCTCTCCAAATCTCTCTCTCTCTCTCTAACTCTATCTCTCTCTCCCACCAAATCTCTCTCTCTCTCTCTCCCCTCTCTCTCTCTCTCCATCTCTCTCCCCAAATATCTCTCTCTCTCTCCTCGTGATTCCTCCCACTGTAGAAGTTTTAAAGTACTGCCGGAATACAGAATTAATTACGAAAGAAAAATCCTGAGAAAGGTTCTAACAGTTTCTAAACTTCAGCAAAAGGAAAAGAACAAAAACCGACACGCTTCATTTATTTCAGTCTGTCCGGTCTCTGCGTGATGACTTTAAAGTATTTTAAACCAATACAAGTGTGCTTTTAAAAATCTTCTTAATGGGTGGGCCGGCAAAGTGATGGAGATATGTTCGGAGTTTACATACAGATATAAAAAAAAAAAATTACAAAAAAACATTTATAAATGAGAACAAAAAAGGGGCCTCCTTATGTAAAGTCGCCATCAGTCCAGCGTCCCGAGGACTGCACGAAGCGCTCGTTCCGCACGCGCGGACTAATGAGTTTTGGCCACTTGATCAGCGAGCGTGACACGCCGTACTTCTTCAGGCTAACCCCCCTCTCGTTTTGTTTACGCACGTCGGCTTTAATTATTTCCTCCCTCCGCCAGAGAAATGTTGACAGAGACCAGTTACTCACGCCCCGTTAAGACCGCGCGGGCGGCCGTAAAGGTCATTCGCCAAGTTGGACCGACCGGTGCCTTTGACATTCGCTTCGTAGATGGGAGTCTCGTGATCAACGACCTTCTTCTCTACAAACGGGCAGAACTTCTAAAGGAATACCGATCAGTTCCCTCCCATCTTCGAACAGGTTCCCGCACAACCAGCGCGTTATTTGACTAAGAGAACAGGTCAGAGTTCAGTTCTGCGCTGATTGATTCCGTAAAAGATGAACAGCCAGCTTTTTGGGGGGTAGGGTGGGGTCCCATTAAAGAAGTGTACAAGGTTATTATTACATATCCGGCTTTAAAAAGAAATAAAACAAGTTTTTTTTTTGTTTTTCCCATCGTGGTCTTGTAGCGAGAACATCTGCCGAAGATCGACAGATGGTACGCCATTTTGATCCGACCTTTTCTCATTCCCAGCTAGTAAACATCCGGGTTCAGAATACGCTTTAAATACGTCAGACGAATAATGATGCTACTCGCGTATTACTTCAATAATTTTTAGATTACTTATCATCATCATCTCTTTTTTTTTTTAAATTATTTACTGCGATGATTTCTAAAGGTAAAAATCTATGAAACAAAGAGAGAAAAAAGAAGAAAAAACTGGTTTCAGCTGCTGGGTAGCTTCTTTTATTACGAAGACATCAGAAACGCGATCTACCATTAATAGATTCTGTAGGAAAGTTTACAGAATATCCTTAGTTGGGGGGGATGACAGTACCATAGATTTATCGTATTGCCATAGTTATTTGACCCTGCATAATGTTTTCGTTCAAAGTGTTGAAAGTTTGAGCATCTTTCAAAGGTGAGCGGGTATTCAATAATAATTTCGACAAATTTATTATGGATTCAGACCGTGTTTTGGAAGGAAGAACCCGACTGAAGCAACCACTTTAAATAACAGACGACAACCATACGTTTTCCATAACAACACCACAGCCAAGGAAGAAGCATTTGTAGATAAGCAGCATGGATGTGCAGACGAACACATGAACAGTGAGTTTAAAATATTATTAAAGTTGGTGTTAGCATCTTTTTCTCTGTTTTTAATACGCGTCAGACATTGCAGTGACAATCCCCGCTAGATATTTCAGTCAGTGATAATATTCACGAGAAAACAGTCGCAATGTACGAACCCTAACAACATCAATTGTTTCGTCATCGAAGGCAGAAAGTTTGATTCGAAAAGGTAAACCCAAGGTTTCTTTTTACCCAAAGGAGGGGAAATGTGATGCAACTTTGTAATGCGTCCTATTATAATTGTCTTTGACACTTGAAAATTATTAAAATAATCATGTATTTCATTTGAATTTATAGTCTAAAGACTAATTTACACTGAATGACGCTATTAAACTCATCTCTCTCTCTCTCTCGCTCTCTCTCTCTCTCTCTCCTCTCCTCTCTCTCTCTCTGTGATAACGTCATCTCTCTCTCTGTACTGACGTCATATCTCTCTCTCTGTACTGACGTCATCTCTCTCTCTCTCTGTAATAACGTCATCTCTCTCTCTGTACTGACGTCATATCTCTCTCTCTGTACTGACGTCATCTCTCTCTCTCTTCTCTCTCTCTCTCTCTCTCTCTCTCTCTCTCTCTCCTCTCTCTCTCTCTCTCCCCATCTCTCTCTCTCTCTCTCCCCCCCATCTCTCTCTCCTTTTTTTTTCCTATTTGCGATGCAGCGTCAGGGTTGCCTTTCCTCAGTATAAAATCAATAACAAGTGGAATTGTTCTGAGAGGTAAATACATCTTTATTTTGGAAACGTTTTCCGGGATAACGTTTGTCGGGAATAATAGTGGCTGGAGTGGCTTCTAGATAGCGTGGGAACGAACGTATTAATATATTAAGGTCTTTTGTCAGATTGCTTTCTCAGAACAAACAGAAGAGTCAATAGTGGTGAAGGTTGGGCAGAGTTTCGAAACATGTTCAGGGTGCTACGGAATATGTTTGGTTATCGCCTCGTCTTCGACGAGCCTAGTGAAGAACCAAAAGTCCCATTTTCGTATGGCGTTTTTTGTTGTTGTTGTTGTTGTTGTTGTTTTTCTTCCAGATTTAAGGACATTCACCTACCAAGTAAAAAAAAAATTTTTTTTTTCCTTCCGACAATGTTTTATATAGGAACGGATTGCTCCTCGCCGTTTGTAGACAGGATTCCACTTTCAGTATAATATACTTGTTGTTAAAGCCAGGGAAATGTAAAGAGACCGAATCGTTTCTATTGAGTACTCCCGGCACGAATAAAACCAATCTTCCAGAGATCTTGAAAACGGATGACTTGTTTGCATTTCGGACTAAAGCGAGTTTTCAGGTCGTCTAAATGAAGAAATACGAATCATCTCACTTTTAAATACTAATAACCGGTTGGAAGAGAAGCTTGATAAACATCGGTGGAGGCGATCTGCACATCATCGTAACCAGCACAAGAGTCCGCCGAAAGTACCACGTGCCAGAGGCTCGTCGCCCCGGGAGATGAAAATTTGCTTTTTTTTTTTAGGAAAATGAAACATAGGATGGCTGGCTGGGTCTGTCTGTCTGTCTGTCGGCTGGCGCCAATCTCTGTGACAAATAAGAACGGAAGTAGCTCAGAAACGAATAAGCAAAAACCAAAACTGATTTCTGATAAAAGAGATTATTGCGACTCGTGGGTGAGGGGTTAAAATACCCTCACGCATTAGTAACGATGGCGGAGTAATTGAGTGCGAGTCTCGGATGGACAAAACGGCTGGTGGACCGACCAGTGTAGAGAGACGATTTGACATAGTATTCGAAATGTTGCAGAAGAATTTATCTTCCGGTTGCAGTGTCACGATCCCGCCAGCGGTGTAGCGTGTGAGTCGGCACACCTTAGACTGTGGCAAGATGTCTTCGCGGTAAAGGCGGCGTCGTCGTCGTCCAGCCGGGGTTTCGGATAATCTATCGGGTGTCGCTGGCGACCACTTCAAGATCACTCGCGTAACGAAATATCTCGTCCGCCCAGTTGTTTTCTGCTTTTCCAGGTCACTGACCATTCGCGTGCAAGCCCCGTCTACTTGGCAGATGTCTTCAGATGAGACCGTTTGAGGAGACGGGAAGCCGTTATAGTTTATGCAAAGCTCCCCAGAAAGAAGAGCTGCTTATTGAAACAATTCCTAAACTGATTCACGCCACCGATTCTGGTTCACGAGTTCGTTAATTAGATCCCCTTTTGGAATATGCTATTCGGGGATGGAGCCTGCATTACGCAAGGAATATAGATACCTTCAAAAAGATTCATTGTTGATAGACGTAGCCGCGGCTATAAAGACTGTAGAGGCTTCGATTGCCTAGTATGGCCCAGAGACGTTTTTATGGCGACATAATTGAAATAGAAATTTTTCTTGGAAGACTACGTATAAAGGTTCTTTGACTTTAGTAGCTCACCACATATCCTTAGGAGACATTAGCACAAGGTATACGAGAACATCTTCGATTAAATGTTGGGAAATAACGCTTTAGAAATCATGTAGAATCTCTTGCCAAATCAGGTAGTAGAATCAGAAAATGTAATTTTTTAAAACACACACACAGTCTAGATAACGCTTTGCCAAAAGGGATTTTATATAATTTTCAAATTCTTCGCTCCTCTTTGAGCTTCTGCATCTACTGCTATATATATATATGGAAGCCACCGAAAATGATTTGTTCAGCAGGTATTGACAATAACCGTTTTATAATTTGCAGATGAAATCTCGTTATCCAAAATGCTGGCAAATTCCTCTTCGAAAAGCCGTGCACTGATAAAGAAGAGGCAACGAAAGATTATGAACGGTTAGCAACCGATCTGCAAGGTTCGAGAAGGTATATTTTTGTTACGTTAATAATAAACTTGTAGGTGAGTAGAATAGGTGCTGTCAATTAGTTCTTCTGAAGACCGCACCGATAAATGTTCTTTTCTGTGGTAATGTCGTAAAGAGTAAGGGAAAACTTTTGAGAGAGAGCTACGTTCGCCTTTTTAAATTCTCAGAAGTTGTTTTCAAAAGATGGATCGCCACTCTAAGCATAAGTTAGCAGTTATTCAAAGAGTCGCAACAACTCTTCGCTTGTAACCACAATCACCGTCCGTCTATTTCTTTTTTGCCAGACTGCACATGTAAACATGCTCCAGTCACCAACGCACCTGCTTCTAAATCAGTAAACTTCTTCAGTAGATCGCATAGCTCTTCGAACTGACGATGCCTGACAAAAACTGGAGTGCCGATACATACTAGCAGGGAGATGGGTTGGGTTAAAGGAATTTGACAAATAATACTTTAATTGTCGTGCAAGCGGTCGAGCAGGGTCGGGGCAATTCTTAGATGGCTAATTGGATGACTGGCGGACAGACGAACAAACCAGAAGGGTATTTACGACGACGACGACTCCATCAGTAATGGGGAACTTGGACGGTTTTCAAACGCCGTTAATTACTCATCTCGCTCCGAATGGCCGGGTCACTTCTAATGCACACAGCTAATCAAAATCATTAAGAATTTAGAGACCACTCAGCTAAATTTTACAACGATAACTTTTCGATTATAAGGTTGTCGAGTTAAACTGTGCAGTGGGTCCTTGCTGCCAAAAAAAAAATCCCCACTTGTCTACGGAGAGCGAGGTACGTAGGGACAAGGAAACTGAAAACCAACCTACGGTAGAACTTACGAACACCAGGTGTATGCTGGCATAAGCCGGTAGTCGGCGCTGTTTTATAATATTTTAAATTAGGATTTCTGTAAAAAGGAAAAAAAAAATTGGAAGATATCAATATTCCTCAATTTAATATTGAAAGATTTATGTGCCACGTTTTATTCTGATTTTTAATTAACATAGCGCAATTTACTAAACTAAATCTTATATTTACTGACAATGGAGATAAGTAAAGTCCATCTTTACATGGCATTTGCTTACAAAATTGGTCTTTATGTAAAACGACCTGTCTGACTGGGGTGGGTTTGATTTTTTAATTTTTATGCAAGTAAAAAGAGTTTCCTACAGTCGCAACTCAGGACATATTGGTTCGCACTCCATCTCATCTTTTAGTACTCAAACTAAACATGAAATGTTACTAACACTTATTAATTTGCTTAAGGATGAGTTGTAATTTCTTCTAAGCTTTAAATTTTTCCCTTGTATTTAGGTTATAATTCACTTAGTAAAAGTGTAGAGAGTTAAAAAACCGACATTACTCAGTTAAAACAAACCTATATTAATTAGAAAGCATTAGAGAGTTTAAAAAATATGGTCCAACACAAAGCATACTTAAGAAAAGAAAAGAGGAATTTCTGAAGTTTATATGCCACGAAGAAACTGTATATATGGCGAGAGAGAGAGAGAGAGAGAGACGAGAGAGAGAGAAGAGAGAGAGAGAGAGAGAGATATGACGTCAGTACAGAGAGAGAGATGACGTCAGTACAGAGAGAGATGACGTCAGTACGAGAGAGAGATATGACGTCAGTACATAGAGAGATATGACGTCAGTACAGAGAGAGAGAGGAGAGAGAGAGAGAGAGAGAGAGAGAGAGATTCTAATATCCACAGTATTGAAAATAATTATGGAAACAAAACAAAAAAAAACAACTGGGTATAAAATGTAAATTTGCACGAACTGGAATTACATTTGATTTGTTCATGTTTAATATAGTGCACTATGATTGGTCATGCAAGCAATCAGAAAGTGCCACACAGGCAAAAGGACTATAGAAATATAGGCGGAGATATCAATGTAGTATGGCGAAAACTATGGCTCTTAGGAAGGAAATATCACATGACAAGTGTATAGAAATCAAACTGATAGCTAGTGAGACTTACTCCATGCAGCGGATTGCAGCCTGACATCCGGTTTCAGAAGGAACTGTTTGCAAGACCATAAGAAGATACGCGAACTTGGTACTGCTAACGTTAGACGCAGTCAAAGAAAAAAAAAAGCAAAACTTTCCAAAACTGATGTTAAGTACCTCAGGTAAGTTTGCTCAAAATCCAACTTTTGATTTTTTTTTTTTTTTTCATATTCTGTTGAATGCTTTTCCATGCTTTTGGACATCAAAATTTTGAAAACCAATATAATTTTCGTCGCAGATTTTTTTAAAAAGTGCTGTATTATAAGCCCCAAGCCCATGTGATGGAAAATCGCTTTAAATTAATAGTTCCAGTTATTGAAACGGACAAGAAGCTGGCGAAAGTAGTCTTCAGGAGAAGAATGGTAGACAATTTAATGCAATTCTGTTAACCTGAAGACGATTTAAGTGCTTTGTAAACCATGGTATTCGTTATGTAGAGATAGAAGGGTCACAGGCCAAAAAAGTGTTTTAAAAAGTTAAAATCTAGCAGTGCTTAGTGTTGTGAATAAATAGGAAGGACTTTCTTATTAATTATTATACTCACACTGGTTAGTGCCGACTACAATTATGGTAATACCATTTCGTAGTGTTGTACAGATCATTTCTTAGAAGGTATTTATACCGCGCTATCAAATTGTATCATACCTTTGTTAACTTGTTACCTGGTACTTTGAATAAATTTTGTGTATTTTTAAAAATGTCTCAGACAGCAATATTGAGGATGATCTCAATCACACCCAAGACCTTCCTAATCGGCCACACCTGCCGACCAATCGGCAGGTGTTCCGGTATTTTTTTATTTTACCCATGAAAGCTGCTCTTTCCTCGCCTACAAAGCATTTAACACCACAGTGCTCTTTTTGGAAGATGGTTCGCATCAAGACTATGACCAGCAAAGTTGAATGTTCTCTTTTCTTTTACGTCTCTCCGTGAGAAACATCGAAGTCTTGTCAGGAATAGCAACATGAAAAAAACAATACGTTTTAGGTTGGGGGAAAATGTATGCTTCACTCACAGCTTAATCAGCTGTTCGATATAGGAGAACCTGGCGTCTTAGAGAAGATAACTCCAAGGAGAAGGGAAAGGACCTGTGGACCAGCGTAGTGAAAGATGGGGATTTATGTCTGAAACCAGGGTACATCGCCAAGCTGTTAGACTGGAGCAAGAGAAGAGACAGGGGAGGGGGGAGATAGATAAAGAGAGGAAAATGAAATAAAGCAGAAAAATGAAGGTACAGAATCTTCATTATTATTCTATGAAGCCTTTACCTGTACTGATGAAGATGGTGGTAATAATTCCAGTGATCTTGATTATCAAGCTGAACCCGGCACCAGTTGTTCAGACAGGCGATATTTCAGTCTTGCCGGCCGTCACACTTTTTCCAACAATCAAACGACATCGATGGTTTTTTTGGTTGTTTTTCTTCCTGTGATCAAATCTGAAGGACGAAACCTTAGCGATTTTTGTTATCTCAACATCTACAGCGCGTCAGAGCATGGTGAAAGTTCGTCTAACCTATCTTACGAATATATGGAGAAATTTTGTGAGAATGCATCTTAATGTGATGTTTACATTGAGATAGAAAATTGAAGGGTGCAATGGGAGTCCTGGCTGTGCTTACAGATAGTTCTCCAAAATATGAGGAGGAAAGGTTACTTGGCATTCTTGCCATCAATGACTATACTGGTGTATGACAAGTCGATTGAGCTCATCACAGCATGGAATCTGACTGGGCATGGTATTCAACACTACTGCTAAGTTGCTAGAGAGGAAGTTAATTTTAAAAGATGTTTTTTTCTGGTCTGTCGTCAGCATGTGTTGGAGCTCATTACTCGGATTGTATTGAAGCAGCTGTTTTGAGGTGTCAGGAACACTGACAATTTATGGTTCAAGAAGCTAAAAGAAGCCAGATCAGAAATAAACAGAGAGAACCCCAACCCACTGGCAGTTAGGAGCTCCAGACAAAACACCTGGCTTCAGGAAAAAAGGAAGCAGACCACGCTGCCGAATGACATCTTGAACCCAGAACCCACCAAGTTACCACGAGTAGATTATCGTGTGGCAGCAAAGCTTATCATCATCTTTCTTGGTGGCACACTCTCTCGAGGCATCTATCAGAATCGACCAGGAGCTATTTATCAGGCGAGGTCGATGGCAAGGAACTTTTACTCGATGAAGATGTTTATGTTTGCTTAGGAAATCGGATAAGACACCAAAACAGAACAGATCTCAGAGTATCAACAGCTTAGCTTCATAACAATGTTATACTACTCATCACAATGAACAACCACCTGTGCTTCAGACGCACCAATCAGTGGCCTGCGGTTGATTCGCGACATAATGCAGGACCAGCGCGCCGACAAGACAGTGGCTGATACAGTCCACAACAAAGTGAGGAATTAAGGGTGGCATTTAACCGAAGAGTGGGTTCCGTTTGCCTTATCCAACTCAAATCCTAGAACGACCACCATCACGAAAGAGATGGCAGCCAAATACACTATGATAGATCAGCTTAACTCAAAAGGGGAAACCTGTCTTTCAAAAACCCATTAAGGACACCACTCTCGCCAATCTGATTGGACCTCGGCTCATTTTATCTTTGATGTTCGCAATATTAGTTCTGGCTGGCTTTCTCTCAGTCTGTGAACAAACACTTGGCCGCTTGACTAATTTTATGGTTGCTGAAGGGTTCGTAGAAACGGGGAAGGTGGTAAATCACAGCAGAGAAGAAGATGAAGATGACGAGTGACTTCGCTAAGAGCGAGTTTGGTTTCTGCAAATGGTAGACTTCAATGGCAAATAGCTCGACAGTTTACCGAAGAGCGACCAGGAATCAGTGAACCAATGATCGCTTCCTGAAAGGCTCTGTATTTTGAGGAAATGGCGGAGCTAGATATTTTGCTGCATTAAATCACCCATTATTCTCTTTCCTGAGACCAGTTTCACTAACTTCTTGCCCATTTCAATAGTCAGAGCTATTATTTTCAAGAAATTTTTTCGTGACACGAGTTCGAAGTTCATGAGGCAGCATTTCTTATCGTCTAAAACAAACAAAAAAGAATACTTTGATTTTCGAAATTCCAACTTCAAAAACCATGGGAAACCACTGAGCATTGAGCAGGATATCGAAAAATATATAGATAAGTAGAAACGTTGAATTCTAAACAGGCCTAATCTTAGGAGTCGACGAGTCGTTGGAAATCTTGTCAATGACCAAGCTACAAGTACTCAGGGTTAACGTTTCTTGGCGCGGAGGGGTCCCAGGTGTGTGTGTGTGTGTTGGGGTATGGATGGTTTAGCTGCCTAAAAATCTTTGCCTAGGAGAGGCAAACAAACAGCATGGCTGAGGTGAGCGGCAGAAATAAAACGGTCGGATGACGGTGCTCTCTCTACAGGTGATTAATTTAAATTTGAACCGTTCGGCAACAACCAACGGCAACTTATTGACGGCGGACCAGTGATCGGTGTAACAGTCAGGGTACAAAGATACAGTCAACCATGGGGGAAAGTCTTTGTGAGGCTGCGTATCAGCCAAGGGTGTCGGAGATTTGCATAAAATCGAAGATACGCTGACTTCCGACGGGCACAGGCAGGTGCTCTCACCCGTCGTGCCATTTCTTCAAGAAGACATCTCGTTCCTCCAACACGACGTTGATCTCAATCATGCAGCCAGTGTGATTAAATAAGGCCTCGATTATAAACAGCCGAGGCGGCCGGTCGTGGAACCGACCCAGCTCCCACCACACACTTGCAACTTCACACACATACCAAAACAATTGCACCACACCCCCCCCAAAAAAAACTGTCTAAGACGTAAAGAGGCTGGTGGAATACTCCAAAAACCCCCCTGCAAAATGTCTTGGATAAAGTCTACAAATGAGTTGCGAAAAAAAAGAAGAAAACGAACAGATTTAAAATAAATATATACTTTTTTATTACATGCTTGTGTTCGTAAACAAGACGATATTAGCATTATTATTTAACTTTAACTCTTTCAACGCTGCAGCAGCTATGGTGTTGGAAAACTTCATTTAAAAAAAAACCGATGGAGAAAAGAAAGAAAGAAAGAAAGAGAAAAAAAACACATTAGATTATCACAAAAGCTTGTGTCATCGTTTAAGCAAGAGCAAGTCTGGTAATAAAGCTGATTACTGACTTTCGTTGTTTCTTTTGCGCGCTTGTTTTGGTGCGTTTTTCCTTGGCACAGGTGAAATTTTGCAAGATCTTCCACTAACTGGCTGTCATCCCCAGCGCTTCCAAAAAAGCCAGATTTTTTTTTAGAACTCGATGAAAGTAATGACCAGGCTGCTGCCGCTTCATCCACCGATTCTGCAAGTTTACCTCATTACCGCCCAATCACTTCTCTGTCTGGCACCTGAAAGCGCACACCTATTTTCAGAGCGCGGAGTAACAACAACAAATTATGAATATTTTCCGTTTTTTTTTAAAAAAAAATATATTTTAGGTGATTTTAATTTGAAATACACCAAGACTTAAGAACTCGCAGTGCGACTGACTTTTAATATTTTTCGATAATTCATCCAATTTGCATTTTAACTTTGACTTTATCCCCCACCCACCACCCACCCACTCCGTTCTCTGTCGATGTTTTATGTTGGAATGACTTTTCTGTTTCAAGTCTTGGTAATAGAACGAAAACGTATTCTTGTATAAGACCGCCATCGAAGGTTAATTCCCGTGTCACCAGAGCCTATGAGGCCATGTCGGGGTCTCTTCCTACTTGAATGATAATCGCGCTTCAAGTTTAAACCCTGCGCGATACTTTTTCTTTTGTGATGTAGTTTTTGTTTTTTTTTATTATTATTATTTACTTATTTTTTTAAAAAATAAAATCTAATAATTCTCCAGTTCTAGCAATGGGAATCAATCAATAATAGCGGGTAGTTTTATTGGAAATGTATCGGACCCGGTGCATTGTAACCTCCCTTTGTACCATATTTAATAATCTAAGATAAAACACATTGTATTTAGTATAAATTGCTGACCAGGGTTTCGAGAAAGGAAAAAAAGAAGCAAAAAAACACCTTTACTTTACCTTTAATGACTAAGGAAGACCATCTTTACGTAGAACATACACGAGGTTAAATATAAGAGAGAAAAGATGGTCTTTTTGTTCTTTATAATCAGCCATTAAGATGAAGATCGGATGAATTTTCGACCCAGTGTAGGCTAAAGAACTAATGTAATTGATAGACACAGCCGTGGGTGGTATTCTTGACTATTTAACTAAATTTGCATTTCTAAAAATGTCTTCAGTTCTAGCATAGCTTCGGTGCTTTGTATTTTAAAGTAATATTTCAATTAAAATTTTCGCTTGTATCATGCGGTCAGCTTCTTGTAGATCTTCTGTATACTTATTATTTTTTTTAGGTCCGAGCCCCACCATTCAGTCAGACCAAGCATTGCAGCCAATAGTCGTACCCAGCTTTTCTGCAAAAAAAAAAAAGGTTGGGGGTCGATTTTATTCTCACGACATTCAATTAAAGTCTTTTTTCTCTCCTGATGTTGTCGTCGTTGTCTTTGGCGACCAAAGATGAACCCGAACCCTGCCGATGATGTTTCTCCGACGGAAGGACTCATATTCAAACCGTTTATAGTGTCGATTGCTTTTGTTGCACTATCCGTCCTCTCTCTCTCTCTCTGTACTGACGTCATCTCTCTCTGTACTGACGTCATCTCTCTCTCTCTCTCTTCCCTGTGCTCCGGTGGCAGGCATGCGCAAGAAGACCGGCAGAGATTGCGGTTTTCTCATATAGAATCTGTCCAGCCACTCGGATTCTTGGCGGCATAACAGTGTGCAACCATAAACTCTCGGCCACAGCGTCGGCAACGATATCGACAAATTTTTACAGGCCATATCCGGGTCTTGAAAGAACTTTTCGCAAAGTAATGTCGGAATCAAAATTGCGTCCAGTCATGATGTCAGAGAGATAAGTCTGCTTACGGGGAATGCATCAGCAGCGGTTTACTGGTAAAATATGGCAAGCGGACAGTGCAAGTTACATCGCTCTACACCATCTGTTTACAATGGTCATTGTCTTTATTACTGTTGATTAGTGTCGAATCAGTATCAGGTTATTATTGTTAGTATTATTACTACTACTACTACTACTTGTAGTAGTAGTATGACTTACTGAAAGTAATGAGTCTTATTTAATTATAGAAAAAAAACCCACCACTATTCGAGCAGATCGGTGAATATGTTTCTCGCATAACGTTTCCGCTACTTATTAACATCAGTAGTAGCATTGTCACTCCACAGATGGCACCACAGTAGCTACTGCGAATGGAGTCTACGTTGAATAGTGTTTTGAAATATAAAGCCTTGATAGTTCTCTACAAAAAGATATCGGCTCTAAAAGCGTTCATGTGCGATTACAAAACCTGCCTGGTGAGTCTAGCAACAACTGATAAAAACCAGGTCCTTAAATTTCACTAGTGGGAAGAGTGGCATTGAAAAGAAGCTGCATTTACGCAGATCGTCGAGTCGTTGTGTGGGCGAACCGAGTCGAGCGCAGTTTCTTTACGCTTTCCCTCGTAGTTCCACGAGGTGTTATATATTGTGTTTTAATAAAATCACCGGTTTGTTCGAGTGGTAGTTCTCTTTCAATTAGAGCTCATTACTTTCAGTAGGGTAAGAGCGGGCCTGGTTGTTACAGCGCCAGTAACTCATACTTAGGCGTGAAGACGAGGCTATAATCGACGTCACCTGCTTCGACATTCAAAAAAAAAATAAGCTTCCTTATGCACTCCCAACGGTTGCGTTTTGATTAAATCCCGAACGTAAATAATTCCTTATATGGTAAAAAGCGTACACGAAATTAAATAACTGACGTTGGTTTGTTAATCAGTTCATTAAGGTAGAACATGGCCATGTTTTACGTCAAAGGATCACATTTTTATTATTATTTTTTTTTTTTGTCGTCATCGAATAAGCGATTTTGCAGCCTAACTTAGGAAGCTCGTCCATGACGGCAGGGTATCAGCGCCACCTCGCGACGGAGAGGCAGACTATTTTGCGACACATTAAGATGGCGCTGGAAGCGACGTCTGGCTAGTAGAAGGCAGCTCATTCACTCTCCCCGTAGCCCGGGTGATCGGAGTTGATTAGCTTGGGTCGACTTTTCAGTGTTTTCGATTTCTTTCTTCTTCTCTCCGCGTCTATCAGCGACTGAAAACGAACGCCAGCTGCGATTTTCCGATCTCTCCTCCTCCTTTTACGCGGGCCCGCTCTAGAATCTTTCACCTATGGCGCAAGTTTCTGTTTTAATTTCGGTAGTTGTCTTGATTGCAGCAAATCGATGCTGATTGCCATAAAAGGTGGAAAAGAGCGACCGACTTTCTGCTGCAACACAGTAAAATCTCCTTCGCCAAGAATAACCAAGTTTATAAACAGCTGAAGGTACACTACTCTTCAAAATCTCGCTGATTGTTTTTGATCGGGTAGCGTTAGCTGGCATCTCCATCACTCCGGTCTCTTGTTCTGATTGATTTTTTACTTATTTTCCACACACTCACCGTGATTAAACGATTGCTTAAATTTTAGAAAACACCACAAATATCAAATTAAAGATGTTATTCTTTTTTTGCAATGCAGTCGTCAAGGCTATTCTCGAAACATTCAGCCCGCCTCCGATTCATGGCGGTTGCGTGCGACAAAAAAAGAGGAGATTAAAAGAAGATTTTTCTATTGCGAGAACTCCAAGAAAAACGGCAAAGCACGCACACGGCGCCAACTTATTGTAGCACTGTTAGTTAGGCTCCATTTAACATTGCAAGAGTGTTAAACCAATTTGTAAGCAGTTTCCGCTCGTCATCACATACTATGGTTACCGAATTACGTTTATAATCTCGCAAACATTGAATGGTTTTCTTTCTCTGCAAACCTGCAAAAACCTAAGTCTTTCCAGTGAGTCACTTTTCTAAGTGCGAGCTTAATATCTAACTTTAGAGGCGGTTTGTAGTGCATTTAGATACCGATGTTATGACAAAACACGTGATCGTCTTATCTGTTAGCTGGTCGGGAAGAATAATCAATAATTGCCGGCATATTTCACTCTTTAAATATGGCCAAAAAGTGTCCAGCGTAGGGTGGCAATAATGACGTTAAGAGAATGATTGTTTTTTAATCAGAAAAGTGTAAAATTTAGGGATGCACATGGATTCCTAAAACATCATCAACCTCCACACACACACACACACACACACACACACACAAAGGGTCAAAGATAGAAACGGTTTACTTGGCATTGTTTTAAGAGAATACAGTCGACCCAACCCCGCGTAATCGCGGCCCCGGTTATTCGCGGAGTTTTCCTTAGAACCTAAGTAATAATTGTTCGTGGAAACCCCCGCATATTCGCGGAATCGCAATATCTTTCGCGATTTTTTATGGCTTTTTTCGTGGCAATATATATTTTTTTCACGCTCTTTAACGCTAAATTATTAATAACAATATAATTTACTAATTTTGTAATATAAATACTAAGGTAAATTCAGCAAAATATCGATATAAAATAAACGCTATTGGCTGGAGGTTTCAAAGTAGCCAATCAGAGAGCGTTATTCATTTCTCCTCGCTGCTGATTGGCTGCTGCCCACGAGGCGCTGTCTCAGGCAGATGCAGCCCAACATCATCCCAGTTTACCGTGTGTAGCTATCTCGAGTGTTTCGCTGAGTGTTGTAGTTTTTATTAAATTTTACGTTATATTTTGACGTTTATAGGCATTTTTATGGACCGCGTCCAATATTCGCGGTTTTTCACTCTTCGCCGGTGCTCTAGGAACGTGACCCCCGCGAATACCGGGGGACAAGTGTATATCAAGCGGCTATCTGACAGAACATTGGGCGCTTACTTAAAATGTGAGAACATCAGTTTTCGTTGTTCTGTTTAATCTGTTTATAAATGAACTCGGAATTATGTTTCATAAATGTATTATATTGGAATTTTTTAATGCGTCCGATATATTAAAATAAAACAAAACAAATTTCAATGGAAAAAAAATATTTAGTTCGAAGATTTACAAGGAGTTTGGATTAGCGGGTAAATTAATACATGTACGAACGACCACAGATGCTAATTGGTATGCAGTTTGATAACTACAGGGCTTCATCAATAAAGTAACAGTTTAAAACCTTGGATTTAAAAAAGTAATTTGAACAAATCAGTTAAAGGGGGCTTCAAATGAAAAAAAAAAACAAATTTTTATTATTGGATGCCTTTCTTTCCTTCTTGTTTTACAAATAAAACTTGATTTCTGCTTTTTGCTCTCTAATCAGGCAAAGAATAATACTCTCTGTAAAGATCAAAAGAATATCTCATCTTCTTTTTCAGTAGCGAGAAGTGTGGGCAGACTAGCCCACTTACAATTAAAGAAATAGCCCGTTAGCCCACTGGACTCCTAAAATTGGAGGCCTGAGTTTGATCCCTGGCTTGGGTCAGTGCATCCCCCTAACATGGCTTTCCCTTGCTCCCTTTTACTAACTGATTGCATAGGCTTTCTGCGCACTTCATTTTACTGTATATCTAAAAATAAGGAATCTTAGTTAGTACAGATTTCTCTTTACCGGATCTGGAAGTGACACGGGCCTCTGGTGGCGCCGAATAGGCAATGCTCCTTAGCGGATAGCCCTGGCACTACGCTTCTTCACGTGGTCTCTCTCTCCAATGTAGAGATGCTTTCCCCATTGTAGAAGCTGTTTTCAGTAGATAACACTTTTCTACTAGGTATAGCGGCTAACCATCTTTCATTCATGTTTCAGCTGAAAAGTGACTATCAGTTTTGTTATTAATTTTTTTAACTGTTACCTGATCAGCCTTGCCCCGCACAGTATGGTAGCATGACCACGCGGGGCCATTCAAATCTTCTATTGTTAAAGGATAAGTTTCTAAACGATGCAATTGTTTAATGCACTTTCATTTACTAGCATTTATTATTATTATTATTATTATTATTACTATTATTATTATTGTTATTAAGCAATTGAGAAATGTAAAGATAACAAGCAAAACATCTTTACGTCACCTGTTGCGCCCTGGACATACGTCAATATTTCACGGAAAGTTTCAATAGAAAATTTTGTACTACAAGGCAGATCGGGGATAGTTTGTTAAAGGGTTAATTTATTACAGTACCAGTAATTCTTAATAAATGTAGACATATGGCTATGATTGACGTCGTATGATGTAGAGATGAGGCTGTAAATGACGTCATATACTTTAACCCTTGTGATGTCGATTATAGCTCACCTATATGTTTAATTAGGAATTACTGGTGCCGTAACAGCTTATCCCTGTCACAAGCTATGCTTTGCCCTAACTAATTTTTTTTTTCTGGTAAGCTAGAGAAAAAAATAATAATAAAGAGAAGCAACCGGAGTTGCGTTTCTTCCATCGTGCCGTTATCATTTAAATATACCGTTCAAACATTCAGCCTAGTTACTGTTATATCTCTGACTTAGCAAAATGACTTATAGTATCGAATTAGGCTAATTCGATTTTCGTTGTTAATGCTACATAATTCTAATAAATTAATGTGTAGACCGCGACGAGCAGTGGGAAATAGATATTGTTTAATATATTGAAGATGAAACATGATATGAATTGGAAATCGTTTTTTTTTCCCTCTCTCTTCCTTTTCAGTTTTTGTTTGTAGATTATTTTTTTAGCGAGGGGAGAGAAACTTTTGCCAGGTAGTCTATACTAGAAACGATAATATTAATGAATGCACAAGGAACAAACCATTCTACTACTGTATAACAAAAATTAAGTTAGCAAATTGGCTATAGAAATTATATTTTAAAATAGCTGCGCAATTTATTTTAAAATATCGGAGTACAAAGGCAAAAAAGAAGGAACCTTGTCTTGCAAGACAAAACCTTTAAGGTACTGGACTCCTGAAGTCAGATACCTGCTTCTTAGTCTCTCCGTTATCCCATCAGCTGAAGTCCTAGAGCAGTAGTTCACTCCCCTTAAAACCCGAATACATTACATACACCGCATTAATGTCGCCGGGAAAAAGCAGAGTTTTGCCAGTTTTTTTTAATATAATTCAGAAGAATTGGCAGAACTGATCGGAAAACATCTTTTTTTAAAAAAAAACACAGAATAAATGAATAGCTGATCTTAAGTAGATTCGACCATATTAAGGCAGACTTCGCTCATTCCTTTCCGCTTTCGTCCCCCCACCGCTGAATACAACTTACGCGCGCAGACGACACCTGCCCTCACTTATTTATTTATTTATATTTTTTTATCAGGAAATATTTCACAAAGTTTTTGATTAAACGGTTACGGTAAGTTGGACGTTTTATTGAAAAAATTCTGTGATATATTTCCTACGAACGTGAAGGCAGCCGGGCTATCGTCTGCATTTAAAGGAAATGCTTCTTTCCTTTTAACGTTTCTTTTGTGATATTCCAAAGCTAAAAAAAAACAAACAAACACAGATTACGGATGCCTCCTCCCCTTCCTCCTCCTCCTCCAGTAACACGAGAGAATGAAAGAAGAGTTGATTAGATCTTAAAATGGAAATCGTCGTACACGTTTTATCGCGAGCTGATTCCACCCTCCGTAGGTGTCTGCCGTTCTTGGTGGCCAAGCTGACCGGAACTCAGCCCGCAGCCCGGCGGCCAGTCCCGTGCCGTCGAGAGATTTGCATCGTGGTGCTTCATTCTGCAGTCGAGGAAACCCCCAATCCACGAACTTCCTCGTTGGCGTCCGGTGTTCTTTAAGCAGCGCCCTCTACAGAGAACGTTCCAGAGAATCTTCATGGTGCGGTCTATAAATATACGCCGGGAAAGCGTCAGTAGCGTGGTGACTGGTGTAATTAGCTCTTCTGCAGAAACCTTGATTGACTTCATCTTTTCCAGTGTGCGGCCCCCCCTCTCCTTCATCTTGAAGCCATTACGCCATTCAGCGAAGCCTTTGCTTGGCGGCCTTGGGTGACCCCACCAAAAATGGTGAACTGAATGGCGATATCATATGACGCCAGTTGGTTATTAGTTTATGCACGCTATAAATTCGTGGAGGGATTCAACTTGTTCTATAAACCATCAATTTAAAGACTGTTTCCCTGCTCAGCTGAATCTAAGTGAAATTAAATTCTTACAGCGGGATTATATACAGGCTGTTGTGGAAGTAATGGGTGGATCGTTAGGTGATTCTGACGAGAGTAAAAATCGATGCTGCGCTATGGTAGAGAGAGAGGAGAGAGAGAGAGAGAGAGAGAGAGGAGAGAGAGAGAGAGAGAGAGAGAGAGAGAGATGGAGAGAGAGATGACGTCAATAGAGAGAGAAGAGAGAGAGATGGAGAGGAGAGAGAGGAGATGGAGAGAGAGAGAGAGGAGAGAGAGAGATGAGAGAGAGAGAGAGAGAGGAGGAGAGAGAGAGGAGGAGAGAGAGAGATGGAGAGAGAGAGAGATGGAGAGAGAGAGAGAGAGAAGAGAGATGCTTGGAGAGAGAGAGAGAGAGATGGAGAGAGGAGAGAGATGGAGAGAGAGAGAGAGAGAGAGGAGAGAGATGGAGAGAGAGAGAGAGAGAAAGAGAGAGAGAGATGGAGAGAGGGGGGCTCTTACTGATTTGATTTAAGTGCAATGAAGAACGAGTAGAAAAATTAACGACAGGATGGCTTAACTAATAAAATAAATCAACAAAATACCATGAAAAGTACTGATGTGAAAGAATACTCGACATTATCAAAATGGTTGATGAAAATGAAATACAGGCTAATGGGAAAATTCCTGAATGAAACTTTTATATTTATGTTTTATAAGGTTTAAATTCTGCGAAGCTTTAGAACTGTAAACAAACACGTTTAGGGCATCGGTAAGTATCAGGTAAAGATGGACTTCACCTTTGTTTTTAAAAGACGCAGTAAACCTGAGATTTCACCAGGTGATGGAATGCATACAAAAATAAGAAAGACGTTTGAGGAGGAAACAAAGAACGACGAAACACACCAGTCAGTTACACAAGCCTAAGACTATATTTCCAATTGGAGTTTTTTTTTGTTATCAGAAGAAACTTTATTAGAAGAATTATCTTTTGGTGATACGGATGAAAATGGTTTTAAATTTTTTTTTGTTTATGATCTATGAAAACAGTTTCGCAAACCAGCAGTAAATGTTATGCATTGAACAGAAAACCACAATACCAACACACGACTTTGTTCGCAATTTTTAAAGAAGCTAGGAGAAAATACACACATGGCTTCTTCACGTGTAGGTAGGATCAACGGTTTTAGGGTAATGCTGCCCTCGCGACTCGGACTTCCCTGTTAAAGTTTATTTGGCGTTTTCCTCTCCAACAGGGCCCTACTCTTTTCTGAACTGACACACTGGAAGTCTCTGCTACCGGCTGTGTGTGCTGAGAACCTCTATGTTGAGTTCTTTCAGTCAGGACGTTCTGTTCGGCAGAGATAGGAAGAAACCTGCTATTTCAGACGGCGTTATTTTCGTTCTCAAACGATGTGGTGTATACATACGGTACGCACATCCGGCTCGTGCACCTGCCCCTTAAACAAAATAACTGAGAAATTGCGTAAACTTAGAAGTGATAAATATGATTTTTTTTTTTTTTTAATGTTTCGAATTAATACACTATCGTGCAAATTAATGCGAATATTGGAAAAAAAATCATATTTTTGTTTGGCGTTCACATTAATTTGTGCGGTAGTGTAGATGCGAATTTAAAAGTATTAGCAGCTTTCTGGATTTTCTTGCAAGTACAGAAACTCTGGGCAGCAATCATTGCGCGGTGTAATGTACTGTCTTATTTCTGGAACCGTTCTGCTAAGGCTGGCCTGGAGGTTTCTCATTCTGAAGGACATCACGGTGTCATACGATTAAGTTGCAAAACTCATCTTTATTATTATTTTTTTTCCATATATATTAATGCTATGAAGTAATTACGAACCTTCCCCCCCACGTGCCATTCATCTCGCATCGTTCATAAATCATCCCCCTCCTTCTCTTTTCCACGCATCATTGCGCGTAGTTTGTCCTAATGTCTGGATGATGGATCCAAATTACTTTGCTTGTGCTGTTAACGCGTATCGGTTTATGTCGCGCTCCCGAATAAATAAACACCACGAAGAGAGCGGCAACAACAAAAACGAGAAGAACTACAGAGATCGGTTGTCTGTCTGCTCTGTGCCGTTTGTAACAGAAATGCCTTTCTCACCTTTCTCGGGACCCACCTGAACAGATGCGCGTCTTCCGACCCCGCTGTGAAGCCAAAACATCAAAGGAAGTTGTACGGTTTACGAGAAATCTAACTCCCCCAAAAAGACACCTGTTTCTTTAGAATGTACCTGAAGGCCTCTCGAAGCCTCGCCGGAAATATGGTAAAACTAGATTATTTTTATTCTCGGTAACTATAACGGAAGAGCTCCTTAAAATAAATCGTTTAGAGCGATTTCCTCCCTTATCTAAGACACCAAAAAATCCCAGCATCTCACTGTTTTCTTTAATCAAAGCAGCTCTCTAGAGTTGTCTCAAAGTTAATGGAGAAAAACAACGGGAAATCAACAACGTAATCAATTCTTAACATTGATTGATATTTGCAGTAAATATTATAATTTTCTGAAATGATGATGCAAGGTTTCATTTGACGCTGAATCCATAGCATTTTCCTCTCTTTGCCTGATTATTGCTAGCTTGTTCATACTTAGTCAAATCCTGTGGTTTCTTTGAGAGAGCATTGATGAGAGCTTCTTCGTTAGTTATAGCAAAATATTACAGTAAATATTCATCTTTTATAAACAACAATCATTAATTGTTGACTGAGGTTAACATTTGCGAAGACATTTTAATTTACAGAATAAAAAAAACAACACAAAACCACTTTGCTTACCAAAAACGTTTTGTTAAAGCAAGTAAGTATGGCCGTGACCTTGTTGCATTTTAATTAAAATATTTAGATAATATATTATGAAGGGAGGGTCTCAACTCTTATTTTGTAATTCGTTAGCTACCTAGAGAGCGTTTATTAATACCTAAAGAAAGATCAAAGGTACAACAACCGGTAGGACGCCAGACCAACTCAACAACAGGACCCCAAAAAACAAAAAGTAATTGGTTACTCCAACCATTTCTCATCACTCTATCAATAGTAAGAAAACTAACCGACGAGTCTACGTTTCTAGTATCTTCCATGGTGTCATCATCAGGGTCTAGTTTTCAGAAGGACAGTTTGGATGCAGTGATGTTAATCTGCAGTTTGTGCTTTACATTAGTTGCTTCAGTAACTACTAATAATGTGGTGTACTCTTCCTTCTGTAAATAAGCCAATAACCGCTAGTTTTCATCAGTTCGCCGAATGCCTAAAGCATCTATTGAATAAAATTAGTGATCAGTGTTTAATCTGCATCTCTAACTAATTAAGTTTAATTTTCGTTAAATATAAAAGCAAACTTAATCAAATTTCGCTTTTATGCGAAAAAAAAAAGCTGCAAGAGCTTATTCATCTTTCAAAATAAGTAACCACTGGTAGAAATCAGATCTTATCAACGACCAACGACACGTATATATGCCGTTAAATTAAAAACAAGCTTTACGTTATCTATCAATTTATCTTTAAGATAAACTCAGAAACTCTAGCTTTAAGGCTGGCATAGTCATGAAGAACATTAAATAGATTAAGTATATTATCTACAGTGGTATATTAATGCCATTTAAACAGGAAAAGCATGGCGTAGCCTCCTAATAAGACATTAATTTAAGAATGGTAAATCGACAGTTTTTATTCCGAATGATTTTTTTGTTCTGCTTTGTTTTTAAATCTTTCCCTAAACAGGCTCGTTTCGATTTAACGGTGTAGATATAGGTTTTAACCTAATAAATAGAATCTGTAAGGTTTCAGATACCAAGAACCTCTGTCATCTTGCAAATTTAAAAAAAAAAAAACCCTGTTCATGAAATAGATGCTGAAGAAGTTGGGTCTGGCAGTCATTTGCAAATATCGCGTTAGGAAAGAACAAATTACCACCACCCCCTTTATTTTCTGTATAGAAAACGTGATTAATTAAATAAATAGAATAATCTTTCACGGAGAAAATTGTTTAAAATGTCATGCAGACACTCGATTTATTGAATGCAATTTTGTCGAACGGCGACGAGCGTTTTATTATTTTTTTTCGCCTCCCTTTTGGAAAAAAACCCCGCTCGTTTCCGAGCGACTTCTCAGGGGAGATAATTCAAAAGCGGGTGAAAAAGAAAAGCAGGAAAATTCGGATTCTCAGCTTTCTGCATGAGTGTTCGCGAAGTAAGAATTAAGACAAAGCGACAGAGAGTAATACAAAGTCGGCTAACGACATTACGCCATCCATAAAGGTCCTTCTGATAAAACTTAATCGATCGTGCAGACCTGCGTCTTTAACCCTTCTCTTGAAAATCTTTTTTTGTTGTTGTTGTTAAAGTTTGAATACCGTAAATATCATCCACGACCTGAATAATGGGAAAAAAATTTTTTAAAATTACAGAAAAAAAGGTGGCTTTAAAAAAAAACGAAACTTAAAGGAAAACTACAAAAAAGAAAACGAATTGCTTGCCCCCGCTTTAAACTAACAACAAACACCATTTTGTTGGGCTTCTCTTTCATTTTCCTTTTTTTCGACTAAATGAAAAACTCGAGCAGTAAAAGCAGTGGGACTGGCGGAACAATGGCCTCTCTTTTGAGACGGAATTTCCACCGTCGCCTAAGCGAGGCTCGTCTAATGAAAGAATTTGTTTAAAAGTTTTAACTTAAACCTTGTAAACAAAAAAGAAATATGCGGAAAATCAGGCAATGAAGATGTTGATGTTCATTAATTTACTACCTCAAGGGAAGCTGGAGACTTTTTTTAAATTTAAAGCTTGGGGAAAAGAGTTAGAAATTTTTTTAAAATCTAAAGTAATTCTTGGATATTTTTTTTAAAATTTCAGTTAAATCACCGAATCTGTAATTGATTAGTCTCTTCTCTCTCTCTCCTCTCTCTCTCTCTCTCTCTCTCTCTCTCTCTCTCTGTACTGACGCCATCTTGTATTGAAGACACATCTTTCTCTGTGTACTGGCGTAATCTCTCTCTCTCTCTCTCTCTCCTCTCTCTCTCTCTCTCTCTCTCTCTCTGTACTGATGCCATCTTGTATTGACGACATATCTCTCTTTAGTACTGACGTCATCTCTCTCTCTTTTCTCTTAATACTGGGCGTAATCTCTCTCTCTCTCTCTCTCTGTACTGATGCCATCTTATATTGACGACATATCTCTCTTTAGTACTGACGTCCATCTCTCTCTTTTCTCTTAGTACTGGCGTCATCTCTCTCTCTCTCTCTCTCTCTCTCTCTCTCTCTCTCTCTCTCTGTACTGACGCCATCTTTCTATCTGTACTGACGTAATATCTATATACCGAAGCCATCTCTCTGTACTGACGCCATCTCTCTCTCTCTTTCTCTGTACTGACGCCATCTCTCTTTCTCTCTCATCTACATCTCTCTCTCCTCTCTCTCTCTCTCTCTCTTCTCTCTCTCTCTCTCTCTCTCTCTCTCTCTCTCTCTCTCTCTCTAGATACACACATAAACGATTATATATACAATTATATTCCGAAAAGAAAACTTCAAACTCATGTACAAAATTAACCCTGGCAGAGTATCAGTCTCTTTTCGAAAATCTTATTTGGAAACCGCAAGTTTCACTTTGGAGTTCGTTATTCTTCATCGATCAATTCCAAAACATTTTTCAAATTAGTAAACCCGACTTTTTTTTTTTTAAAAAAATGCATCCTGTTTGAAAGAAGAAAAAAAATCGCATGGTCTACTTCATTTATTCGATTATCCTTGGTGCGCGCCGCTCTTTTAAGAAAATCTCGTTAACTGACTGGCACTAACCAACCCTGTGTAAAAAAAAAAAAAAAAAAAAAAACAACAATAACAACAACAACATGAACATAATGCAGAAATTAAAGAATCTTTTAAGGAAGGATTTTGTTTGAAAAGTTTCTTAAATGCAAAGACCGCGTATAATACAGAGGGAAGAATAATTCGAGATACCGGAATTAAAACGTAACTTGAGTGGAACAGTGCATGCATCTGACTTTAATAAGAATTAAATTAAAAAAAAAAATTTTTTTTTTACCGTTCAGATGGCAATTAAAGAAACAATTTGTTGTCTCGCTTTTGGTAATTAATGAACATTAATTTGTTCTAAACATTAATCAAATGCGTCTTCTTTTTCATTTTTTTTTGTTTAAAAAGTTGAAAGAAAAAAACAGCATCTTAAGTCTTTTTTTTCATGTGGAAAACTTCAGATATACATAAGATAGGAATGCGCGCAAGAGATGCACGTGGTCGGCCAATGACGAACTTAACTAACGTGGATTGAGTTCATCTTTTAGCCGTAGAGAAATAATGATCGAATATCTGATTATCAGCCATTGAACTAATTCGATAAAGCAATGAAATACGTTTAATCTAAGAAAGGAAATGGCCACGAAGAAATATAGTATTAGATTAAAACAGAGACGCTTTGAAATACACTTTTATTGGTAACTCTTAATGGATTCAGAAGAAATTTTGAACGACACTGTTTTTAAGTTTATTATCTTGCAGGAAAAGAAACGGAGAAAAAGTACCAAACGCCATTCCAGGAGCCGATCATAACGCCAATTGCACGTGAAAACAGGGACTGGTAGAGACCGGTTACGTCATTACAAACCCCTGAAGACTACAGAAGCAAATTAATGTGTCAGGAGTTGGTGCCTTCTGATTTTACCACCTACCTCATCTTCCAGATTTCTAAATTGAGCATTTAATATATATATATAAATATATGATATACGCTCACGTAAAGATTATTATTTATTTGTATATTAAATGTTAACTAAGAATGGCACAATTAAAACAGTTAATTTATGCATTAACAATGTTTAATTCCTGTACACCATTAAAACACCACTCGCCAAACCTGTATTACTACTCAGTGCGGTTTGAGCCGTGTGGCCCTGATATACAGTACCTTCGTCGTTAATATGTATCTTTGTATCGACAGATCTTCAGCCTCACGTGTTTTGCATCACTAAATATATAAGCAATTGAACAGAAATACTAACTAACTAGTGCTTCTAGGCTGATGGTATGAGATAAAAAAGCGATTTGGCATGCGGAAGGTTAACTAATTGCACTTCATTTAATATTTATTATTATTATTATTATTATTATTATTATTATTATTATTATTATTATTATTACAAAAACCTGCTATAATATATAAAACACAGTATAAGACGACTAAATCCATTCTGGATAGAGAATCGTTGTGCCATCCTGAGCATTCGTATTAAACGAAAACCGTTTGCATATTAAAAACATACCTTTATTTTAAACTTGAAGAATCTGGCTGTAGCAGCTAAAGGAACAAGAGACAGGGAATCCATGATACCCAGTTTAGTTTATAGTCGATTAGGCTAACCTGGATGTAACATGAAACGCTTAAGAATACAATACATGATGGGATAGATTGAAGGTTCGCACGGAATTAGTACATAATCATTTAATTTGTGATTGTGTGTTTATTGATTTAACGACCGCAATAGTTTTTATTTATTGCAAAGATACCTCCGATCATTGTGGGTTTGTTTTTTTTTAATACAGGGACCAAATCTAGAAAACCGGGTCGGAGTCTAGAGAAACATAAACGAAAATTGCACTTACTGCGAAAGTATAGTACCATTCATTGGTGTTATAGATAACGAAGTCTTCTTCACATAAAGCTTCTGTTTCATGTAAGCATCGGCTATTTCCTTAATACTTATTGTATTCAGTTTTTAGCTAAACTATCACTTTACTTTCCCCTCACCGTACAGAGCACATCTACTTCGAGAATATCAATTCTTAATGTGCAATTTCTTCTAAGCCCTCTGACAGGCGCGATGGCCAACTTAGACGCATTTCTTTCGTTTCTATTTATTGCTTCTCATCCAAATATTTACTTATTTACTTTCTTCCTGTTTGGCCCTTGCTACATTTAGAACGTTTTACTTTTCATACTGAGTGACAAAAAAACCGCGAAGAAGAAGAGTTCGTTTTTACGCTCTAGTTACTAGTTTAAGATATTAAATGTTACGTGAATAAGCATAAAGATGGATCTTTAAGGGACTCAGTATGGAATAGGTAAAGCTGAGTTCTCATCCAGTGAGAAAAACCCGACTGCGATCTGGCTACACCTTTTGTCGAGGTGCATTTGTTTTGAATTACATTTTGTGCTGTGTTCTCAGGGTGAAGAAATATGTGATGGGGGGCGGGTACTGTATTGGTCCAGTAAATGGCATTGTTTCTATTGGTGATATGTTTAAAGGACTTTGCGATTAAGGATAGAACGCAGCTTGTGCAGATAAGTAACAGTACGTGATAACATCGCTGGTACTAGTGTTGGAGGCGACAGGGAAAGCGCAGTATCTCTGCGTGCCGAACTCTTTCCATTCTCAGCCGACTCTCAAGACACTCTGCCAGAAATTATATATTTTATTTTCAAGTTAACGTTGGAAGGAAACCGCAATACTCGAGAAAACGTCACACATTGGAAATGGTTAGGGTACACAAGAAAAGCAACAAAAAAGAAATTACGTCGCCAAACAAAATCTCCACCTGCTCCGATACAATCTGATAACTTCTTCGATTCGCGCCTTTATTTTCACAGATATGATTTTTGTTGAATAATTCTTGCGAGACACGACCGTGTAAATTCTGCAGGTTTCCTGAAACTCCTTTTTTGACAGCCGTTACGGTCTTTAGACTGGTGCCTAGTTTACCAGAGTGTTTTCTGGCGTTATCCGAACCCCTTTCCGTCATAAACTTCTCCCCCTAAAAAACTAATTGTTTTGTCGGATAAAATGGTTCTTGAAGCAGTTGGCTCTAAATTTCAATACAGTAATCTACTTAAATTCAGCAGGCAATCAGAATCAGTTAGCTCTAAATTTCACTACAGTAATCTACTTAAATTCAGCAGGCCTTCAGAAGCAGTTGGCCCTAAATTTCAATACAGTAATCTACTTCAATTAAGCAGGCCACTAGAAGCAGTTGGCCCTAAATTTCACTACAGTAATCTACTTAAATTCAGCAAGCCTTCAGAAGCAGTTGGCCCTAAATTTCAATAAAGTAATCTACTTAAATTAAGCAGGCCATCAGAATCAGTTGGCCCTAAATTTCACTACAGTAATCTACTTAAATTCAGCAGGCCTTCAGAAGCAGTTGGCCCTAAATTTCACTACAGTAATCTACTTCAATTCAGCAGGCCTTCAGAAGCAGTTGGCCCTAAATTTCACTACAGTAATCTACTTAAATTCAGCAGGCCTTCAGAAGCAGTTGGCCCTAAATTTCACTACAGTAATCTACTTCAATTCAGCAGGCCATCAGAAGCAGTTGGCCCTAAATTTCACTACAGTAATCTACTTAAATTCAGCAGGCCTTCAGAAGCAGTTGGCCCTAAATTTCACTACAGTAATCTACTTAAATTCAGCAGGCCATCAGAATCAGTTGGCCCTAAATTTCACTACAGTAATATACTTCAATTCAGCAGGCCATCAGAATCAGTTGGCCCTAAATTTCACTACAGTAATCTACTTAAATTCAGCAGGCCTTCAGAACCAGTTGGCCCTAAATTTCACTACAGTAATCTACTTAAATTCAGCAGGCCATCAGAATCAGTTGGCCCTAAATTTCACTACAGTAATCTACTTCAATTCAGCAGGCCTTCAGAAGCAGTTGACCCTAAATTTCAATACAGTAATCTACTTCAATTCAGCAGGCCATCAGAATCAGTTGGCCTTCTTCTCGGTCATTGTTATTTTGGTTTCACAAATTTCAAGAAAAATAAAAAATGAAATGAATGAACTATAAAGGGCTGTGTAATGCAAAATTCTAAGTAATCATTAAAAATACAATCAATCATAAACTTCGTAAACACAGTGATTGTGCATATATAAAGTATTTTGACATCTTGAATCGGAAAACTGTATATAAACATACCTGGCTAAGATCGCACCTTTTAGGCATGAATATGTAATATTGCAGGTCCAGGTAAACAGATAATCAGGGTTCACTATGAAAACGCCGAAAACCCGCTGATTCCGTGATATTTCTTTGTTTATTGAAGTTAGTTTTCTCGGTCATTCGAGATATTGCAGAGTCATCGACGGATTTGTCAACGAATTCGACAGTCTAATTGATCTGTGGTCTACGTCATTTCAAAGTTCATCAAGGTGAAGAATTTCACTGCTGTGGCGAAGCGACCTAGAAAGTCTTTAAAATGATACCATCGAAAGTATGTCAGTACTTACCACGGCCGGACTTAACTTCGAGTTTTCTCTCTAGTAGAATCCATGCAACAGAAATTAGCCAAACAGACGGTTCGGTATCACCTCCATTGCTACAGAAGATGTGTAGCATGCATGGAACGGCTTCTGCCCAATAGGAATAAAACACAAAGAGCGAAACACCTAGAGAGATCTCATCAGATGATGTTCTGGCAAGACCTTTGATTAATGGCAGCATGTACTTTCCACTGATGAATCTTGGTTTCATCAACTCATATCTGGTGGTCACATCTGGATTTTGATATGATCTAACAAAGGCCTTCGATGCAAGTCTCTTCGGCTCACAGTCTGGTATAGAGGTGGGAGTGTCATGGCATGATCTGCAATCTGGCAAGGTGGAAAGGCAGAAATAGCGTTTGTCAAAAGATGTCTTATTTCTGCTGGTGCAAAAATCTGATACCATTTGATATTCATTGCCTTAATTCTTCAGAAGGACGCTACACGCTATGTCTTTTATTGACCATTTAAAAATGGAATCAAGACCTTTATCTTCTATTAGTACACAAATCTCTGATGTGAATCTGATGGAGCACCTATGGGAGCATCTTGGTTGTTAGCTAAGAGAAATCCGTCCACGACTCGCCAATACGATAGAATTAAAGAAGGTTTCACGCAGATAGAGAGAAACCTGGACAGACCGTTACACAAAACCTTGTTGATTCATTTGCAAATAGAATAAAGGGTTTCTGTGTTGTAGAAAGTGGCCTGGAAAGTATTAACATTAAATACTCTTGCCTTTTGTTTATTTGCCATTCTACTTAACTGCCTAATTTATTGGAACAAGAGTAGGTAACCAAATCATTATGGCCTGGGCACTGTATATTCTTAAATATCGCCAATTTGTAGTTGTTATGCTTTAACATCTTGTGGGTACGACAAAGTACAGATGAGCTTCCGTACGTAAACATCTGTATTACACCACAGCTATAAACGACAAAAGCAGGTGAACAGAAACAATGAATGGAGTGGCTTGAATGGCCGTGTTCAGATTTTGCGCCAGAGCCTCTTCAAGATTTAGTGTTGGGATAAATCATTTTCGTTTTCCAAATCAAACAGTCCATCATGAAAAAACTTCACTCTTATAGTAATAAAATAAAAATTTAATCAGATTTCTGTAGTCCCCCTTTGTTTTCCTTTCTTTCTTTATTTAAAAGTTAAGAAGCTGCAAGTTTCGTTCTTTGTCTCTCTTTGTTTTTGGTTTTTTTCTTCTTTGCACATCTTTTCTCCTTTTATATATAAAAAAAAAACTCTTTGTCTGTTTTCAATGCCTAAGGATATCCATGTTTTCCTGTTTACTTTATCATAATTAAATTTTGGTAAAAGAATTGCTGATTTATTGAATATTTATTTATTCCGTTTTTTTTATTCTGTGATTAAAATAAAATAAATAAACTAAAGAAAAGCAGAGGAGAATGAGAGTCTTTCTTCTCTTTTATTAGGGGATCCAAACGTCATCTTGAAGGAACTTTCGGTACAAGAATGCAAGATAAATTAATAAGATACGAACGCGAATTTAATGGGATATTTCCAACGAATTTACGGCAAATACAACAGTGGTATACTATTTTTTTTTTATAATTTTTTTTCCAAATAAAACGATTTTATTATTTTTTCAATGAAATATTTTTAAAAAAGTTCGTATTTATTACCAAGCGGGTAAGATTATTGCATAAAAGAAGAGATCTAACGCGAAGAATATGTCCGGTGTCGAAAACGCATTTCTAGTTAGAGACTCGAAGAGCATCTCAGAAAGGCGAGCCAAACTCCCGAAAACAACAGCGAACGAAGGTAAGCCCGCATCATCAAAATTAATAAATGTGTAATTGGTATAAACTACACGTGCAAGAGAAGTAACTTACCCCAGATCTCATTGAAAACCACACTTGGTATTGTAATGAGACCGTCACAGAGGCTACTGAGCGTGTTGTTTTTTTTCTCTCTTCAGATTCCAGGTGGAGCTTCGATGCTATTTAATAAACAGATTTGCTTCAACGCCATTTGGTCTGAATTAGGCGGGAAAGGTGATGGCTAGGGTTAGTCTTTTGTTTCGATGAATGCTCTGTGTTTGGCCACTGCGCGGGCAAAAGTACGAATGGCCGTTTTCAACCAGCATGCCATTTTCCCTGCCGACCGGAGGACCAGTTGAAAGAAGAAATCGAGGTAGTTTTGTCAGCAAATTTTTCACCAAACTTCATTTTCAGTCAATAAATGGAAGACAGGAAGAAATTTCGTTTCCTAAAGACGGTAGCGGGGTGAATTTAATGACAGGCTGAGTGTGGATAACGTTGGATTTATGGGTTTCTACTGAGCACAATTATAGTTTTGCATATAACTTTATCAATTATAAATTATGTAGGCATTAAGTTCTTTCATTACTTTCTTTAGTTTATAAATTCATTATTATTTTTGCGCATATAAAACAATTTGCACTTTTTAGTTCCATTTGCATCTCCTTTTTGCGGTCTCTTTCACTTTTGACAGGTGCGCAAAAGTTATGAAACACCATCCATCCATAATGTTTGCATCGTTCTTTTGGTTCCTGACCAATGCCTAGATTATTCAAGACTTAGAGTTTAAAGCTGGATAGAGTCCAACACGATATTTCATTAACAGCTTCCCCAGCTAAACCGATCGAATTGATTGATAGTTGTCTAATCAGTATCGTGTCATAGATGCTTGTCTGTTGTCAGTGGTCAAAAAGTCGCTGGACTAGGATAATCTTAGAGGCCAGGAATCTTAGCTCGCTCGAGCTGTGGCTATCTGCCAGAGGACTGCTCAGCACATTTGGAATTAAGACGGATTTTGAGAAGTGCAAAGAGTCAGAAAATCATCTCCGACCATTTGTATAATGATTGCATGATCTGGAAGGAAATGACTGTTAGAGGTGAAGTCGCTGAGACCGTTCCGAGAATGAGACTGCATGTAAGAGAGAGAGAGAGAGAGAGAGAGAGAGAGAGAGAGAGAGAGAGAGAGAGAGAGAGAGAGAGAGAGATGATGTCATTACAGAGAGAGAGACAAAGAGATGACGTCAGTACTGACGCACACACAGAGAGAGGTATGACGTCATTACAGAGAGAGACAAAGAGATGACGTCAGTACTGACGCAGACACAGAGAGAGATATGACGTCATTACAGAGAGAGACAAAGAGATGATGTCAGTACTGACACACAGAGAGAGAGAGAAATTGCAAACTTAAAAGAGTCAGTTTATACAATCAAACAGATGTAATAAAATTACACCATCATAATATCTCTTCAGAAAGCGAGATAATATTTTTAACCTGTTTTTTTTGGTAATTTTTAAAAGAATTCACCAGTAAATTATTTACCACCATTCAACAGAAGAAATGAAGTAACTGAAAACGAAACAAACAAACAGAAAATATAATGTAACAAAAAGCACCGATTAAGTTAGCTATTTAACCTGCACGAGAGCGAAAAGTTGTTGGTGAAGCGTTGCCTACAAACGATATGTTGTCAGCTGGGGTGTTTCCCACCACCATATTAGTAGAACTAGTTAGAGAACCTACTTGACGGAAAACTTTCTTTGTCACCGTTATCTGAGCGTAGTCGTGACAATCACTGTTTGGGCTAGCACTAATGGTAATAGTCTAGTGTGTGTTTGCAGTAAGAGTCTCTGCTAAGTCCTTATACATAGACAAGCGGCCTGTTTAGTGGCCAGTCAAGATCTCCTCGCTCCCTTAAGTTAAGGTATTTTTTATTTCTAGGGAAGTTTTAATATAGACTCCGTTCAATGGCCGCATTTGTGACGGGTAACGAATGTTATGTTGAATTCGAAGAGACCTTTTTCGGTATAGAAAAACTTATCTTTTCCGGTAAGGTTCGTCTTTAAACTACCGATAGCTTACAAATGGCATTCGACGAAGCTTTGGGAAGCCTAGTACCTTTCGACGATGATTTTTGTTTTCTTGTATTGCACATAAAGTCAGGTGGAAGAAAAGGAAAAAAAAATAAAATCATTCTAAAAGTATCTTTCAAATTTTAACAGAAGGCAAAATCATCTAGAAGTGCAAAGAAAAGAAAACATAGGAAGGCTTCCACTACGAGGTTTTTGTATGAACGGCCACGAAATGCCAGCTTGGTAAAACATACTTGGTTATCTGCCCCTCCTCTCTTTCTCTCTGTTTTATTTTTCCTATACACAGCAAGAAGTTATCGAAGCCCATTCAACAAAATATGCAATTTCAGCAAAAATTTTTTTAAAAAAAAATGGAAAATGATATCTGCAAATAGCTAAAGGTTGTTCAACGTGAGTTTTAAGAGTGTATTGCATAATCATTTCTACCGCGCTAGATGATGAAGGAACGAAAAAGATTAATTAAGAAAAAAAAGTCTGCATTTTGTTTGAAGTAGGAACCTGCAAAAAAAAACCCAAGATAAAACCAAGTTTTGACCTGTTCTACGAGTAGTAGAAAAACCAGATCTGGCAATCATCAGGAAGATTCAGTTAGTTTTAACCATTTTATAGCACTGCCATTTTTTGGAAAGAATTTTGGCATCTGTGATTATTCTGTAGGACATCGGTGTCGGACCGTGAAGCTTCCCGGGTGACAGGCAAAACCGCTGGGCTGGTTTTTGGTTCCATGACATGAACTGGGCTTGATAAAATAAACGAGGGGATCGTCGGAGCACAAATGCTGCCTTGTCGACATCGTCGGTCAATTGTGTGTAGCTAATGATCGCACCGTAGATATTAGAAGGCAGGTCAACGACGTTTAGGATATCTAGAATGTGTGTGTGTGTGTGTGTGGCATTAGGACAACAAAACAGGACAAATACGTGCAATTTTTTCCACAGATCTTTAGCAACCATGACTGGATCTTCTGGCTGCATACGTGGGGGTCTATTTATACCACAATCACGGCCCGGTTTGATCTTAACTGTCGGCAGGTTTGCGCCTATCTTTGAACTTAGCTTTTATCACAGACAAATTTTTGAGGTGTCCTTCTGCCTTCACTATGCTAATGCAATAAGTTGTAGCATAATCGTGTCTCTATAAGAAGGTACTTTAAGTACATGCTACGAAACCATTGAAGTGATTTTGGTGTTGCGTGCCATATCAAAAAAGAAAATAAACGTGCTGGGATAAATACCGAAAAAAGTATGCAGTTCTCAGTTATTCGGAGCAAAACTACAAAAGAATAAAGGAAATCATTAAGTCTCTTCCCTTCATTATTATTTTCCACTTTTTTCTTTGCTTTTACTTTGACAAAGTCAGAGAAGTAGAAATTTCGAGAGATCAGCTTTAATAAGTTATTTTTAGAACATTTACCAGACTCGTCTGTTCTCGTTAAGTCCTCGCTACACGCGTAGCGCCGCACACCGGCAACTGTAGCATCTAATAATGGCGACGAAAATTTTAAGAAAACTTATTCCGTTTCGATTGGATTTTCTTTTAACTGCGTTTCAACTTGTAAAGTCCTTTCCAGTTTGGCCGGGTTCCACGTTGCCCTAATTGTCCCATTAGCGAATGATAGAATTATGTACAATTTACTTGATTATTGCCGAGCCATTCTGTCTGTCGACCGGCGGTCGGAGCAGGCGCCAATATGTCCTCCCGCCGTCTTTCGTCACTCCGTTTGGGCCTCGTAACGTCCCGGAGACATTTACCGACACGAAAATTAAATGTTCACCACGTAATACCGTTAGTCGTTTCGCTTGTGTTAGTTATGGCTGACTTGATGCGACAACTCTTGGCATGCGGATGGATACACTGCACAGCCGTAAATGGCCACGCTTATTATTGTAGAGAATTCCATGAACGTTTCTGCCTTTGGCGTGTTGGCAGTTCTTTTATTGCATCCGTCAGCACGGCGGGCGGAATAGTCGCAGTTTATTTCATTTCATTTGAAAACAAAACAAGACGAACCAGAAACATTCTGTTAGTCGACATTTGTATCAAAAAAAATACATTAGACAGTAATTTCTTTTTTCCGAAGAACCGAAATTTGATTTACTAATAAAAAAAAACAAAAACTTTTAAGAAAATTCTTCTCGATAACTGCTCTTAAAATTCGCTGCTTTATTAACTCACATTGGCAGCAGCGCAAATTTTATAAGTGCTGTTCCACGTAAACAAAGCGAAACAATTCTGCAAGCAATCGGTCGCAGTGTTTCTTCACCGCTGGCAGTTAGGCTTAGCTCATTAGATATAGTGAATGAAAAGTAATCCCCATCTTCTGTCAGCTTACCTTTAACTGACAGCGCGATTAGACTTATCAGCTTAAGTGTATGTCCGGCTTATTGTCTCTTAAAGACGTAGTGCCCGTGGAGATGAAGTTCTGCTGTAGTTTCGTTCTGTTTGATGAAGAAAATATCGAACATTATCACGAGATAACCTGTTCTATGACTGCCTGAATAAACGACAAATCAGTACAATTTGGAAAAAGAAATTACACGATTTAATAAAGTGGCCGCAACCTAAAAATGGGAGTTGCCTTTTTTTTCTTTTAAAAACGACAACAAAGCCGAAATGATGAATTTGGATAATCTTGTATTCTCATGTTTAAATGCATAGGAAAGGAAGAAGTTCTGGTGCTTTTAGTGAAGATAATTCTCTACACTCTTTTTTGCTACTCAGTCGTCATCTGTCCTTCCATTTTGTTCAGAAAAGCTTCGCAATTGTCTTTTCTGTTCCTAGATGTGACTCCAGCGATGTAAATTCGCCTGAAACTCGTGTACGAACAGTCACCTTTACTAAGTGACTTAAGAAATTAAATTCCATCTTTACATCGTATTTACATTTAATTAAATGTGAAATCTAGTAAATATCGTTTAAATACCACGCGGATGTGGTCTTTTGTCAGCAATTAAAAGTGAAGTAAATATAACTTTTCATTCAGCGTAAAGTTGAACTTTTGGCAGTTTAAGGGGTTTCTGCCATGCGGAGAATATCAGATTGTGTGAACGTTTCTGCCAAGCCTGAAAGATTTCTAAAGAGTTAAAAAGTAAGAATAATCGCTGAAAAATCGTGGGTGGGGGGGGACTAGGTTGAGTCAAAACAACATATGTAATATAAGGGGGGTCTTCATTAAGATGCAGACTTCTGTAAGAGAACTTGGACAAAATAGAGAAGTCAAAGTCATTGGAATTAAAACTGTATTTTAAAATGTGGTTTTCTGTGGTGAGTTGCTGCCAAGAAAACAATTTACATGCAGCCGAAATTACATTAAAAGCTTAACTGGGCTGAAGATAAAACCAATTGTAAAGAGGATTGGCGAAATATTTTACAGCCGAAATAGAGTTTCATTTAGTATTACCTTCAAACGGGAATAAAAACACTGTAAGCTGTGGAAATAAGTGGGCTTTCTCCGCACAAAAGGTCAGCGAAAGCTCAAGTATTTTTTCATAACATGCAGTGCTTTATTCTCGTTTGAAGATTATGCTGATCTTAAGAATCCATTAGAAGTCCGATTATCTTGATTGGCGATAAAGTAATGGTACAATGCGAAAACACGATCTCAAAACTGCTCTGAAACGTTTAAAGTCGGAAACAAATTTTAACGTGTACCAATATGCACCAAACAGAAATCCTTATTTCATCTTTAAGGACACAGAGAACCCCCCCACCTGAACGCTGTATTTACATGACATTGGTTTGGTATTTGTGTCAGCCACCGAAGATGATGCAGTTTCTCACGGTAACGCGCAACAGAACCAGTCGTAGAAACGTTTTTATTAATCCTGGCTTTCTCGGATATTTTCACACATTTTAATTATTAAATAACTCTTCGTTTTCCAGATGCACGAGAAAGCGGAGTACGTGAAGAAAACCACACAAACAGCTTGGAGAGACGGTCGAGAAGAAGTGATAGTAGCGAAGTTATGCCAAACCAAATCACTCCCAGCTTAGATTCTATCTGGTCTCCTGGACCTCAGCAAACCAGTAATCTAAAGCCGAGTCACCAGTCAACCAACCAACCAACCAACCAATCAGTAGTATTTTGATAATAAAGTTGAGCTGATCATTTTACTTCGAAGTAGTTGGTGCCATACTCTCGCTCTTAATTCTGTGTGGCCTGCTGTCCTCTCAGATATGACTAGTAAAGTCACTGGCCAACGAAGCCTGAGTGTATGCTGGACTACACAGTTTTCAAACAGTAGCCAACGTTTTATTCTTTTCTTAATGTTTATGAAATGATCACTGCTGGGCTAAGTAAAACTGACGCATATTTACAGATTAACGATTATTGAGCAAGAATGTTTAATGCAGCATCAATTTAAAAACATTTTGAATGCTTGCAGCCATCATTATCAGATCAGACTCAAGCCAAGTAAAACTTCCAGAGAGTTGGATTGGAAAAGCAAGTCTATGAAATATGATTACAAAAGTTTAAAGGAAAAAAAAAAAAAATTGGCTTTTTAAAGTCGGCTCCAAGTAAGAGGAACTACTTGTGCGGCAGGTGACGCTGATGAGGCGTACTGCGTTTAATGGATTAGAACTCGGATAACTACGCCCACGACTGCGGGCGACTGATAGAAAGGAAGACGTCGTTGACTGGCGTTATATCGGTTTTTGTCAATTAACGTGGCGAGGTTCTGGGATGCTCAAGGCGGCAAAACAGCAGAGCATTAACTTTGGGATTTCCATTATAAAATAGACAAGGTAAATTTGCGTCTGTTTTGGCACGACGACTGTTTGAACAGGGCGAGCACTTTGGTGCGGATTTTTTGCCCCGCTTGATCTCGCTCGCCGTTTAATGAGATCGTCGTGGGATACTTGAGGAATTAAAAAAAGAGAGAGAGGTGGGTTTAGTTATGGATGAGATGTATGTTTGTGCACAACGATGTTCAAATTTCGTCGCGTCGCTTCCCGCCTTCCACCCGTTCCGGGAATTTTCGTAGAAACCAATTAAAATGCCTGGAAATGATTCTTTAAACCGACGTGAAATATAAATGCGCTATGTGAAAGATGGAGAAAAGGAGTCCGTACCTGAATCTACCTGCTTTTCCTCGTACAGATGATTCAACTTTATGTTTGCCAAAGCCTTTTTTTTTTGGAGGAGGAGATGGGAGGGGCGGTGGACAAGTAAAATAAAATAAGGGGGTCTTTCGCAATAAGCAGTATCGCGGAATGACACAAGCTTCGTGCGGAGAAGTTTTTCTGTAACGTTTCGATCATTTTCGAACAGCAGTTAAAAGCCGTCCTCCGTATTAAATTTGCCAGAGAGTTTTGGGGGGTTGTCACCAGTCGGAGCATAAAACAATCTTCTCGAAGCTAAAAAAAAAAAAAAATAGATGCACAAAAGATAAAACAGTTTTAATAAAACAAAATACGCACAGAAATTTTTTTAAAAAAAAAAAATCTTTTGTCACGTGATTTTCGCGGCGTAGAAATGGACCAGTGCAGGGTTAATAAGGCACGCGCGTTTAATTATGGCCGGCTTCAGGTTATAAATTTCTCAATCTTTAGAAGTCATTTCTCGAGTAAACAAAAGCATTTCAACATCTTATGAAGGAAAAAAAAAACGATCTTTTTAAGGAAATATTTGTCCTGAACGCGACTAGATACAATGTAACCGATAAAACGAGCAGAGTTATTTAAATGCTCGGTTTTGTGAACGATAAGATCGGTTAATTCTTCCTTACCGTTAAAGTTTTTGGCGAATTCCGGTTACCGAGGGCGCGAGATGGGGCAGTTTGAGACCACACGGATGTTTCTAGAAAATTTCGAGCTCAGTTCCGCATAAAATATGACAATTAGGTAAATAAAGTAGACTCCTTCGTGAAAGGGACATCCACAGTTTGTACGTGAACAGTATTAATGTGGGCATAAAACAAAAATACGAATTTTTTCCACCCTTTTTCATTGGCAACAATGAAAGCTTCTTACATATCGTGTTTTTATCAGTAGGCGATTATTTATGGTCTACAATGCACTCCTGCTTCGTCTCTTGATATTGGCTTTTCATTCAGTTTTTGCTAAGTTATTATATTTTTGTCAGTCATCTTTTTGTGTTTAATAGCTGACTATGGAACATTAAACCAAGGGAAATAACAACTAAAGATAATCGCCTCGGAATGAATACAACACATCTCTCACACAGACAGAAATTGCCAATGAACTCAAAATTAGTGTGGGAGCAGCCAATAGTGTTATTAAGAAGAGGCAAACCACAGACTCATGATCCCCATCAAGGAAAGGCAAATGCGGAAGAAAACAGAAAAACAATACTTAGAGATGATGCAAAAATTGATACGAATGAACAAGCAGAATTCCATAGAAACTGGGGGAATGCTTAACTAGGAATCTCCAGAAGCAGGTGTTTAGGTATCATTATCGACTTTAAGAAGTCGATCGCTTGAGGCGGAACGTAAAGCAAAAAAAAAACGTGAAAAAATACAATTGCTAAGAAAAAAATAATAAAGACAAAACGTAGGTCCAGAAATTTTCTGGGTGATGGAAAAAACAAATACTGTTGGAATGTGTTATTTACAGACGAGATTAATTTTCTTATTCAAAGTCAACAATGTCGATTTGTGCACCATTCAGCTGGCGATCACACAGTCAGTTCTCGCTGTAATCAAAATGTAAGGAGGCACCCAGGAAAGAGAATGCTCTGGGGTCGTTTATCATGCATAAGAAACTGGTTCATTACAGTCTCAGCGAAGCTGTGCCAGATCTACACCCAATCGAAAATCTATGAGGTATATGTGAGACTCGACCACGAAAACCGGCTTGCACAACTAAAGAAAAGAGTCCGTGAAAGGCTGGTGCCATTCATTCCCAAAGGTGGCCAATATGTCATTAAAACTAAACGTGATCATATTAGCCATACTGAATATTGAGGGCTTTTCTATCCTTCAAAATATATGTTGTTTACTAAAAACTTATTTTCTATCCTTTTCACGTTAATTTTCACAACCCTGAATATATATATATACCTTTACGTGTAGGAAGGAGGTAAATGCAGAAGATGAGTAACAATTTCTAAACTAAACAAACAAGCAAAATTATTAATGTATTTGAAAGAAACGAAAAGAGAATAAGGTGAAAATGTCCTTGAAAAGAATTGATCGAAATAAAAGCAACAACAACAGAATGTTATTAAATTTTATTAATTTAATTGTAAAATTCTAGTTTGCATTGCGGTTTATTTACATGTGGAAAGAAGCACGGAAATTGGATATTCCTTGTTTAATGTATGCTTTAAAGACATTCACACGATGGATTTCAGCTCAATATGACCAGGTTACTGTAAAACCTTGATCTTTTTTCGTGCTGTCTCAATCCCAATCTTGCACAGAGTAAAAACGTTTTTTTTATGTCTTACTCCAATTTAGTGTAGCGTAGTACAAGTGATGACTGTAACAAAAAGAGAGCAAGCATTACGATCAACTTCCGGGTATCCAGATGAAGTCCGTTATCACTTTAGCAAACTTTAAGCTCCAAATATGTTACAGATGGTTTCCGAAGACCCTAAGTTATGACGCTAATCTAATGTTACAGGAAACGTTAATCCTGCAAGTACATTTTTTGCTTTAAAAGTAAATGGAATCTAAGAAAAGATGGTGTGTATAGGTAGCTGCTGTCTTTCACGTGTTTTTATGGAGGCCAATTAAAAATGGTTACGTAGATTTTCAAAGAACAGAAACTGAAACCGTCAAAGACCAGTCGAGCTTTGAGCTTAAAAACTGAACGGTCCTTTAAAAACAACAACGACAGACCAACAAAAAATTAAAAACAAATTTTAGCTGCATCCAGTATTACCGTCGAGGCAATAATCTACGTTCTACGTCATGCTGTCAAGCAGCTTCCCGTTAAAGGTCCGTTGCGAGCAATAAGAATACGAGTTTGTCGTCGTTTAAGTTTCTCCCATTGTAAAACAAAAAAAAAAAAATATGTATGTATTGCTTGGTCTAGGAGCGACGACTCGGACGACGCTGACATCGAGAGACGTTCTCTAAACGTGATAATGAAAACCTCTGATTTGATATTTTTGAGTCACGCACTACTATTGTTGCTAAAGTATGGAAATCCTGCTACGGGTTCTGCAATTTCTCGCTGGCGAAATACCATTCAAGAACATCCACTGGTCTTGGTTTGAAAAGATCTCTGGAGTTTGCTGTACTAGCAGATGAAGTGTTCCATAGATTCCTCTCTTCGCAAAGGATGAGACAGCTAAGTAAACAGGTATCATTTCAAAATCTAATATCTAAGTATCCATTTAATTAGAATAATTTCAAAGTTCCACACTATGTTTTTTTTATTATTAAAAAATTACGGTTTATAATCTTTTTTTTAAAAAAAATCGATTGTAACTTTCAATTTATATTAATATTAAAGTGTGGAGTCGAACCAAAGTTTCAGACAATAATAAAGGAGAAAATAAAAGAAAATAGATAGGGAAGAAAAGTTTAATTTCGAAATTATCAACAAATGTGCGCGTAATAAAACCTTTAAAAAAACCGAGTCGTTAATATCAGAGTAAATCCGCCAATTCGCATAAACGACTGTCAGTCATCTCTCAAAATATAACTCGCTGCATTCTCTTTCAGTCGCGTCCAAAACTCGATGGGGTCCCTCGTCCCTAATTACGATGA